>VZQC01003076.1:1030490-1063614 GCA_009823505.1 Rhizomys pruinosus
TTTTTTTTTTTTTTTTTGTCTTTTCGAGACAGGGTCTCCCTGTAGCCCCAGCTGACCTGGAACTCACTCTGTAGACCAGGCTGGCCTTGAACTCACAAAGATCCACCTGCCTCTGCCTCCTAAGTGCTAGGATTAAAGGCGTGCGCCACCACGCCAGACTGCTACCTGTAATTTTAATTAACACCTGGGCAGAAGAGGGAGAGAGTAAGTTTTGGGGGTCGGAGGGGGGCTTGCTTATTCTAAAATAGGTGTTGAAAAGAAGTGCCTTGGTCTGTTTCCTTCTTAAATTTTAAAGTTATCATACTTGATAATGCTTAAAAGTTCAGAGGAAAATGACAACTCTGGCTATTCTGTAATTAATTAAGAAAAGAATATTGATAGTAAAAGCACCCCCTTAAAATCTGTGCATAAACAAACATGTATATCATGTAATTCCCATACCTCTAATATCTTGCACAGGCTTTGACAGAAATTATTCTGGACTCACAAATGTGATGACACTGTTTACAATAAATCCCGTTATGAAAGATTCAATTTGCAGCAATCAGATGGTAGCTACTAAGCGATTGTAAGTATTTGAATTTTATCCTACTTCACTGTTCAACATACAGAAATTGCATCTGTGTGTTTGATCTATCCTGCTGAGCACTATCAGCAGCTTGCAACTCTGCCACTATTGTTTTTAAAATGGCAGAAAGGACGTGACTAGTCAAGAGCACTCAGCAGGGTAGATTTCACAGGGCAGAAGAGAAGCCAGAATTGTCTTTGAAAAAAAAACAACAACAACTCATAATCATGTAGTCATCTAATTCAAGCAGTCTTCATCCTTCAACAGAATTATCAAAATTATTCATCAGTGAATCTGCATTTAAACTATGTGCAGTGGGAAGATTCTCTAGCTACTGCCCTGAACAGTCTACTGGAGCTGCTATCAGTGCTAAACAGCCTGGTCAGCCTTCCAGGTGGCAGAGATCCAGGCATATCGGTGGCCCCAGTTGCTCACAACTATCTCCTTGGACTGGGTGGAGTAAGATGATCTGTAGAGCACTTCTAGAGGTGTTGGGGGTGGTCATAGAACATGAAGGGTCAGCCACACTGAAGCTTTATTTCCCCTAACTCTCGACTTCTAATTCAAATTTATGAGTAGTCTTCAAACTGTATGAATGTCAGAGCCAGTCCTCCTCTGTGTTTCTTTTTAGATAGTAGCTGTTCCTTTCTGTGGGCTGACCTTGAAGATTGCTGTCATTGTGAGAAGCATTGATAAAAGAGGAAATAATTACTATCACAAAGTCCTCATCGACATGAAACTTATTGAAGAACAGTAAAAGTAATAGTGCTATTGGGTAGCATTTACCCCAAATCCAATGGTCTATTGCTCTAAGGTTAAACCTAAGTCCTTGCCCTTGACCCAGGATACCCCAGGTTTCAGGTACCCATTTCTAGCTCCCCTTTGGATACTGTTCTGTCTTAGCTACTATCTGGACTCTCCTGACTCACACTAAGGCATTTATGGTTAGGTTTTGCATTTAGAAGAGGGATTGGGTCTGTACACATAAACCCTCTCCTCTCTCTCTCTTCAACGTCAGTTCAGATGTTTTCTACTATGAAATTTTTGAAGGCAGCTTCAAGCAAGAACAATTGTTATTGCCTAAGGAGCTCACTGGCTGTATAATGGGGCCCATTATAAGCCTTCTAGATGCTTTATTTTCTTAATCCTTTTGCTAATCTTATGAGAGAGTTTGAGTAGATTGCAGAAGTAGCTAGGACTCTCTACCTTTCCAGTATCCAGTTCACAGTAGGTGACCTTGCTCCATATCCCATTAGGAGTGAATCTTCTTTCCCACATCTCGACTATGAGCTGGCTTGGTTATTTGCTTAGACCAATAGAAAATCCCAGACTCTGTGCTAATTCTAACCTAGGCTCCAAGATACATAGGATGCTTCTAAACCCACCAGTCCAACTCTTTAGCTCTGACAGCTACTACGTGAAAAATTCGTGTAGCTTGGTGGAAAGCAAGTCCCTATGTGGGCCAGCATTCTCCAGCTCAGCTGGTAAGTGAACTTGGGTGCACAATGACCCCAGGCAAGAGAGAAGACCTTGGGTACTCTGGATTGTTTATTCACAGAATCCTCAGCTACATATATGGCTGCTGTTTGAAGTCATCAGTATTAGGGGTGATTTTGCTCTGTAGTCAAATTAACTGATGACAAAAAATATCATTATAATTTTAATGATGATAAAAATCAAAGATGGAGAAAGAGGTGGAATTTTCAGAATCATGTATTTTCAAAAGTAGAACTGAGATTCAAGCAAATATATCCTGACTTGATAGCTCAGCCAGTTTTCTACATTGGACACTGCCTCCTATGACCGATCTGTTTCCCTTCCTTCCTTCCTTCCTTCCTTCCTTCCTTCCTTCCTTCCTTCCTTCCTTCCTTCCTTCCTTCCTTCATCAACTACATGTTGAGAAGTTATTACCAACCCAATAACATACCGAAGATAGAAGAATGAATAAAGTTGATTCTTGGTCTCAAAGGCCTAACATTCTAGCGGTAAAGACAGGCAAGGATGTTAGACACAGCTGGGAAATGAATAATTACAAATAATAATTGCTCTAATAATAGTACATATACAGACCTGGGGTAACTTCTTAGTGCTTATTATTGGTGATATCTTTTGATATTCATTAGTTACTGATTTGATAGGTACTTATTTAGGGAAATTTATACCATTATAAATAAACTACAACCAGTCTTTCATGAGAGGAAGCATGTTAGTTGGCAAAAATTACCATAGTTCATAGATCTGCATCATGTTCAAAGTAGTTGTTCAGTAAATATGTTAGTAGAGTATTAGAAGTGATTTATCAGAAAATTATAGAAAAAATAAGGGGAAAGGGGGTTGATATTTCATAGTCAAGTACTGGTTAGGGTACCTACCTCACCAAAGCAATGTTAGTGAAACTCCTGATTATACCGATATGTTGTCTTACAATTCAGAAAAGTCCTTATAATCTCATAACATTTTTACTTAGAGCACACAGAGAAGAGCTTACTGGGATCTTCATAAATGCTGCCTTAGACCTTTCACTTGTGCCAACATCCTCCAGCAACCTCTCTGAGATTTTGGAGTTACTTTTATGGGCAGAGTAATTAAATCAGTAAGCGAAAGTTATGCAGGGCTACAATTCCAAGTAGGTTTCTAGAAGGGGATCCCCAAGCTTTGAATCTTGGGTCTGGAAATTTCCATTTGTGTGACCTTTCAAAAATGGACTCTTTCTGCTTAGTTTTCTCATCTGAGAACAGGATTATTATTACGGTACCTATCTCAAAGGATTTTATGATATTGAATTTTTATAAGTAGGTTTTAAGTACCTAGAACAAAGTGAATGCTATATGAATAATTCTTAAATTAGAAAAAAAAATAGACACAGCTAGAGAATTCTGTTTTTCTTTTATTCTATTTTTGAAGATTCTTCCTCATGCTTAACAATTACTAGGTGGGAGATAGAATAAATCTGCTCTTCTTGGGTTTTTAATAATTTAGGATGCTATTCTGAGAGTGGCAGATCATGAGAGCACCACTATTTTTGACTTTACTTTCCAGATATTACATGTTTCATTGGGTTTACTTGTAGTTTTAAAAGCTGCCACTCTTTTTCCTTTGAGGACATTGATACTCCATGCTTGTGCTTGAGTAATTAAGACTTTTTAAAAATTAAAGGTATTAATGACAGGATGTACATATATTCCTGACTCTAGAAGGTGGCATTTTGGTCATTGGTCCTTATGTTGGTGGCTGAGATAAGAGAGGATACTGAAGCACTTTGGCTCTCAAATCACTTGTAACTCTGCATCATTTTTCTGGGTCAGGTCTTCTCTCAGTTTTCCTATATTTAACTGCTATAACGGGATGCACTGACGAAGAGTAGCTAGAATGAATGATCCCCCAAATTTAGTTGGGAACTCTCCTAGGGACCTGGGAGATGAGAGTTTAGGCTGTAGGAGAAAGACAAATGTATTGTTTCCTCTTGAAAGTAACCCAGAGTATGGGAGCCAGAGGTCTTTACCCAGTCATCTTTGTGGAAATAGGTCACATACAAACAAGAAATCAAGAACATGGAAGTATTTTGAGTGCATTGACAGAAATTATGTATACTTTGAAATTATTTTACATATATCAAAAGTTTTCAAAATTTGAGTTTATGGGTGAATCTTTATTTTCCTCCAGGTATGCCGAACTCTGAATGCTTGTTTAAAAAGCAATATTTTTCCTCTTCTCTACCAATTCTTAATAATGAAGATATGTGATACATATTTTTTTCTCCTCCAGAATATTCAGTAATACTTTTTATAGTTCACAGAAAATAATGACCTGCATTTCTTAGTCAAATATTTATAAGGCTAATAACCAAATATTGGGACGTTGTTATAAGAATTTGATTTTTGGGCTGGAGAGATGGCTCAGTGGTTAAGATCACCTACTGCTTTTGCAGAGGACCTGGGTTCAATTCCTAGCACCCACATGGTGGCTAAGAACCGTCTTTAACTCCAGTTCCAGGGGAATCCAATGCCCTCTTCTGACCTCTGCGGTATTGCACAACATGGGTGCACCAACCTACATGCAGACAGTATACTCATACACATAAAAATATAAATAGAATTTGATTTTCATTGAGGCACTAGATCCAACGTGACATGTTTATAGTGTGGATATTCGTTTATGTTTGCTTTTGGCTTCTTTTGTATTAGTGCAAAACTCTTCAACTTGAATTTTTATAAAATTTTTCTGTTTTCCTTTTTCTTTTTCATTATATCCCCGTTTTCCTATCCCGGCCTATTCTACTGTTGGTTTCATAATGGAATAGTCGTAATATTTAGTAAAGTTGTTCAAATTATTCCAATTGTATATATATTTTTAATTTTATTTATTTCTGTATGTGTATGGATGTACTGTCTGCATGCAGGTTTGTGCACCCGTGTCGTGCAACGCCGCGGAGGTCAGAAGAGGGTCTCGGATTCCCCTGGAACTGGAATTCTCCTGGAATTGGAGTTTCAGACGGTTCTCGGACGCCATGTGGGTGCTGGGGATCGAACCCGGGTCCTCTGCAAGAGCAGTCGGCGCTCTTAACCGCTAGGCCATCTCTCCAGCCCTCTAATTATATATTTCTTATTGTTATCCTGTTGAAGCATTTTCTGAAAGTTTGTCCACATTTTTAAAATATTTTTTTAATTTTATTTATTTCTGTATGTGTATGAGTGTACTGTCTGCATGTAGATTTGTGCACCCGTGTCGTGCAATGCCGCGGAGGTCAGAAGAGGGCGTCAGATTCCCCTGGAACTGGAGTTAAAGACGGTTCTCAGTTGCCATGTGGGTGCTGGGGATTGATCCCGGTCCCGGGTCCTCTCTCTGCAAGAGCAGTCAGCACGCTCTTAACTGCTAGGCCATCTCTCCAGCCCCCACATTTTTTTTTTTTTTTTTTTTTGGTATTTTTGAGACAGGGTCTCCCTTTTTTTAGTCCCAGCTGGCCTGGAGCTCACTCTGTATACCAGACTGGCCTTGAACTCACCAAGATCCGCCTGCCTCTGCCTCCCAAGTGCTAGGATTAAAGGCCTGTGCCACCACACCTGGCTAGTTTGTGCACATTTTAAGAATTAATGGATTGAATGACAAATAAAGAATTCTATACAGTATCTCATTTTATTTTCTTAAAGGAAATTCCACTAAACTAGTATATTTTATCAAAATCCAATAGTATCATTCAGTCAAGACTAATATAACATGACAAACCTGAATTGGAACTTTTTGTTTTGTCTTTGTAACTTCTGTTGAAGAAATAAACACCGGTTGTGTTAAGAACTGATTTAGGTTCTCCGTGGGAATTTAAATTCTATCTGTAAGAATCTTTGGCCCTATTATAATGCATTCTATTGTTAATTTCCTTGGTTTTCTAGTAGTCAATTGAAACTAGAAGAGTCTAGAAAATGTCATAACCTTCTTATTGTGTAAGAGGCAGATCTCCAGAATTGCAACTCTTCATAAACTTGAAAAAAAAAATATATATATATACTATCCACATAAAATTTGTAGCATGTTTAGAGTGGGAACAATCTGCAGCTGACTTTTATCTGCAAATGTTTATTTGCTCATTTTGTAACTATGTGCTTCTGATGTTTGACAGAAAAACCTAAATATAATGATTTTTTGTAAATGAAAATCACTTAGAGTAGAAGATATATTTTTATGTGTTTGTTGTATTGTTGTTCCCCAAAGTTACTACTCCTCAGTGTGGTCAGCTGTCAGAATAATGACTGTAAAATTGCATTTCATTTCTTCTAAGATGAAAGGTATTTTACATAAACTTTTTTTTTTTTTTTTTGTTTGTCTTTTCGAGACCCAGGGTCCCCTGTAGCCCCGTTTTGGAACTCACTCGTAGACCAGGCTGGCCTTGCAAACTCACAACGATTCCGCCTCCTGCCTCTGCTTCCTAAGTGCTCGGATTAAGGCGTGAGCCACCACGCCTGGCTAGATAAACATTTTAGGACAGATTTTAGATTTGTAGGAAATTTTCAAAGATAATAAAGAACTCTTGTTTGCATGATGCATTTGTTACAATCAATGAGCATCATGGGTAAATTATTATCAGGTAACATGCAGAACCTCCCAGTTTATGCAGTCTTTTAAAATATATATTATTTTTATTATTATTTTATGTGTGTGAGTCTAGTGCCTACACATATTTAAGAACATCCATGTCACGCAATGCCCACAGAGGTTGTAAGAGGCCATTGGATCCCTTGGAGCTGGAATTACTGAAAGTCGTTAGCTAGTATGTGAGTTCTGAATCGAACCCCAGTCCTTGGCAAGAATGCCCCATGGTCATAACTGCTGAGCCTTCTCTCCAGCCCTTTACGCAGCAGTGTCTTTCTGCTCAGCCCGCTGGTGGATCACAGTGTTTACTTATTGTTCGCTTAGGTTCCTTTGGGCTGTACAGTTTCTCAGACTTCCCTTGGTTTTTATTGTTTTGGTCAGGTAATTTGTAGAATTCCCTTAAACCTGGAATTGTCTGATATTTTCCTCAACATTAGGCTGGGATTATCAATTCTTGTGAGGAGGACCATGGTGGTAAAGTACCATTTTCATTAATAATATGCAATATGACATCATCTTTGTGTGAAGCTTGATCCCTGGGTGTGGTAGTGTTTACCAGGTTTCTTCATAGGAAAAGCTATCATTTCCTTCCTTCTCTTTTCTCCCTTATTCCCTTTCTTCCTTTCTTCCTCTCTTTCTTCCTTCTTCCTTTCCTTTCATTTATGCACTTTTTTCTTCTTTTTTTTTTTTAGCATTTTTTTTATGATGCTTTGTTGCATTTTCATACATCATTTCCAATTCCGTTACAAGGCATATTTCCCTTTCCCTACCCCCCCACCCCCACCCCAACCGACATCATGCATTCTGCCATAATGTCCTGCATTTATTTTTCTCAGTTTTTTTTTTTTTTCTTTTTAGCTATAAGTGATAATCCATGAGTACAAGCATCCTTCATGTAAAACCAATTTGCAGGCTGTTGTCCCGAAACCCCCACAGCCCCACCTTCCAGCGTGTGGTGAGGGGTTGTATGTTCAATCAGGTTGATCAAATGAGGGTCCAGACTACATCGCTGTAGTGTCACCATTCACCCCAATCGCAGCCCTTACATTCTACCACGCCCCCGCTTCCGCAGATTATTCCCTGGGCTTAGAAAAGGGGCACTGGTGGATGAGAAGCAGATCAGTCCATGCGTTTCTTGCTGCGAAATATCTGTGCACTCTTTGGGAGGGGCTTTTTCCATAAATTACTAGGAGTTTTCTGAAAAGGAGATTGTTTTCTCCTAATTTCATATTTAATCATTTTGCCTTTATCAACACAGATTTGCAGATCTTTATTTTGCATGTTGGGCTATGATCTAATAGATCCATATTGCCTACCTCAAACTCGGTTAGCTCTGAGAGCTTTAGTAGTTGGCCCCAACAGCCTTTTGACCCCCGCAGCCCCCCCCCCTTCTCTCCTTAACCCTTGCTCCTCCCTCCTTTTTCTGTCTCAAATAAATGATGAATTCTGCTTCCTGCTGTACATCAAGATATGAAGGTATAGGACCAGGAGCTGTTTGTTCTGACTTTTGCAGAAGTCCTAGAAGAATACAGAGTTATTTAAGATGTCTTCTTACCTCTTATAATTTATATGCAAAGAAAGTTAAAAGAACTTTTGTCAAATCTATCATGTTGCTGATGGGAAGCTAAAAGAAATCCTCCAAACTACTGATAATAAAAACCTTCATGTTAGAAGGAAAAGTAACTTGTGTATGCTTTACTTTCTCCTAGGAAATGGTATGACGGAATGTTTCATATAATTGAAGAACACAGTTAAATTTCAAAGAAAGTATTATGAACCTGTGACAGGTAGTTGGTTATTTAGCCATGTGTTATTTTCCTAGAATTTGTGATGTGCATCTCATTTTTTTTTATGGTTTTTAATATTATGTTGTAATGCATATCTGCCCCTGTGTCTCCCTCACATTTACTTTTTTTTTTTTTTTTGAAAATTTTGATGTGTTTGTAACAAGTTCCTGTAGAAAAGGAAGCAAGGTACAGGATGCACAAAGATGTGGAACTGTACAGATATTTTCTTTTGGATTCTTTGTAGTTCTGGGACAGACCTTCTCTTGTGCATTATAAATTTAGATTTCTTGTAGTCTGGTGTTCCTGTCCTCCCACGGCTCTTGCCTAAGCTCTTAGAGTTCCTTCTGTTTGTATATTTCCCTGGGGCCCCCAAGGGCAGGACCTAGTAGTTGGAGCCACTTGGGCAGTGAGCTACTCACTGCTCAGATACGGGACTTGGTTTGCTTGTTCCAATTGTACTGATACATAAAAATTCTCCTATGTACTCGTCATTCACTTGCCAAAATATTAAATGTTGTGTGCTAGTTAGCTTTAGTCTTCATAGGATAATTCTTAGACTTTGAGTTTTGTATACTGGAAAAGTATGCTACGCTTTAAAAATTAATCACATGGTGGCTGGGCATGGTGGCACATGCCTTTAATCCTGGCACTTGAGAGACAAAGGCAGGCAGATCTTTGTGAGTTCAAGGCCAGCCTGGTCTACAGAGTGAGTTCCAGGACAGCTGGGGCTACAGGGAGACCCTGACTCAAAAAGACAAAAAAAAAATTAATCATATGGTACTCTGTCATTCAGTATGGTAACACTTTCAGGATGGGAACTCCTAAACTGGTTTTCAAAATCTACAAATTTGTGATGGCAACTCAGCCACCTTCTCTGCACATTGCTTTATCCAATGCTCACACGTAATCTACCCTCAGGCTGTGGGAGCAGATCTTGAGTGTGACATGGATCTCCTGGTAAAATGGAATTTATTAAATTATACATTTGTACACAGATGTTGTGAATATACAAACAGGTAACATTTATGTGTATTTTCACATCTGTAATATATGTAAATACTGTGTGCATGCAATTTATAAAAACTCAAGATCTATTCTACCTATATTTGGTAGGTGATATCAGTTAAAATACAATTTTAGTAACAGCTTCATTGGAGGCAACAGTATCAACCTAGGTCCTGGGCAGATTCTATCTAAGTACACAAGTGCAACAACTGCACTTATAGAAGAGGTCATGAACTTTAGAGGGAATGAACACAGGAAGAGTTGGAGGGGGGATAAAGAGGGTAGAAATGAGATAAATACAGAAATTCTAAAAAAGCTGAAAATTTAAATTAATAAAGAATATATACGCATGCATTTTCTATGGCTTTGTAACTTTCCAAACAACAGAGCAGCAGGTAGCAATGCCAGTATGAGCACTGAGCAACTAGAAATATGTTGTGCTACCTTCTAAATATTTCAAAGAAAGTAGCAGCAGTCCTCAGAACCCAAATCCTCATCCTGTGAATGGATAGAATACACTGTAGACAAAAGGGCCTTTGACCCTGTCTCCAGCATCGGCAAAGAGCTGCACACGAATCTTGGTAGCAGAGCGGGTTGCAGTGTGGTTGATAATCTTACCCGCTAATAATTGCAGATAATATCAGCTGTTATCACAATAGCTCAGTCCAAGATTAAGTGGAAGCCATGCCTGTCTTCGTTTGGTGGCCTCTGGCACCATCTACACCCAATGGCCTTTGTTTCTGGTATCCTCCATAAGTTGGGGTGCCCTTGTATACTCCTCCATACGCGACTGAGAAGATAACCAGTTCAACTATAGAGGCCCAGGGGTAGTTTAAGTAATTTCTCAAGTTATAGCTTACTGTACACTTTCATGCACTTACTTTGCTGAAGAAAATAAATTTGTTACATAGAATCACACTTCTCTGAAAATATTTCTGAATCCCCACCACCTACAGACATGTAGCAAGTAAAAGAGCACTTAATAGACATTGATCTAGTAAGCCATTTTCCTAAAATACCTACAGTCTTTTCATATGAAACAGAAAAAAGTCATTAAAGCTGTGGTTTGCCAGACAATTACTTTGTCAGATCTCAAGAAATTGCATAATAAATTGTATACATGCATCAAACATGAACGGCGGAGGATGATAACAAGCTATGTATTTCCAGTCCACTTGTTCTTTCATCCAAATAGTAGCTTTTCTTTTACAGAAAAATTCCATATCTGTTGTGAAGGCTTTCATAAAATATGGCTATACATTTATCTATCAAACTAAGTAGAAATAATTGAAACACTTAATATGCACAGAAATGGGAAATGCATGAATAACTTCATTATTAATGTCTATTGATCATTTATATTTTCAAATAGGCAAGTGTAGCTGCTGGGATTCTTATCATGTAAATCTATATGTGTTTTGGTTTTACCTGTTTATTGGCAAATTTACAATCCACATTATGGACATTTTTATTGCTTTACACCCTTATTTGATATGTGGATAACCCAGGTCATTTTACAGACAGGCTGGTGTTTACTCAATTTGATTATTATGTTACATTTCTAAGCTTATTTTCCCTTTGGAAAATTAACGGTACAAGGAAGCCTAGTAAATCTTTACTTAAAAATTCCAAACTTTAGATTGATTTCAGCAGTGAGCTTGTATTGATCTCAAAAGCTTTGCATTCCTAACTAAAAACTAATCTTTATTTCACCCTTTAGTGGCTGCAGTCATAAATATGCTCACTCCTACCAGAAGAGAGTGGATTAATGGTTATTGGTGATTGGGGCTTCCAACTGGGCCTGGGAACCCTAACCTTTGGAGGACAACATGAAGGCATTTACCCCTTGTCAGCTGTAATCCCCAGGTGCATTTTTGACATTTACCTGAGTGTTAAAGAGGAGGCAGACCAGAGGCTGGAAATAAAGCACCAGAGACTGCCCTTGGCTGTTAATCACTCACTGTTAGATTGACTGTGGTGCTTGACCCGGGCATTTCTGGCCCCTGGAGTCATAGAAAGCACAGTTATGCTTCTCCACCCTGGAGCTCAGGTCAACTCCTCCTGGGGAAGCTCTCTACTGCCTGCCTTCAAAGAAAAGACTTAACTGCATTGCTAAAATCCATCCATCATTGGTCCAACTTTGCTGTACTAATGGACCAAGAATTGGAGGAAGTAAGACCATGCCCTAATTTAATTAAGAAGAATAAAAAAGTTAGGAAGGAACAAAACAGATCTTTTTTTTTATCAGTCAACAGTAAGGAGACAACGGGCGGGCAGACAGATGGCTGCATGTGCTGCAGAAGGTGTAGAATTTCTCAGAGTGTTCCCTGGCAACTCCTGAAACGCAGCTACTACCTGGGGTACTAAACTGGAACCCCAAGGCACCATGCCTCTGAATTTATCCTCTTCAGGAAGCTCTCATGCCCCCCCCCAAAGTGAGATTTACAGCGTAATGTTGATGTATACTGAGGTGGAACCCCCTTTAATCAATTCCTGTGATAGAAAGTAAGATTTTTAACTTCCTTGTATCTGATGGCACAAATTGCCATTTGCTTAGCTAATATCTATTTTTGTTTTTCTATTTAATGTAATATTAATTTGGGGGGTTCTTGATGACATTACCCAACTTCCTGACATAAGAGGGGCTTATGAAGACTTATGAAGTCCTCAAGGACAGGACTCTGATATAACCCTTCTTCCTTTCCTCTAGTCTGAGGCCTAGAACATTTCTCTTGTCAGCTGGAGTGACAGCTGGAGCCCCAATAGCACATCCTAGATCACAGGCATGCGGATGACACTTACAGTGGCGGTGGCTGAGCTGGAAGGGATCAGCGTTCTGGATGAGTGCATGAGCTAATACACTTGTTCTAGAATGCCTCACTGGGCTGCTTTTACATGAGAAAATGACACTTTGTACATTGTATTTCTTACTGGGGAGGAATTGGTTACTCATGGCTGAAATGGATCACTAACTGATATAGACCCCATTTAGGATGATGAGGTCATTTCAGACTACATCCTTCCATTACAGAAGACAAAAGCTTTCTCCAGTTGTTATTATTGACTATGAGACTGAGAGTTGTCTCTGAAGACTGGTATTGATTTGTTAAGTTTCTGTGGTTTTAGGAATCAGAGAGTAACTCCAGGGCTTCCCAAAGTTTCATAAAAGTATGTGCACATCCAGCAGATGAGTGTGCAATGGCTAACTGGCCGAGGAACTCCGGGAGGGCTGCAGCCCCAAAGATTGCTGCTGTGCAGGCAAGAATCTAGACTGCCTGTCCTAGCAGTTGATCATCTAGTGGTGTCTTCCATGCTCCATGAAATTAACCTTTATCAGACTTAAGTCTAGGACTGTTGCATATGGAGGAAGTGCAGTCTTAAGGTTAGTTATTCCAAGCTAACCTAAAGCATTGGCTTTGCCTTGAGGAAGAAAGGAGTGTGTGTGTGTGTGTGTGTGTGTGTGTGTGTGTGTGTGTACATGTGGAGGTTTGAGGTGCATTTTAAGTAACTTTCTTGATCATTCACCATGCCATCTTTATTCTTTGAGACAGAGTCTCTCACTGAACCCTTGCTTGTTTGGCTAGGGTGTGGGCATGAGACATCTTGCTTGTCTCTACCTCCGTAGCGTTGGGATTACAGATCCTGCCATTGGGGGAACATCCAGCTCTTTAGGTGGCTTGCTGGAGATTCAAGCTCAAGTTTTTATGCTTGTGCAGTGAGCGCCGATTGAGCCCTATCCTCAGCCCTTGCGTTTCTTTTCTCCCATTAATACCTCACATCTGAGGCTAAGAAGTCACTCTATTTGTTTGGGGTGACACTCCCGACCCTTACCATGGTCATGACAGATGAGATAGTGTGGAAATACAGCAGGCCGACCAAGATTCTTCCTTCATCTTCTGTTTGCTCAGTTATCAGAGTCATTTCCTGGACACTTTCTGATTTCTCCTCTACCTAGTTTGGCTGTAACTTCAGCTACAATCACCTATACTGGTTTAGTTATGGGCAACAGGATCACTTGAGTAAATCATTCAGTAGGAAATCTTGCATCCCAGCATCTAGTATGACTTTGGTTATTATATTAGTGTAGAGATCCTCAAAATTTTTCCTTGGCTAGACAATCAATAATAATATCATCTGAGAACTTGTAGAAACACAGTTTTGGACTCCCTCCCCACCTAGAAACTCTGAAGGTAGGGTCCAGCAATTTGTGTTCTTGCAAATCTTCTAGGTAATTGTGATGGTGGTTTACATCTGAGAATCAATGTTTTAGAGTGAGTCTAGTCATAGCTTCAAAGCAACTCACGAAGAACTCTTAAAAGTTAATATTCCTTAATGTACTCACTCAAGTGAAATGCTAGATGTTGGTGATTTCCAGATGTTGGTGACTAGACATTTAGTTATATTACTTTAATCTTCAGTCTGCAGGTAAATGCATCAGGTAATACCATGGCTCAGTTTTAACATTAATAATAATAGCACTTTAAATTGTCTAACATTTTCATTCTTAAAAGTGCTTATTGCACAAATTTTCATTTGAGTATGCAATGGTCCCAAATATCCCAACTGAGGGGCTGGAGAGATGGCTTAGCCATTAAGAACCTGTACTATTCTTGCAGAGGACCTGAGGTCAGTTCCCAGCATGTATGTTGGGCAGCTTACAACTGCCTCTAACTCCAGCTCTAGCAGATTAGATACCCTCTGTGTGCACCTACATTAATGTATATATACACATACACATACACACAGATACACATATGTGTATATATATATATATATATATATATTGTTAAAAAGAAAAAAATCTTCAAATATCCCATCTGAACCAATGCAACTTAGCTGCAGGAAAAGAATAATAAATACAAACAGTTGCAAAACTTGTTTTCATTATTTTCTTTTCCTACAATTTCTGCTTATCTTGCAGCAAAAATACTTCCTAAAAGAAATATTTAGGGCTGGAGAGATAGCCTAGCGGTTAAGAGCACCGACGCTCTTGCAGAGGACCCGGGTTCGATCCCCAGCACCCACATGGCGGCTGAGAACCGTCTGTAACTCCAATTCCAGAACTCCAGTTCCAGGGGAATCCGAGACCCTCTTCTGACCTCCGCGGCATTGCACGACACGGGTGCACAGACCTGCATGCAGACAATACATTCATACACATACAAAAATAAATTAAAAAAAAAAAAAAGAAATATTTAATAAATTAACATTTAAGGGAATAGTATTTTATATGTGATTTACTAATAAGCTATGGATAAAATTTATGGAATTTTTAAGTCAAAATTGTTTCCATAGAGAGAGGAGTTTGTGAAAAAAGTTTAAATTTTCTGACTATGAATTTGACACTAACACATTTGCCAAAGGTTAATCCTGACTCACAGATGCACTGGAAGGATAGACTGGTCTTCATTTTACTAAAAAGACCCTAACCCCTAGAACTGTTGGATTATGATCATGAAGCCATCTTCCTTCTGTGTCACTGTCAAATTCTATCAAATGGGAGGCTAGAATTTTCCATAAACATAGTTATGACACTTAGAAATTGATTTAAGAGTTTCTTTAATACATTTTATTATGTCTGTAACAAAATTGAGTTATTAGATTTCTTTAGTTTATTAACGACAGCCTATGTAGTATTTTGAAAAAAATATTAAAAATGAAATCATGGAGAAAAATCAGACAAAGCACCTGCGAACAGCTTAGCACCCAGCTCAATCCTCAGTTTATTAAAGGCATTAAGCAAGTACTTTTCCAGGATTGTCATCCTAACCAAATATTTCAGGGTTTGATAATGCTCTTTCTTAGCACTGAGGCTCTTAAAAAAAATAACATCAGTCCTAAGACTGTTAATCTTTTCATAAGCTTTCCAAAAACAGAAAATCCTAAACCACAGTGTTTTGAGGCTAACTTCTGATAAAGAATTTGGAGTATTTTCAATAAGAAGAACGTAAAATTAAATTTCCAAGAGTGCACTTTAGTGGAAAAGATTCAAACTTTGGAGTTAGGAACTGGGCTCAAGTTCCACCTCTGTGATTTAGGAGCTATTTGGCCCAAGTTGCATGTTTCCCTAAGCCTCAATTTCCCCAGTTTCCCCATCTGTGAGCTGGGAGGGTTGACACTTGCTCAGAGTTTTGGTTAACATCAAACAGGATTAAGTATATTGATTTATCAGTCTAATTACTGATGAATAGAAAGTCCCCTATAAACAATAATTATTGTTATTATTATAAAGTGAATGAAAGTATATAAAATAGTTTTATATAACTTTTTATAAACAGTTATATGATACTGGTTAATATTTTAGTTTTCCTCTCAAACAAAGGTGGAAAAATTATATTTGAAGGACCTATCAGAAGCATATATCTAGACAAATTTAAACCAGTTAGATCATATGACTTTCTCTAGTTAGTGCAGCTAAAGACACACAGGGTCTGAAATAATTTTTAAATCCTCCACCAATTTGTATGGGGGACTGTCACATACTGGTTTCTGGTGGCTCAGTAAAGAAAACTCCTCCTGAGTTCTTGTGTATTGCTAGCTTAGAAAACAGATAGTACATTCAAACAGCCTGCACATCCCTTAGTGTACCCTTAGAAAACCTCCACGCTGGCCTCTGGCATTCTCCCTAAAACAGCAGCAAAAGTCCTAAAGTAAGGATGAGCTTTTTGGAGGTTCAGGTTTTTTTTTTTTAATATTTTCTCTTTTTTTTCTTTTTTAAAAAATTTTATTTATTTATTTATTTTTAATTTTTATTTATTTCTGCATGTGTATGAATGTACTGTATGCATGCAAGTCTGCGCACCCATGTCGTGCAATGCCGCGGAGGTCAGAAGAGGGTCTCGGATTCCCCTGGAACTGGAGTTCTCCTGGAATTGGAGTTTCGGACAGCTCTTGGCCACCATGTGGGTGCCGGGGATCGAACCCGGGTCCTCTGCAAGAGCGGTCGGCGCTCCCAACCGCTAGGCTATCTCTCCAGCCCCAATTTTATTTATTTTTTTGTATGTGTATGAATGTACTGTCTACATGTAGGTTTGTGCACCTGTGTCGTGCAATGCCGCGGAGGTCAGAAGAGGGTCTCGGATTCCCCTGGAACTGGAGTTCTCCTGGAATTGGAGTTACAGACTGTTCTCAGCCGCCATGTGGGTGCTGGGGATCGAACCTGGGTCCTCTGCAAGAGCAGTCGGTGCTCTTAACTGCTAGGCTATCTCTCCAGCCCCTTAAAATATTTTATTTATGGAGCTGGGCGTGGCGGTGTATGCCTTTAATCGTAGCACTCGGGAGGCAGAGGCAGGCAGATCTTTGTGAGTTCAAGGCCAGCCTGGTCTACAGAGTGAGTTCCAGGACAGCTGGGGGTACAGGGAGACCCTGTCTCGAAAAGACCAAAAATTTTTTTTATTATTTTTAGTTTCTGGGTATGAGGGTATTGCCTGCATGCATGTAAGTGCACCTCTGTTGTGCAATGCCTCTGAAGGTCAGAAGAGGGCGTTGGATTCCCGGAACTGGAGTTTTGAATGGTCGTCAGCCACCATATGGGTGCTGGGATCTGAACCAGGGTCCTCTGCATGAGCAGCTGGTGCCCTTAACCACTAAGCTATCTCTTCAACCCCCGGGAATTTATTTTTTGGATCACAACAATTCATTTGCCATATGGAGTCCACCCTGTGCTGAATGTCATGTCATAGTGTTTTGAGGATTAAGACACTGCTCTAGGAAAGTTCAGCAATCCATCTCCCTATGATGCAAGAGGAGAGATCAGAGCCCAAGTGATTTCTGAGTAAGGAACTAAAACCAGGCATGGAACAGTAGCCAGCAGGCAGCACTAAAACACACTCATCTTGAGGACCGTTCCTGCTAATGCACACAGCATGCATGCCTTGTAAAGTACCTCAGACAATACAGTTAGAAAATGCTTGAACACAAGGATTCAGAGCTGCTGCTGGCTGTGGGCGTCTTCTTCCAGGATTGTTCCTACAGAACTGTGGCTCTCAACATAGGTGCATAAAGACCTATGGGTGCCTGCAATCCTTTCAGAAGATGCATGAAATCATCAAATCTATTTTTATTTTATTTATTGAATTGTTGTGATTTTCATACAATATATTTTGAGGGTATTTAGATCCCCTCCCTATCTGCACCTCTCCTCATGGCCCCCAACTTAACGAACTCTCATATATATGATTATATGTAATATGGCCCAGAGAGTTTGATTTGTATCCCCAAATGTCCTTCAGTATGAGTCCATTCACTGGTCTCGCTGAGTTCCAATGCTGTCTTCCCTTCCCAGTAGTCATCAGTTGTCAAAAGTTCCTTAGGTTGAGTTGGGATTCCTGACCTACTTCCCCATGTCTATGCTGGGATTTTGTCTGGTTTGAGCTTGCACAGAACTTGTGTGTGCTGTCACCATTGCTGTGAGTTACTGTGAGGAAGTAACTGAGCAGCTGTCTGGAGGACTCTCTTTCCTTGTGGCTGTCCAATCCCTTTTCTTTCTGCCTCCTCTTCTGCAATGATCTTGGAGCCTTGGAAGGCAGAGGTTTGAAATGTGTTCTACTGTGTCTTCTTGTTCTCTGTGCATTGGTCAATTGTGGGTCATCTGCTGCATAAGGAAACTTCTCTGCTGAGAGTTGAGAGATGCACTCATCCTGTATGTAGACACTGCATTGAAGATGTGTCACTTGGGGCTAAATGTCTCAGATTCTCTGCATTTGACTAGTTCTGGAACTCTGTAAAAATGATTTTATTTGCATTTTCACCATGTTGATATTCTTATTGATGGTGGAAAAACAATAATGAATAAAATTGCTGTTGACAGTGAAAAAGCTCGGCAGCCTCACTGACTGGGGCTTCTCACCACCATGCTGTAATGTACACATCCAATGAAAAGAAATGATCATTTTCACTTTAGAAAGTTAAGTGTTGGTTATTTGTTTTATTAAATCTTAACCTTGAATACATAACTTTTCAATAGTTTGTGTGAAAAAATGAAAGTTGTCCTGTATATTGAAATTTAATGCCTGTTTTTCAGAAAAACACTTGTGCAGTTGTTGCAGTTGCAAACTAAACTAACCACTTGTCATAGACCACACTTTAACTTGAATAAATGACTAATAACATTTACACTTGGATAAAGGGCAAGATTTTATTTTCCATAGTGAACAAAATGAATCTGTCACTTTAAGGAAAACATTAATAGTTTTATTACCAATGAAAAATTTTGAACTCTTAGTACAAACTAATATTTCAGGAAATATATTCCATCATGAATTTAATTCATGAGACTCATGAAGTCAAAACTATTTTTATTTAATTTATTGAATTTTTGCAATTTTTATGCAATATAGTTTGAGGGTACTTAGATTCCCCCCCATCCACACCTCCCCACACTACCCTCCACCCAATTATATATATATTTATATAAATTATATATAAAAATTATATATATATATATAAAATGACCTGATGCATGTAAATATTTACAGCTTTTGCAGGACTTGGTGAAGCAGCCCCCCCCCTTCCTTCTTTCTGTAGTAGTAGGGATGGAATTTAGGGCCTCATGTATTTTATGAAAACAATCTCCTCCTGAGCTATACCTCAGTATTTTCTAAAAATTGATACTTGTTTTAAAGACATTAGAAAACTACCCATGAAAGATGCAAGCTGCGCAAATAAGTTTTAACACAGAATTATGTTTCTAGCTCTCTGAGGACTCCCCACTCTGGTCTCCGAGTTGCTGTGCTGGTTTGCACTCCCACCAGCAGTGAATCAGAGTTCGCCCTTCACATCCTTACCTACATTTGTCTTCATCTGCCATTCTGAAGTCTGAAGTGGTTTTAATTTATGTTTCCCTGATGACTGAAGATGTTGAACACTTAAAAAGTAGTTCTCAGCCATTTGCATGTCATCCTTGGGAATTCCTTATTCAGTCCCTTGTCCCAGTTTTAATTGGGCTGTATACATTTTGTTTTGATGTTTAGTTTTCTGAGTTCTCTGTATACTCTAGATATTAACCCTCTGTCACTGATAAAGATTTTTCCCATTTTTCACTTAAATGTTGGTGTTCCTTGCTATGCAAAACTTTTCAGTTCATAAGGTCCCATTTGTCAATTGTTGGATTTAATGCTGGTACTATAGGCATCCTGGTCAGAAAGTCCTTTCCTGTGCCTACAAGTTCCAATGTATGTCTCCTCTATCAGACCTAGGGTATCATGCTTATGTTGATGTCCTTAATCCATTCAGAGTTGAGATTCAAAGAGCTAGAAATAATTGGCCACATTATCCAGCCAAACCATCTTTGGATATATATTCAAAGGATTCTGTATCATACTACAGAGCTAACTGTTCATCCATGTTCATTGCTGCTCTATTCATAATAGCCTGGAAATGGAAACAGAATAGTTGTCCATCAACTGAGGAATGGATAATGAAAGCATCATATATTTACACAATGTAATATTAAGTTGCTTAGAAAAATGAAATTTGCAAGCAATTGGATGGAACAGGAAAAAATCAGCTTGAGTGAGATAACCCTGAACCCAGAAAGACAATATCATATGTTCCCTCACTTAACTGGATGCTAGCTATGGATCCCTAGATATGCCTGTTTCAACTGGAAAATCCATAAAGGTCAGGAAACCAGTGCCTGGCCATATCAAGGGCTGGAGGTAATGTTTTCTGGGAGGGGAGACTGACAGAATGTTATAAATGATCAAATGCAGTGACATCAAGGTGGGGGGAGAGGAATAATGGAGTAGGAAGAGTTAAATACGGTGGGGAATGGGAAGGAAGGGCACAGGAGGGAGAGTGGGGAGGGATGGCTAACACTGGAGGCTTTAGAAAAAGTCATATGGAAACTTACAACTATAGAAGCTTATTAATGTATATGCATATACATTATAAAATGATTTAAAAGACTGTAACTAAAAGGACATTGCCCCTACTGGATACCATAGGTCATCAAAGAAGAAGCCCAGTGCCAGAAACGGGTCACCTCTTTGAAGCTGCTGACCCTCAAGCAGTACAGGGCACTGCCTCTATTCTTGGTCACCCACAAGAACATGATAGTAAGACCCTGTTACTGGACACCACATACATGAGCTGTAGAGCAAACAAGGAGAAAGGAAGCTGGTGCTGACTTCAGAGCCTCATCTCTTACTGGCTAGCTTCCATACTGTTAGAAACTGCTATGCATGTGACTAGAAAAAAAACAGTGGTCTTCAACCTTGCCCAGCTGTAAATCCTGTGAGCTATGACAACTGCCCTGATAGGTACGCCCGCCAGTGCAATGGTGGCAAAAATGTCAGATAGTAACCTACTATTTTCTGGTTGGATTTAAGGTCTGGAGCCCATACCTGATACTGACATCCGGCCTAGGAATCTGTAGCCAAAAGGTCACAGGCCATAGGGGAGAGGTTACTACTATTATTCCACTAACTAGGGATAGTACTAAACTGATGACTTATTGCTGTACCAATAAATTGATGTATCTCTCAAGTTCTCACCAGAAAGGCTTCCTTATGCCACAGATAGTGATGTACCTGGAGACTCACAACTGGCCAACATGCACGGAATAAGAAACTACGGAGTACTTATCCCTGATTAGGACACCTGGATCAACGTTCTGCCACCCAAGGCTTGGAGATCATTGAGGAAGAGGCAGCAGGAAGTCTGTAAGAACCAGAGGTGGGGATGATCACAGGGAAGCAGTTCTCTAGCTCGTCAGTTACTCGTAAGAACCCACAGCAGTGGTGACAGCGTGCACACATCACACATGCGCTCAAGACAGACAATATCCCAGCACAGAAGTGGGAAGTGGGTAAGACACCCCAACCCCACCTGAGAACCTACCAGCAACTGAAGCTACTGGTTGGGGGAGAACCAGCTTTTTTAAGCATGTGACTCTTGGGGGGTGGTTAACCAGTCTTCAGTAGACAACCCCACACTGAAGGTCATGTAGGGACACAGGTTTGACCCAAGAGACCTTAATACAGATATAATGTGATGGGGGAGGGTAGGAAGGAAGGGCAGACAGGGAAAGGGTCTAAAGCTGATCAAACTGTATGCAATTTGTCAAAATTCAAATTTTCCTTAAAAATTCTACTAACTTTAAAATCTGGGTATGGTGGTGCATGCCTTTAATCCCAGCACTTGGGAGGCAGAGGCAGGTGGATCTCTCTGAGTTCAAGGCCAGTCTGGTCTACAAAGTGAGTTCCAGGCCAGCTGGGGCTACAGGGAGACCCTGTCTCAAAAACTCCAGAAAAATCCACTAATTTTTAAAAAAGAGTATGTTAATTAATGGTATTAATTAATAATCTGATTTCACATTAACATGGGATCTCTAAGAAATGACTACATGTTTTTTGGTGTAGTATGAAAAATAGCTAAACAATGGCTACTAAATGGCCTTTCCATTTCTCCAGGTTTGTACAGTTTGAATTTTCTTTACATATTTCCACTACAGCAACACACAAAATGAATACAAAAGCAGGTCTGAAGGCCCAGTTGTCATCTATTTATAAAGTCAGATGAAAAATGATGTCATAGTGCCCAGTGACTGTTTTGGGTAATGCAGTTACTTTTCAAAAATTTATGTTATTTTAGTATATAATAGTTTTATTACTTCTACATGAATTGATAAGCATATTTTTTAAAGTTTGTCTGTTCTTTCTAATACAGCAAATATCAACAGGCATTGTAACTAAAAATGACTTTGGACTACTCAGTATTTTCTGAGATTAACCAAAGTGAGGGCAGTCAGTGATGTGGACTCTAAGGAAATCACCTCAGTAACATTTTGGTTCCCCTCTCTCCAGGAGGTCATGCAGGCCAGGCTATCCTCTAAGTCTCTGTGTAGCAGAGGAGGGGATAGCCTTGAACTTCTGATCCTCCTGCTCTACCTCCTAAGTGCTAGGATTCCAGTGCACCATCATGCCTGGTTTATGAGGCACTGTGGACTGAAGCTGGGGCTCTCTGTGTGCTAGGCCCACACTATGAGATGGAGGTCCATCCCCAGCCCAGATTTTGATTTTTCATTCAAACTCTCTTAAGAAAATACCAACAGTTTGGACTAATGTGATGTAGGAGCTTGACAGGGCTAGGTGAAAATGGCTCCGTTGAATATCGGGATCCCTCTGGGGTGGTGTGGGAATCATTAATGGGCTTCACATGGATAGCCAGGAAGTAACCTTCCTGTGAGCAAGTGCCGCTGGTAAACTCCTCTGGCCGTTTATTCTCTGAAGGCCGAAATACTCCCAGCACTGGAGCATAAGGTGCTTTGATTTTATGATACCTCAGGATGCAAAAAATTACCTTAAAGGATGATAATTTAAAGAAAATTTTAGTCTCAAGTTTAATTTGCTTTAATTTTAAAAATATTTTTAGACATTCAATTTAGGGTTTCCTTTTAGAAGTATACTTGTATATGTACTTGTGAGTGTGTGTGTGTGTGTGTGTGTATACAAAGATACATACATACATACAGTACATAAAATGTACCAGCTGGGGTATGGACATTATAATAGGAAAATGTTGTAAAACCTTTAGTTGTGGTGGAAACCAGTATTATAATTGCTAAAGCTCACCTGTTACACTTTTCCTTCAACTCTTATTCTTTGTTTCTCTTCTTCCTTTCCCATGGGGTTCTAGCTCAGTACCTTTATTGTAATTGACTCCCCCCAGGCTCTGTCCACTTTCATTAAACACCAAAATGTCAGCTAGTTAGCCAAAAGATGTTGCTGAACTCTGCACGGTGCATTGCACACACATATTTAAAGGTACACATACACCAAGGAGCTCTTATGCAGAGCCAGGAATGAGTCTCAAGGAACACGGAAGCCCCTCTTCCCTCCTGAGTTTCCTTTTAGCATGCAATCCCTTCAGTTTAAGGCTAGAAAACTGTGAGAGTCCAAAAACCTATAAACTGACAACAGATCATTTTTACCTTAATGTAAGAAGTCAAGGATCTGCTCAGTAGGGATCTGGAAGGTTGGAGGGCAGAAATTTCAAGGTAGCTCAGAGGTGGCAATCCCTCCCACAGAGAAGGAGAGCCTGAAGGAAGTGAATAAAGGTCAGAGACAGCAACAGCAGCTTGCTTCTCCAGCAGCCCAGATCCTGAGATCCAGGAGCAGGGCGTCATGGCAACTGTACTGAGTTTGAATCCCAGTTCCTCTTCTCGCTTCCCAGCTGGGTGACTGGAGGCTCTGATTAATCTCATTGAGCATCAGCTTCCTCAAGTAGCAAGCAAGGGAGGACAGTCATAACTGCCTCGCAGGGCTGAGTGAAGATTCAGTGCGAGCAAGTGTGTGACATGCGTGGAGCATAGAGGGTGTCCAGGAAGTATCTGTTTTCCTTTTCCACATTGGAATGTTTTAGACATTTTGACATGTTATGTTCTGAATGGGCAAATGAAACCATCTCTCAGGAAAAAGCCAACATTTTCTAACCTCCTCCCTATATCTTAATCAGTTTATCTATTTTAAACCTTGATATAATAGCTAATGCACACTGTTTCCAAAAGCTTTCTCCCAGAAGACATGTTGAGAGGAGAAAGAGACTACTCTGTTCTGGTTGCCAGGTCTGTTGTGTCTTCCAGAAATTCCAAGAAGTTAGTGATGTGTGACCTTCTTCCTTTTCTCCTTTTCTTTTTGTAAAGCATGCTAGCAATCTTCAGGCATGCTGCAACTTTCTAAATGTCACCAGTTTAGCTTCTGAAACAGTCAAGAATTAACCCACATGCACATCAATATCTGATGTATACTTTCGAGATGGTTCTGAGAAGCATTTCATCATGACTTTTTCATTCATGTGCTAGTTTTATTCCTTCTACTCACATTCATTTCTAGAGAGAAACACTCCTTTTGTTGTGACTTTTAATGAAAATCCAGAGTAATTGCCACATATTTTGATTTTTTTCCTGGCACTTTTTGCTCGTCGGAGTGTTTAACATGTAAAACATCCTATAATATTGTTTCTTTTAAAAGGGGAAGGGTATTGTAAATATAGACAAATACACATGGCTAGAGAGGTCATAGATCTTAGAGAAAACCCCAAGACTTTCACATGCCTAGACTAATATAATTTCTTACTAAGTGCAAAATATAAATACTCATGTTTACAGTCAAGAAGTCCCATCAAGGAGACTTCTTTTGTACCAGACGGAGACGACTACAGCATATCACAAATGGTCACACAAAATTCACAAATTGTCTGTGAATTTCTCAAGCCTAAGTGGCACATCGACAGGACGGTGATGAATCTGTCAACTCATACTATGAAGCTCCCTCATGAAAAAAAAGGGCCAGGAACACAAAAGGGCACAAATTGCCAAAGTGTGGGGATCTGGAATCTGCAAGGGCGAGTCCTTGGACAGGACTCCTATGTTAAGCTTCACTCACCCAGAGCTCAGGCACCATTGCGGAAGAGGGGGTGGGAAGAGTATAAGAGTCAGGGAAGAGGTGCATGACCATATGGATACAGAATCACATGAGCTCCAAGGACCCTGCTCATATGACCCTACAGTGGTGCTGTCAGCATGAACAAGACCCGTGCAAACATAAGTAGACAAAACCCAGCAGAGAACTGTGGAAATGGCCAGCAGATCCATCTTAACAGAAGAACTATTGGCAGCTGATTACTGCTGGGTGAGGAAGAGCTGATCTTCTTAAAGCAAGGGACCCTGCATAGGCTGACTAGACTCAGTGGATGAACTTGCACTGAGAAACATCTAGGGATGCTAACTTGACACATGGGCCTTTGAGCAAATGAGAGAGTGTGTGAACTCCAGTGGTCGGGGGGAGGGGGGAGTCACTGTGGAAGGGTACAAAGAAGATTAAGATTGAGTGGAATTCTAAGATTGATTTAGATGTTCTGTATGAAATACACCAAAAAAATCAATTTAAAAATAGAATAAAAAATTAAATAGAAGGATTGGAGAGATGCCTGAGCAATTAAGAGCATGGCGTTTTATAGAAGACCAGAGTTCAGTTCCCAGCACCCACGTTGGACAGTACTCTGGGATGTGCTGGTCTCTGGGAGTTACAAGCATGTGCCACTCTGGGTTTTACTTGGGTTCTGGTAACTGAACTTGGGTCCTCGTGCTTGAACACATAGCACTTCATTGACATGGTCCTTACATCAGTGCTGGTGAAAGGATGTCTCTAACAAGTAGCTCCTTGTTGCTGATGCTGAGACTCAGGATAGCTCATCTGTTTCACACTACATCCTTCCTTCCTTAGCAATGATCGGAGGGAAATGCAGGCACGACAGGCAGATGAAGGCCTCTGTCGTGTTCCGGGGAAGGCTTGGCCACCTGGACGCAGTGCCAGTGTGGGCAGTCCTTTGCTCTTCTTTCTACTGCAGGTGTCTGTTTTAGACTCTCTGCTCAGAGCTCCAGTGTGGCTGAACCCCATGAAGCATTTCTAACCCAATGTTTTTGTTTGCTTGTTTTCTCTTTGTACGAGTTGTGTGTTTAATCCATAAAAAGTAGGTTTGGAACCCCTGAGGTGGTTATTCAAAGCATAGTGGCGTCTAGCTGCATTCGCAAGCCTTTCCTCACTCCTCCTGCCTTCTGAGTGCAAGGTGCCCCACAAATAACCATCAGTCACATCACATCATTGGCGTATTTTCCCACATTTTTTTCTTCTTTAAGGTGAACAAAAATGATGAGCTGGCTAAGGCCATAATCGCTGTGGTTCAGTGTTTGGCCTCCTGCAAAGGCTTATGGTAGCAACAGACTTTTGTTAGATGTCACTGCGCAGATACCAGATGCAGCGCCCTTGCCTGTCACCTTCTCAGTCCTGAAAAAATAACTTTGTGTTGTTCAGGAGGTCACTCAAATGATTGAAGTGGAATTCTACCTGTTCCTCAAAGTAGAGTGTCTGCCAAGCTGCTGCTGAGACTGCTCAGCACTCCTAGCTCTTTCTGGGTGTAAAAAGCTCATGGTAAGGACACCAAGGTAAACGCAAGCCTAGAATGAAAGCTTAGCAGCTTCCTGTTTCTCTGAAGTCAGGCACGAATTAAGGCTGTGCAAAACAAGGCTCAACAAACACATTCCCCTTTTCCAGCTGTTTTTACTTTTTATTTTTTCAAACCAGAAGAGAGAGGCCCTGAAAAGTAGATCAGAAACACAAGGAGCTGAAAACTTTACAGTGATCAAGCCACATAGTTTCATAAGTGATAACATAAAGGTTTTTAAAACATTAGCTGTAATTTGCACTAGGTGTCACAACCCAGTGAACCATTCAGAGTGAACCAGCTCACTGAACCGGACTGAACTGAGCAGATGGAATTCCACCCCTCCCATGCTTGAAAGGCTTTGTGAACAATACCAGTCTTCTTTTAAGTCCCCCCTCAGAGCCCATTACCTCGCCCAGGCAGGCAGTGGGGGGCTCTCAGCTGCAGTGGGCCCCTCCACCCTTTGTGCACTGGTCAGGTGCCATTGTTCAGACACAGAGGCAGCCTGTCCTGAAATGGGTGGGGCCACCCTCGTCATTTGCAAAGTCTGGCCTTTTCTGTTTGTTCCCACATGTGTGTTAGACGTTCGAAGGCTTTGCTCTCATTTTCTCTTTCTCTGAGTTGTAATTCACTTTCATCTACCAGATAGATCTTGAAAGACTTTTGCTTTGTTTTGGAAAGAAGCTTGAACAGCATGGGTGACTGTTACTCTGTCCATTTTCAGGTTGCTATTTAATTTTCTTTTTTTTTTTTTTTTTTGTTTTTTTTTTTTTTTTTTTTTTTTTTTTCAGAAGACACAAATGAATGTCAGACTACGAAACTAGCACTTTCCCTTCTTTCCTGGCTTCTGAAATCCAGACAGTTTCGAGACAGTCTAGCTTACAGAAGACAACTGGTGTTCGTTATTTACCTGTTTTTAGAAGTGATAAAGGTGACCAGGGTTCAAAAAAACCATTTGTAAGCAACTCATTAAGCCTTACTCAGTTCACTCACTAACTCAGTGACTGATGAAGGCCAATATTCGGCATTGTACAGGACACTGTGTGAGCCCAAGTTTTTTTACTCTGCTTTTACAGAGACTGGAAGTTAGTAGAGGAATTGCGGACACAGGTGACTATACCTTTGACTGTACATGGCCTCTGAGTGGTTGGTTCTTTGCTCTCCATCCTCTCTACTGCTTGCCTTCCTCTTTTGACTCATGACATGGTCTGCTGACATGGAATCAACATGTTACTGTTTTCACTTTGGGGCCTTCGTATACATAGGCTTATTTTCAAGAGTTGTGTGGTAGGAAGCTTCAAGCTGATTTTGAGTCTTCAAAAAATCAGGCTACTTCTTCAAAGCCTGGGAGACAATAAACTACACAAAAAGCCAGAGAGGCGGGTACTAGGAGCTGTTGGTTCAACACAAAAGGTCCAGGCAGGTGGATCATTGATTAATCCCAGAGAGGTCTGCTGAGGCATAGATTAGCAAGGAAGGAGCCCAGGATCCAGGGAGACAGGCATCAAGGATCAGATTACTGTGGTTAGGATTCTGGAACACAGGGTCACTGGGTGTAAAAGAGTTTTTTGCAACATGCTGTCATGAGTCCAAGTCAACCTCCCCACCCCCACCCCTCCCCCTGCTTGAAATAGGAGATTAGGAGCCGTTTACAAGCTCCAAATCCTAAGCACAGAATGTGAACAGAATGCACGAGTTTGATGTTTTGAGGTCCTCTAGCTCTTAGCAGGCCTTTCAGCAAACTCTGCCCTAAGGGAGGAGGTGGGGTGCGTGCCTCTCTCAGTGCACACAAAGGGACAGCTGGCAGACTAGGTCGGGAATCTGACAGAGCTGGGTATTTGAAGACACTACTAAAATGTAGTATTTGGAAGCTGTCTATGAATCTACACTTCTGAGTTTGTACATTCCTAAGGGATTAGCTAACTTGTCCCTTTACAATCCGGGTGAAAAATACAATACTGGAGCCCAGTCTTAAAGCACTTCCAGATTTGAGTCTGAGTTCATGTTATGGTGCTTTTTAGCTGTATGAACTTATGTAAGGTGTTTAACCTCTCAAAGACATGATTTCTGCAAGAAGAAAGTGGAGACAGTAGCTATTTTAAAGTGCAACATATGGGGCTGGAGAGATGGCCTAGCGGTTAGGAGTGCCGACCGCTCTTGCAGAGGACCTGGGTTCAATCCCCAGCACCCGCATGGCCGCTGAGAACCGTCTATAACTCCAATTCCAGGAGAACTCTACGTCCAGAGGAATCTGACACCCTCTTCTGACCTCCTCAGCATTGCACGACACGGGTGCACAAACCTACATGCAGACAGTACATTCATACACATGGAAAAAATATAAATAAAATTAAAAATAAAAAAATTAAAGTGCAACATATTCAGCACTTGAAAATGGTAGATGTGAAATTATTAGTTGGAGAATTGTTATCATAATGCTCATTATAAAACCTACATTTCTTCTCTCATTTAAAGGGCCTTATCTAAAAAAGTCCTTCCCTTTGAGAATTCAGAGTCCTCCCCCCTCCCCCATTGATATATATATATATATATATATATATATATATATATATAAAAATATTTTGTTTATTTTTATTTTATGTGTATTCCCTGCATGTGTGTTAGTGTATTCATGTCATGCAATGCCCATGGAGGTCAGAAGAGGGTGTTGGATACCATGGAACTGAGTTGCCTTGGGTTATTAGCCACCATTGGGCTACTGGGAACCAAATCCTGGTTCTCTGCAAGAGCAGCTGGTTCTCTTAACCACTGAGCCACCATGGTAGCCCCTTGTTGATACATCCTTAAGACCAGGTCACTCAATCTATTTTGTTTCTTTGTTTTACTTAGTAGGCCTGATGGGCAGCAACAACAATCTCACCAGAAAATATACTTAAACTTCTTATAAGAAAATGTTTAGCTTGTACTCAGAGGAGTCTATCTATCTTGTAAGCATTGTTCAAATAGCAGGAGAACAAATGTCCAGGGATAGAAAATTCTAGGTCTTTATCTTGTTCAAAGTAAGACTCCCTGCTTTCCATAGTGGAAAGCAGTGTGGAGAACCCTTGGAAGACTTGGAATGAACTTGCCACCCGACCCAGCCATACCACTCCTGGGCATGTACCCTCAAGACTTACGCCACCACAGAGATACATGCACGGCCATGTTTATTGCAGCTCTCTTCACAATAGCAAGGAGCTGGAACCAACCTAAATGCCCCTCAACTGACGAGTGGATAGAGAAAATGTGGTACATCTACACAATGGAGTTCTATGCAGCAGTAAAGAAAGACGACATCACGAGTTTTGCAGGAAAATGGCTGGAGCTAGAGGACATCATGCTGAGTGAAGTAACACAGTCCCAGAAAAACAAACGACGAATGGTATCCCTCATCTTTGGATGCTAGTGCCAATTACCCAGTTGTAAGTATTTCTTGTGTAGGGCCCCCTGAGCTTTTGTACAAAGCAGTTGGGCATAATGCATTTTGGAAACAACAACAACAACAGAAAATACTGCATCAAAGAACTGACTGAAACAGTGAACTTCTGCTCAAAACAGTCAACTTCGCCATGGAAAATATTGAGAAAGACTAAGAGATGAAAAGCATGTTTGGCAGAATGCATGAGCTCTGGCGGGGTGGGGGAATAAATAAATTTATGTGGAAAAAAAAATTATTCAAAATCCAAATATAATTAGTGAAAATGATCAACATATAGATGTTAATCGAACCAGAGAATATTCTTTTAAGTATCATGCAATAAGTGATTAATTAAAATCATTGTCAACCTCAGAGTAACATTGGTTAAGAGGATTGAAGACACAGAACAGAATTATAAAACAAGTTCCCTGAAAGGCTGGGATACATATGAAAATTCTAAGCAGAAAGCATAAATGGAGGACATCAATTTTCACTGTTTGACCTTAGAGAAGATCATTATCTTTGTATGATCAAAGTTGGAAAGAGCAAGAAAAGACATTTACCTTGAGAGGTGGATCCAAATAGCAACATTGTAAACCGAGCCAGCACTTCTAAGAAGCAAAACACAAATAAACACAGATTAAATAAATAAAAAAGAAGAAAAGTCACTTCTAAGAATTTTTATAAAATATACAAGAACCAATGAGTAAGACTGTTATTAATCAATTTGCTTACTTCGACCACTGTGCTGGATAGCTTCAGTTGTCAACTTGACATACCCGGGTAGAAGGAAAAAAAAAAAACAAAAAAAAAAAACTAAGACTCATTAAAGAATAAAACTATTACATTGTGATTACCCTCAAACCATAAAAAGTAAGCTCCTATCTTTCTGACTTATTGGATAACTGTGATTCCAGTTGCGGGGGAGTCTGACACCCTCTTCTGACCTCTGTTGGCAATTGCATGACACAGGTGCACTTACGTACATGCAGGCAATAAATACACTCATACAAATAAAGAAAAGTAAAAAATAAAACAGATGCTCACAGGGCTGGGGAGGTGACTCAGTGGGTAGAGTGCTTGTGGCAGAAGCATTAAGTCCCCACTGACTCTACATAAAAACTGTGGTGGCCCAGGCACACACCTGTAACAGCAGCTTTAGGGGAGGGAGGAAGCTCATTGGCCAGCTGCTCTAGCCATCGATGACCTTCAGATTCAGCCAGAGACAATTCTTTTGAAAATAAAACCAGTTGGATTGAAGACACCTGATGTTAACCTCTGGCCTCCAGGAGCACTCACAGATATATGCACAGGCACCAAGTAGACACACTTCATGCTAACATAGGTATGTTATATACCAAACATTTACCACCGACACACAAAAATAGATGTTCAACCATGGGCTTGTTATGAACATATTTTGACTTAATTACTATTATCACTAGTTATTTGAGCTACCACTGAAAAAGTAGCAATAGGGGAACAACTGGGGCAGAAGCTGATGTCATCACAAAGTCTCAATTCTTTCCCTCTTCACATTAGCCTTCTATAATACTTTACCAAAATCTAAAATAACATCAATAGAACAATGCCATCCTACTTTCTGGCCTGGGCCTTGAGAGATCTTTTTGAATGGACTTTCCCGTCTCTCTACCACGCAGCCTGCGTTCTCGTGTTTGCCCCTCACTCTCCCTGCCTGACCTCCAGCAGTGCTCTTTAGTTCTCCAGAGCCATTTCTGAATTCCAGCCCAGTGCTGGTCATGTGTCAGTTTCACCTGGATTATAGGACAACCCTGATCCTGGAAGACAAAGAAAGATGGTCCCAAAAGGTACCACCATCGGTCTGCGGATGGTTTCATGGTGAAGGTAAATTCTTCTGTGTGGCTGTTACTAAGCTTAGCTTAGAATTTTTTTTATTAATTAATTAATTTATTTATTATGTGTATGAATGTATTGTCTGCATGTAGGTTTGTGCACCCATGTCATGCAATGCTGCGGAGGTCAGAAGAGGGTGTCGGATTCTCCTGGAATTGGTGTTACAGACGGTTCTCAGTGGCCATGTGGGTGTTGGGGATCGAACCCGGGTCCTCTGCAAGAGCAGTCAGCTCTCTTAACCACTAGGCCATCTCTCCAACCCCAGCTTAGAATTTTAAACAGAGGCCATGAGACAACACATGCTCTGACATGTCCCATGAACACATCTCCAGGACAACACATGCTCTGACATGTCCCATGAGCACATCCCCAGGACAACATGTGCTGTGACATGTCCCATGAACACATCCCCATCCCCAGGACAACACGTGCTCTGACATGTACCATGAGCACATCCCCAGGATAACATGTGCTCTGACATGTCCCATGAGCACATCCCCAGGACAACACGTGTTCTGACATGTCCCATGAGCACATTCCCAGGATAACATGTGCTCTGACATGTCCCATGAGCACATCCCCAGGACAACATGTGCTGTGACATGTCCCATGAGCACATCCCCATCCCCAGGACAACATGTGCTCTGACATGTCCCATGAGCACATCCCCAGGACAACATGTGCTCTGACATGTCCCATGAGCACATCCCCAGGACAACACATGCTCTGACATGTCCCATGAGCACATACCCAGGACAACACATGCTCTGACATGTCCCATGAGCACATCCCCAGGACAACACGTGCTCTGACATGTCCTGTGAGCACATCCTCAGGGGCTGGTTTGAAACTGATCCCTTTGTTGGTGAAGTTTCTTCCTGGTCAAAGGGGTGAGAACCCTTGAGTGCATGCTTCAGTTTTAGGTCACCCCTGAGAAGCAGAAACAGAGCTAACCATGCTGTCTGGTAAAGCCACACCCTGCCATACATCACCCCTTTTCCAAAACATTTCACAGATGCACAGGCTTCACCTCTACACAGTATGCTCTGGATGCCCGTTTATAACCCTCATCTCTCTTCCACGTCCATATGCCTTCTCCTCTATGACACTTTCTTACACACCCATTTGCTCCAGCCCTGAATAAATTTAGCTATGCATTGCTCTGTACTTCCACAGCAGTTAGTTATGAATCTCTCCCCTCCATTCATCCATGAACTGCTTCACAGGAGGTTCTATCTAATCTTATTCATTTTTGGAAGGCAGAGTCAGTTAGTGGTTAAGAATATAGACTTCAGAGCCGGGCGGGGTGGTGCACGCCTTTAATCCTAGCACTTGGGAGGCAGAGGCAGGTGGATCTTTGTGAATTCAAAGCCAGCCTGGTCTACAATGTGAGTTCCAGGACAGCTAAGGCTACAGGGAGACCCGTCTCGAAAAGACAAAAAA
>VZQC01003076.1:1063783-1080140 GCA_009823505.1 Rhizomys pruinosus
ATGGGGGCACGCATTTATAATTCCAGCGCATAGATGGGGTATGGGGCACACATTTTCATAATTCCAGGCAAATAGGGGGGTATGGGGCCACTTATATGCACAGTTTGGGCCAATTTAATTTCAGCACATTAGGTGGGGTATGGGGGCTACACATTTATAATTCACATGTGGTATGGCACATTTAATTTGCCTATTAGGCGTGGTGGTTAATTCAGGAAAGGGGTCTAACCTTTATTAATCATATACTTATGCGATGTCTTTATGACTTATTCATTTGACAGCACATAGGTGGGGTGATGGGTCACATTTATAATTCCAGCACATAGGCGTGGGGTATGGGTCACACCATTTATGTTCCATTTATAATTCCAGCCAATAGGTGGGGATGGCGGGCACACATTTATAATTCCAGCAACATGGTGGGCTGGTGGGGGCACACATTTATAATTTCAGCACATAGGTGGGGTATGGTGGACACATTTATAAATATTCCAGCAATAGTGGGGTATGGGGGCAACACATTTAGAATTCCAGCACATAGGGGGGTTGGTTAATGGGGGGCACGCAGTTCTATTGATTCTTCCCACAAATCAAAATTTCCATGGCGCATCCGCTAATGGGGTATGCGGGCACAATTTATAATTCCAGCACATCGATGGGGTATGTGGGCATACATTTATAAGTATCGTCTACACATACGGGGGGTATGGGGCAACCAAACATTTATAATTCTCAGCCACATAGGTGGGGTATGGGTTACACATTGTTATAATTCACAACACATGGTGGGGTTGGGTCCACCACGACATTTATATGTCCAAGCACATAGGTGGGGTAGGGTCACACATTATATTCCAAAAAATAATTTCAGCACATAGGTGGGGTATGGGGGCACCACATTTTAATTCCAGCACATAGTGGTAGTGCCCTAGGCGAGTAGGTGGGGGCACACATTTATAATTCCAGCACATAGGTGGGGTATGGGGGCACACATTTATAATTCCAGCACATAGGTGGGGTATGGGGTACACATTTATAATTCCAGCACATAGGTGGGGTATGGGGCACACATTTATAATTCCAGCACATAGGTGGGGTATGGGTCACACATTTATAATTCCAGCACATAGGTGGGGTATGGGTCACACATTTATAATTCCAGCACATAGGTGGGGTATGGGGTCACACATTTATAATTCCAGCACATAGGTGGGGTATGGGGTCACACATTTATAATTCCAGCACATAGGTGGGGTATGGGGGCACACATTTATAATTCCAGCACATAGGTGGGGTATGGGGGCACACATTTATAATTCCAGCACATAGGTGGGGTATGGGGGCACACATTTATAATTGCCTATGGGGGCACACATTTATAATTTCAGCACATAGGTGGGGTATGTGGTACACATTTATAATTCCAGCACATAGGTGGGGTATGGGTCACACATTTATAATCCAGCACATAGGTGGGGTATGGGTCACACATTTATAATTCCAGCACATAGGTGGGGTATGGGGGGCACGACATTTATACATTCCAGCACATAGTGGGGTATGGGGGCATACATTTATAATTCCAGCACATAGGTGGTGTATGGGTCACACATTTATAATTCCAGCAATAGTGGGGTATGGGCACACATTTATAATTCCAGCAAATAGGTGGGGTATGGGGGCACACATTTATAATTTCAGCACATAGGTGGGTGTATGGGTCACACATTTATAATTCCATTCCAGCACATAGAGGGGTATGGGGGGCACAACATTTATAATTCCAGCACATAGGTGGGGTATGGGTCACACATTTATACTATTCCAGTCACAATAGGTGGGGTATGGGGGATCACATTTATTCAATGTCCAGCACATAGGTGGGGTATGGGTCACACATTTATAATTCCAGCACATAGGTGGGGTATGGGTCACACTATAATTCCAGCACATAGGTGGGCGTATGGTACCACATTAATTTGATAATTCCGATCAGCACAAGGTATGGGAATTATTATAGTTCCACCAAACGCCAAGGTGGGGAGGTGGGGGCACACATTTATAATTCCAGCACATAGGTGGGGTATGGGGGCACACATTTATAATTCCAGCACTCCAGCTAAGGCAGAGAGACTGCACATTTGAAGCTTGCCCGGGATACATGTGGGTTGGACTTTGGACTGTCTCAGAAAACAGAGCCTAGATCTCAGTGCAGGGGCTCTTGTCTCTTACGTATGAGGCCCTGGAGCTGATCCCCAGTGCTTAATAAAGCCTCCCCCACCCTCTCGTGTCTTCCATTGTAGGAGGGAAGCAGTAGGAGTACAGCTGTGCAGTGAAAGGCAGTCAGTCGATGGAGAGGAGATCAGAAATACTAAAACCCAATTTGTATTTAACACGGCCAAGAACAGCACCAAGATGAGAGATTAGAGAGCTATGCACACCCACTTCTAACTTTTAGATGATTCTTTACTCTCTGTTTGAATCTTGAAACATCCTTCTTTCCTCTTGTCTCCCTCTCCTCTTCCCTCTCTCCTCCCTTCCCTTCCCTGCCCTCCCTTATCTATTTCTCTCTTAGCTTAGTTTCTTATATATGAAACATGTATTAATGTCTTCTATAGATGAAAAGAAAACAGCACAACACTCAATTTTATAAGAGCTCTTCTGCTTTTAAAGCAGGGAAACTGAGATACAAGTGTGGGGACTTGATCAAGGTCACAGCCAGTTGCAGAACCAAATTAAAATTCATGTTCCCAGAGTCCTTTCCATGCCATTGCTTCACCTATTGACCCGTGCTGTTCTACCAGAGGTTCTGATGAAATGGACTTTCAGGTTTCAATAACACAAAACCTTGGCAAGGACTTGAGCTTGGTCACCATCTCATATATACTGCAGTTACTTTTTGGCAAGAACTGAGTCTCTCTCTCTCTCTTTCTTTTTTTATATATATATATATATATATATATATATATATTCTCTCTTCCATATATATATGATATGTACATTTACTTAATTGCCTTGTATAGGCTGATGTAGAAGGAAACATTGTGTTTTCTATGTTGAGCCCCAAACACAATAGCTTAGTAAAGTCTCTGTCAAATATGACGGCAGAAAAAATGTTCTCATAAATGGTATATCAAGTCCATCATTAGAGGGCCTGCAACTGTTTGTGTTCACTGCCATGGTCTCAGAGCCAAACCCAGTGAGTGCCTGTTCATGGAACATAATCAACATGATGATAAGTGAGTGAGTGAACACATGGTACTCTAAATACTTCAGAGGTAGTAGCTTCCCAAACCCAGTGTAACATTTCTCTAACAATGAAAAGATGTGTGTTCCCCTCCTAGTCTTAGATTTCCCTTCAGTTTCATGTGATGTAATAGGATGCTTCCATGTAAGTTTTGAACAAGGTTTTGTGATGCAACAGATGCATCACTCACTGAGGCTCTATGTTGAGATGGTGAAGCAGGGTCCCTTCTCCCAAACGTGGCTCTTGCACTACAATGGTGATGTGGAGTTAGAAAATCTCAAGAGACAAGAAAAGGAGAGCATTTTATGGGGCCATTTCCCGGGAAAGTTGCCTTGTGAACATCTTTCTCTGAGGAGGGAAGGTCACTCAGGAACGTACGTCCCCCACTTTTCCTTGCTCAGAATAAGGGAGACTTAGAAGCTGCCTTAGAGTTTACCATGCTGCTGCTGTGACTGTGCCCGGAGCAGGATGACCTGACTTCAGCCCCCAAAATACAAGAGTACAGAGGTGTGCTGAAGAGCTGGCTTGGAAGCTGAGTGGGGGGTGCATCCAGAAACCAGCTGCTCCCCCTTGTCAGCTATGGAGAGAGAAAGCTTCTGAGGGACCAGAGAGGAATTTGCTCTGGGAATGCAGGCTGAAGTGATTCTATGATCTGACAAAGAATCTGCTCTCCATGAGGCAGAGCTCCTCCAGCAGAAAAGGGAAAGTAGCTCATATGGAACAGATCACCTGAGAGGGGAAGGCCAAGGCCAGGCTGGAGAGACCAAGACGAGGACAAGCCAGAGATGGAGCTGTAGAAGAGCAGCAGGAACTCATCAGACATAGCCACTAAAAGCCACAGGAAAGAGCTAGCTTAAGTCTCTTCCAGGCCAGATAGCATGAAGTCAGGTCACAACCTGAATCCACAAAGGAGACTTCCTACCTACCTTTCTTACTCTGTGACAACCCAAGAGGTTTGGAGCCTGGAGCTAGCAAGCAGAGCCAAAAGATTTGAAGAGCAGACCAGAGAAGAAAAGCACCAGGCCCTCGGGTGACCAGCGGCTCTCCCAATCTGGAGGTGGACAGGAGCGGAGTTAGCTCAGGTGACCGGGGCTCTCCCAATCTGGAGGTGGACAGGAGCGGAGTTAGCTCAGGTGACCGGCGGCTCTCCCAATCTGGAGGCGGACAGGAGTGGAGTTAGCTCAGTGAAGTTCCGAATTTTTACTATTATTAGGGATACACATCTATCACTTTGGGATGATTTTGAGACTATGTTATGCAAAACAATAAATAAATGCAGGAGTTGAAAGACGTATCTAATGAGAGGGGATGTATTAGAGGGAGAAGAGAAACCCAAATTATATTCTGATTATGCTTGTGGCTTGGTCAAAATTGCAGATATGTACAGCTCTGTCGATTTGATTGGATTAGTTCTTTTAAAAATCTAGGCACAGTTCTTGTACTGAATGTATACAACTTAGGTGGCTTTGAAGGATCACCTCTGTCTGCCACCTCTGTGTGTTCATAGGTGCATTTCATAGGTCTGTGTTTTAGGAGGTACTGTCTGGAGGGTGTGTCATGAAATGCCAGGCTCTGCTTCCAGGAAGCCTGATTAGGAAGGACATGCCAGTCTGGTTACAATCACAAGTGGACAGAAGAGGCTTAGGAACCACTGTCTAAGCCATCAACATTTTCTCCATTAGACACTGAGAACATTGCTGCTCCACTCTGAACCTGCCATTCTTACCGAACTTTTTTTGAGGGACCTCAGGCTGGCCTCAAGATCTTTATGTAGCAGAGGATGATCTTGAATTTTGACCTTCCTGCTTCCACTCCAGAGTGCTGGAATTATTAGTGTGCACCACCTTGACCAGATTTTATGCTGTGCTGGAGATCAAATGCAGGCCTTCATGGATGTTAGAGAAGCATTCTACCAACTGAGCTGCACTCCGAGCTTCCATTGCTACTTCGTTTGTGTTCTCAACTTTAGAAGCACCACCACAGTATGGACTAACACCCTCTGGCTGGTGAAAATGCTTCTTACGCAGTAGGTCGTCCCTCTCAAGATCTCTGGGGCCATGCTTACTCTCCTACCTTCCCTGTTGGCCCCGCTGGACATTGGCAGTTTGCTTAACCATGGGATTACAACTATTTTCATGTAAGGAAGAGCTGATGCCTTCCTGTTGGCACAGATAATGTGGAAGACAGACATGGCATTTATGGAGCCCCTGTCCTGTGCCGTACGCCATGCGGATGCTTTGTCCTGACTGATACTGCAAACAGTGGCTCTATTAAGATGGACTTTGCTATTCCTTTGTACAGGAAAGGTACTAAGAAAAGGGGCATGTCTGGTACAAGGCACATAGGCCAAATCCCTGTGTCTGGAATTCCACATAGATTTCTTTTGAAACTACGTTTTAAATACATTGTTGAAGCTCACTGTGCCTGCTCTCCTTGTTGATTTTCAGAATCCAATTCCATATCAAAGCAGATCGTATTTTTAAATAAGGAAATTGTTTTGATTTCTGTTGCTGCATTTCCAGCAGACTACATTGACTTCTCGTACTAGAATTAGATTTCAGGATAGCGAACATCATGTTTCTCTCCCGGCACTGTATACCTTTTCATTATAACACACAACAGTTGATTCCAATCAACTTAAAAAAACTCATTCCATGTTTCCAATATTTTTTTCTTCTATTACCATTCACAAATATTCTCAGGAGTGTGTTCCAATCTAGTGATATTATGATAACTTACCCCTGGGGGTTTATTAGCTTCCACACTACAATATTCATTTCACCTCCTTTCATTTCCTTGGCCTAAGTCCAGAATAGCCCCTGGTCCTGTTGATGGCTTCACAGGCTGTGTGAGGGAATGGTTTTGCAAGGCGCTCAGAGACAACCAGGCATCTGATTCTGTTCCTGTGATCTATCAGTCACTGTCACGGGGTTGAAATTGTATCACGTTGAGTACTTTTATTTTTATCGTGCCTTTATTTCTTTTCCCCTTCTGTTCATGGATTAGTTTTCTATTAGAAGCAAATATGCCTCCTTATATTGATATTTGTTTATATGTATTTGACTATTTTTAGAAAGAGTCAGAGTTTCGCTATATAGCTCAGGCTCACTTCAAACTTATGATCCTCTTGCCTTGGCCTCAAATGCTGAGAAGAATATGTTTGGGTCTCTCTCTCGCTGTCTGTCTGTCTCTGTCTCTCTCTCTTTCTCTCCAAAGAATGTCAAGTTGATCCCATATTGCAAACAACATTTGACATGATTCGGAAATTACAGTTGCCAGAAGCTAGGATATTGTCCCTTACAATAAAGTAAGACCTAGGAAACAATTCTTTTTTTTTAATTTCTTTTTTAATTTTTTTTTATTTATTTACTTAGTTATGTGTATGAGTGTATTGTCTACATGTAGGTTTGTGCGCCCGTGTCGCGCAATGCCGCGGAGGTCAGAAGAGGGTGTCGGATTCCCCTGGAGCTGGAGTTCTCCTGGAATTGGAGTTAACAGACGGTTCTCAGCCGCCATGTAGGTGCTGGGGATCGAACCCGGGTCCTCTGCAAGAGCGGTCGGCGCTCTTAACCGCTAGGCCATCTCTCTATTCTTCTTAAATACATTCAAGTGTCAGAGACACATTTCAAACAGGAAAGAGATTCCAAATGTAGCCTAGTGCTTGTCCCATGAAGGATTCAGCAGGCTGGCACCCAGGACTTATCCGTGAGTCCTTAGGATAAAGGACAGAGAAAGGGAGGGTCACACAAAGATAAGATGGGCAACGGTTCCATCTGGGAGGGACAGAGTGAACACAAGGATGAAGCATCATTGCTGTTGTTGGCTATGGTGGCTATGGTCACAGTTGTGAAAGAGACCTCGCTAAAGAGAGTCATGCGGCTGGAGTAGGTTGTGGTGGCACTGATGGTGGCTGGCATTAATGGCATCTCTTCAGAGCCCTCAGGATTGGGTGCTGGGAAACTTTCCATGTATCAGGACATCAGACACCATGTCAACAGAGCCCCTAGTGTGCAACAGTGGAGGAGCTGGGGCCCTGCTCTCACACGCAGTGGGAGGGGGGTTGGATACTTTGAGCTTCTGGAACCTGGCCTATGACTCAGAATTATTCAGCAATCAAGAAGAGAAACTGGAATTCTTGAAAAGGAAAAGACAATGAGCTCAAAGAAACACGGTAAGAAAGAGAGGTACTGTTTCTTAGCTTACGTACACATTTTCTTAGCTCCATTGTGATAGGGCATGAAAAAAGAAATCGAGATGATTAGCATCATGTCCTTGAGTCTGTTTCAGGCCTCCTGATAATATGAAGCAGCACTGCAGTTGCTCCTAGCTCCTAGCTCCTAGAATCTAGTACAGGAAATTATCCAAGGTCAAGGTCATATAACAAGTAAGTGATAAACTGAGACAGGAAGCTGGAAGTACAGCTCAGTGCTTGTAACCTTGTAACCATCACACAACACTGTGAAATTTCAAATAGCATTTGGAAGGATTGTTTTTTCAAGGGTGGGAGAAATTTATCTTCATTCCATTAAGAAAAAAACTAAGTTCAGTATAGGAAAGGAATGTTGGCTTACTTAAAGAAGAAAAGTTGCTATTAAGCACTAAAATATCTTTACTGACGGACGGGGGTGATGGCTCAATGGTAAAAGCTTTATTCTTTTTTTTTTTTTTTTTTTTTTTTCTTTATTCTAAATGTGAAGTCTGCAGTTCAGATGTCCAGAACCCAGGTAAAAGGTCATTCATGGTAGAGTGGACCTGTGACCCTAGTGTTGGGGAGGAGGAGACGGGGGATCTTCAGAGGAAGCTGGCTAGTTTAACTAGCCAAACGACAAGCTCTGGGTTTGATCGGGAAACCTTGCTTCATTGAATGAGGCGGAAAAACAACTGAGGATGATTCTTAACATTAAGCTTGGGCCTCCACATCCTCCCACCAATGTGCATGCTCATCCACTCCCACCCACGCGCGTGCTCGCCCACTCCCACCCACGTGCACGCTCGCCCACTCCCACCCTCATGCGCGCTCGCCCACTCACACCCACGTGCATGCTCACCCACTCACATCTATGTGCAAGCTCACCCACCCACACCCATGTGCATGCTCACCCATGTGCATGCTCACCCACTCACACCCATGTGCATGCTCACCCATTCACACCCATGTGCATGCTCACCCATGTGCATGCTCACCCACTCCCATACCCATGTGCATGCTCACCCACTCACACCTATGTGCAAGCTCACCCACTCACACCTATGTGCATGCTCACCCACTCACACCTATGTGCAAGTTAACCCACTCACACCCATGTGCATGCTCACCCATGTGCACGCTTACCCACTCATACCCATGTGCATGCTCACCCATGTGCATGCTCACCCACTCCCACCCATGTGCATGCTCACCCACTCACACCCATGTGCATGCTCACCCACTCACACCTATGTGCAAGCTCACCTACTCACACCCATGTGCATGCTCACCCATGTGCATGCTCACCCACTCACACCCATGTGCATGTTCACCCACTCATACCCATGTGCGTGCTCACCCATGTGCATGCTCACCGACTCCCACCCATATGCATGCTCACCCACTCACACTCGTGTGCATGCTCACCCACTCACACCCATGTGCCTGCTCACCCACTCACACCCATGTGCGTGCTCACCCACTCACACCCATGTGCGTGCTCACCCACTCACACCCATGTGCGTGCTCACCCACTCACACCCATGTGCATGCTCACCCACTCACATGGAAAACATGATGATACACATACATTCATGGTTATGCATGTACACATACACATTAGAGTGAAATATCTTATTGCAGTGTAGAATTCTTCCCCAGACTGTCTTTTTTTCTCTTAGCCTTCTAATTATTTTGCATTATTTCTTTGCATTTTCCCTATTCCAGTTTCTGCTATCCTGGACCAGATCCCTTATCCATCATGCCTGGACATTACAACGACATGCTCTGAACATGGCCCCTCACATCTCCAGTTCAGTTATTGTACTGCATTGGACAAATGTCACTAAATATTCACCCCTGTAACAAGCCTAAAAACATGTATTGGCTCTCAGTTCCTATATAATAAACTAGACATTTTAGCTTCATCTTTAATACTATTCATGCATGCAATATCTTCTTCCTGTTTCCCCATCTCGAAATGTCCACTAAACACATGAATGGTCCCCAAATACATTTGATAGGTTTCATTTGTATAATTACTGAAAGTTGTACTTGTTTACCAAGGCTTTGTTCAAATTCTACTAATCTAAGTGTCTAAGTGTCTTGGCACATATGATGTGTTTAGGTTGACTGTGAAAAGACTTCTTGGTCTGCAGCTGGCCTACCTCAGGCAAAGGACTTGACTGGAGCTGGGACAGCTTCTGGCTACTGTGGGCAGCGTCCACTGCACACTGAATTAGCCTGTGGAACATGAATGCTCCTCTCCAAGATTCCATTGCTTCCTGACAAAGTGCTCGCTGTACTAAATTCCTAAAGCCACAGTTATCTATACAATTCATCACACAATTTCATATTATCCACTTAAATCTCTTTAATCATAGGTTTTACCTTTTCTCTTATCAATATTTTATTTATTTATTTATTTATTTATTTGTTTATTTATTTATTTATTTACTGGTCTTTTGGAGACAGATCTCCCTATAGCTCCAGCTGGCCTGGAACTCCCTCTGTAGACCAGGCTGGCCTTAATCTTACAGAGATCCACCTGTCTCTGTCTCCAGACTGTGCTAACACACCAGGCATTATGGATATTTTATTCTTAATGTATTATTGTCTTAACATTTCAGAATGCTTTCACCTGAAGGCAGGATTGATATATAATACATCACGGTCCTCAGAATATGTGTACAGTGGTTTAGATTGTAGGAATATAATGCTTGTAGATTTTACTTGAATTATTTTTATGCAAATAAACACAGCTAATTAGAAATGAAGCATGGATTTGTTGAAATTAATCATCAATAATTGGGTGTCTATCATTAGCTGGAAGGATAATGTTTAGTTTATACAAATAACACACACTCATATGTTCACACACACACACACACACAGCAATTGTGATGTTATCATGATTTGCCTCTACTTTTATCATGCATCATTTCCATTGTAGTAGATTAAATTGTCCACAACTACAAGTTGGGGAAATCATTCCTGTGCTTTGATTTATTATGACGATATATAGAGCTTCATTATGGTTTAGTTTCTAACATAATTGTTTTGGAGGCTAGGGATGTAGCTCAGTTGGTAGAGAGCTTGCCTCGCATTCAGTGAAGCTCTGAGCTCCATCCCCAGAAATGCATGGAACCAGGCTTGGAGGTGCATACCTGTACTTCTTTCAGGAGGTAAAGTTCGTAGGATCATAATTTCAAGGCTACCTTCTGCGACATAGCAAATTCAAGACCTGGCAAGGCCATATGAGACTATGTCTCAAAAACAATTATTTAGTCAACAACTGAAAAAGAACTTTAGGGTAAGAAAAGATGAAACCTTTTCAGGTTCTGCATTTTAATTCTGAGCAAGAGAACACATTAATTTTCAAATGCAACATTAGACAAGCATTCTAAGTCCATGAAGGTAGTGTAGAGAGCAGGAATTGGTGTTTGGATTTGAGCTGGGCCCTGCCATAGATCTGACAGGATAAGATGTTTTTGTTGTTATGGCAAAACACCAGCCAAAACCAGCTTAGGGGAGGAAATGGTTAATTTAGCTTTCTCTTCTAGGTTACAGTCAAATATCGAGGGAAGTCAGAGCAGGAGCCTGAGGCAGGAACTGAAGTGGATATCATGAAAGAAGGCTTTACTGAGTGCTTCCTGCGCTCTGCTACCTTTCAAAGCCTCACAGTGTTTTAAAAGTTCAATACTTGGGCTGGAGAGATGGCCTAGCAGTTAAGAGCACTGACTGCTCTTGCAGAGGACCCGGGTTCGATCCCCAGCACCCACATGGCGGCTAAGAACCGTCTGTAACTCCAATTCCAGGAGAACTCCAGTTCCAGGGGAATCCGATGCCCTCTTTTGACCTCCGCGGCATTGCATGACACGGGTGCACAAACCTGCATGCAGACAGTACATTCATACACGTACAAAAATAAATAAAATTAAAAAAAAAGTTCAATACTTAAAAATGCCAAGGTTCTGAGGAAATATTGGCAGCAGATGGAGGTCGGGTGAGGAAGACCTGGACTTTTTAAGAAAAGAGACTCAGGTAGGCTGACTAGAGCTCAGGGGATGAACTGAGCACTCAGGAGTGAGCAAGGAGAATAGTTTGGTACAATGGACCCTCGCACAAATGACAGAAGGTGTGAACTCTGGGGGCAGGGGCTGTGGGAGAGGGCCCAGGGAGAAGCAGGTATAATGGTGATTAAGACTGACTGAAAAATTATGAATGAAACATATAAAAATAAAATGCCAAGGTTACCTTAAAAACCCAAAGTTTCTTGGGGCTAGAGAGATGGCCTGGCAGTCAAGGGCACTGATTGCTCTTGCAGAGGACCTGGGTTCAATCCCCAGCAACCACATGGCAGCTGTGAACTGTCTTTAACTCCAGTTCCAGGGGAATCCAATGCCCTCTTCTGACCTCCGCAGCATTGCATGACACGGGTGCACAAGCCTACATGCAGACAGTACATTCATACACATAAAAAAAAACCCCGAAAGTTTCTTAATCTTAGGTTCTTATAAAATCCAAAATAAGTTTCATGCATTTCTATGTCAACGGTACGGTCAAGCAGTAGCCTACTGTCCAGCATCTGAGACTCTCTCATGATCTTCTGGCTCCAGAAGGCTGGGGCAGCTCCCTTTTCCTGGCTCTGCCATCTGCAGCTTGTCTCTCAGACTGGGGCTGGCTCTGCTCCACACTTGCCACTCTCCTTGGTGCTTACCTCACAGTCCTGGCATCACCAGTTATCCTGGGGTCTCCACTGCAGTCGAGGATAATGTTCACTAGTGTTCTTTCTTGGCCTCTCACAGTGCTGCCAAACCTCAAAACCTTCAGCTTTCCTGCCGTCAAAACCAGTCCCATGTGAGAGACTCTCATACATTACCAAGTTCAGCTTCCAGCTTGAAATACAGCCTTGACCCCTCCTGGACCACAGTTTTTGTGGGGTGAATCTGAAGATTACACCTTAATGGTGCTGGTCTCTAATTAATCACAACTGATTTTTGCACCCCAGCTAACCAGCATTAATTGTCCCAATAAGACAAAAGTTTCACTTTATTGGTGCTAGTCTCCTATTAGTCAGAGATGAGTCTTCAGTCCCTACTCACCAGAAACCACAGGTTCTTAATTCAAAATATCACTCAAATGGCCTTGATAGCGTCTTCAAGTTGCTCCCAAACTTCCCTCTGAAACACCAGAAGCCAGGTCTCTATCATCTGCTTTGCTTTCAGCATTATCTTCCAAATTTCTGCAAAAGCTCATTAAACTCTGAATAAAACAAATGGCTTTTTCTCCCCCAAAACAACACGGTCAGGCTCATGATAGCAAGATGCCACTGTGTGGTATCAATCTGCTGTAAGTTCCATAATGTGTTACAGGAAGCAGGAATTGGGTGTTTGGAAGAGCCAGACCTCCAGCATTTACATAGAGCTGGGCCTTGGCAGAGGCCTGATGAGATGAGGAGAGATAAGAAGCATCCTGGAAGAGGCACCAACTTAGGATCGCGAGACTTGGCTTGGTGCACAGTGCTACTCTGCACCAAGCCAAGTCTCGCGATCCTAAGTTGGTGCCTCTTCTAGGATGCTTCTTATCTCTCCTCATCTCTTTCTGCAGTTCATCTGCCAATTCATGCATGTTATTGGCTTGACAGCTAGAAGCTGAGTAGTGGTTTTAGGAAATATTACAATGGTGGGGAAATTAAGTTTGGAGTTCAAAGCTATGAGGGAAGCCATCATTTAAAGATACAAGAGTCTCAAAGAAAAGTGACATTTGCCAACTAAGATGTTGAAAAACCAAAAAGAAACTGTCAGTGAAGAAGACAGGAGACTGAGTAAACTTGAAACAGTGCTGTGGGAAACAAGTTAAAATTCAGGACTCACACCGGAAATGCACCAGACTTCCAATGGAGACCCTGAAGTTTACATTCTACCAGGGAAAGTGAATACATTAGTTATCTCAAAAACTGAAAATAGGCTTCAACTCTTCTCCCTCCAGACTGGATGAGATGAAACCACCTTTTTCCAATCATTTGCCAGAATTGAATCACCTATACAAGAGGATGATGTTATTAGAACTTGAATCTATTGTATGAAATGTCTAGTATTCAACAACAGCCAGGCAGTGAAATGCTACGATAAAGTACCGAGACCCAGGCAGCCAACAGAAGACACTTAACACAGCAGAGAATGTCGAACGGTGAGTGAAGCAACACAACCCAGAGACTCAAGGATAATTTTGCTTATAAAACTGCCAATGATAATCAAATGAGAAATAAAAATCTGGGGTGGCTGTATTCACATCAGACAAAGTAGACTTTGAGGCAAAGGCTGTGGGAAGGATTAGCCCTTCAGGAAGATGTTTCTGGACTAAGATAGAAATGCCAGATGTGGTGATGACACGTCTTTAATCCCAGCACTTGAAAGTCAGGTGGATCTCTGTGAGGTAGAGTCCAGCCATCCTGGTTTATGTAGTGAGTTCCATGTTGGCAGGGGCTCAGGAAGACTCTGTCTCAAAAATGCACCTGATAACAAAGCTTCTACGTAAAAGCAATTTAACAGACTCAAAAGGAGAAACTGACAAATCATAATAATGGTGATATATTCAACATAATATATTTAGTAACAGAATATAAATGACATCAAAACTTCCTATGTATTCAAAAAATTGGAACTACATAGTTAGGACACGCTTAAAAGCATTATTTTTAATTTATCTGTATGAGTATTTTTGTCTTAATGTATGTATGTGCATCCATCTCATGCAATGCCCACAAGGGTCAGAAGAGGGCATCAGATACACTGGGATTGGTGCTACAAATGGTTGTTTGTCACTATGTGAGGGCTGAAAATGGAACTCAGGTCCTCTTCAAGAGCCGCCAATGCCCTTAACCACTGAGCCATCTTTCTAGCCCTAGTTAAGCACTTTTAATGTAGTTGATATATAAAGCATGTTTCAACAAAACTACATAATATGCATTCTTTCAAGTGCACTAAATAAAATTATCAAAGTTGAGTATATGTTTTTAGTGAAACAACCTTCAATTAAATTGTAAAGTTTGGAAACATATAGAATGTAGTTTTTGACTAGGGTGTATTTAGGATAAAAAGTCAATTAAGAGGTATCCAATGCTGAGATAAAGGCCGAATCAGTCCAAATTAAAAAGTAAACAAAGGCAAGCATTTATTCCAGGAAATACACTCTCTGTCTGGTGAATCCATGGCCCTTCAGGAATGGAGGACCACTAGAAAGCTCACATCTGGGAAGGGGGAAGGGTCTTTTATAGGTCAGGGGAGGGGAGATGGTGACATGTTGGAATCTGGCCAATTGGGCCAGGACAGGAGCCTGAAGTTGGGTCTCAGATCCTGGAGTTCTCCTGGGAATCTGAATGATTTTCATGGGCAAATGCAAACTCCAGACTGGAAAAGAAAGGAAAGTCCTTCCGGTCCATGCCATCTTGGCTTTTCTTCTCAGGCCCGACCTAACATCCCAGACTCTTAGGGTATAGGGGGTGACGACTCTGCTCTGGCTTCTTCCTGCTGAGCTGGGTTGCTGAAGGGAGGGGGAGTCGGGAGTAGGCAAGGGTGTGGGCACAGGGATGTAGAGATGTAAAGACCACTCTGGGGACCTCAAGAATGTGTTCCTGCAAGAAGCGGAGCAGACCAGGTGCTAAGATCAGGAGTCTCCTGGTTGATGTTGGAGAGGCTCCTCTTACTGTTGGATGGTCTTGGTTGGAGGACGGGGTCTAAATGTGGGCCCACCAGTTTCATGCATCCAGGTCTCCTGAGCATGGACATGCCAGCAGTATGTTGAATCTGGCACATCATCACCTGGTCAGGTGAAGACTGAGACAATAACAGGACAAAGGGCAACTGGGCAGGGGTGTCACAGTGTCTGGCACCTGTGACAGCAGGGGCAGCAGAGGAAAACCATGACCCGGAAAAAGAAGGAGGTAAGGGTGAAGGTACAGATGGTGAAGGCTGCCATACCCGACCATTCAGACCTGTCCTTGAGGGTCTCTAGAAAACCTGAGAGTAGTGGGTCCCAGCTGCTTGGCAGACCATCCATCCTGGATTGGGGCTCTTTTAGTCTGGACAAACAGTACCAGTGTGTCTGGCATACTAGTTTGGCTGCTTTCCTGAAGACTGCGGCCTTTATGGGGTGAGTGATTTCCAGATGTTTAGGGCTTCTGGACCCCCAAACGTGAGATGATGTCTTCCAGGAGGGTTTGTGCCAGCACATCTGCAGTTTCTCTGCCAGTCTTCTCCCAGCTGGTGTCCACGGAGCTGATGCAAGGGCTGGAGTATCTGGAGGGCCCCCTGTGGGTTAGCCTTGGCACTGGTCTGGCAGGAGGAATGAACCTGTAAGATATGAGATTGATGACTGGCAGGGTCATAGAGTGTTTCCAGGAATCAGAACAGATCCCTGGGGCCGTTGTGTCCTATGGGTTCCCTTCCTCAGGATTTCATTCCTTTCTTTAAGCTGGTAGTCAGGTTTGTAAGAGGGGGTGAGGAAAAGAACATTCCCTGTGGTTCTGACAGGACCAGGGGCCAGTTCCCAGGCCACACAATCAGCCCTGGTGTTCTAGTTTGCCTTCCATTGCTGTGACAAAACACTCTGACCAACACCAACTTGGGGAGGAAAGGGTTTATTCAGCTTAGATCTTTTGGGTCACAGTTCATCACTTAAGGATACCAAGGCAGAAACTCAGGGTAGGAACCTGGAGGCAGGAGCTGAAGCACAGGCCATGGAGGAACGCTGTTCACTGGCTTGCTTCTCTGGCTCATGCCCAGCCTGCCTTCTTTTTTTTTTTTTTAATTTTTTTATTAATTTTATTTATTTTTGTATGTGTATGAATGTACTGTCTGCATGCAAGTCTGTGCACCCGTGTCGTGCAATGCCGCAGAGGTCAGAAGAGGGTCTCGGATTCC
>VZQC01003076.1:1083212-1117833 GCA_009823505.1 Rhizomys pruinosus
CAAATAAACTCTTCCTTTTATAAGTTCCTTGGTCCTGGTGTTTTATCACAGCAACAGAAAACTGACTAATACAGTTATTGGTACCAGAGAGTGGGCTGTTGGCTGTGAAGAACCTGACCATGTGTATGTTTGGAGAAGTGTGGAAGACTTTGGAACTTTAGGCTAGAAAGGCTGTTGACTATTGTAAGCAGAGCTTGAAGGGCCATTCTAGTGGAGGCCTGGAAGAAAGCATGGCTGCAAAAGATGTGATTCCAGGGAAAAATAAAGACTTAGGCAGCAACCAGGATATTTTGATAAAGAGTCTGGCAGTAGTTTGCCCACAGCCCAAATGCTTGCCTGATGCTAAGTTGAAAAGCAATGGACTGATGTCTTTGGCAGAGGATATTTCAAGACAGCCTAATGTAGAAATGGTGGTGTGGCTTTTAATGGTGAATATTATACAGATCTACAGTGAAAAAGAGCAATGGGGCAGAAAGAAATGCAGAATGTACAGTTTGGATCTGAAAACTGCACTAGGAAGATTAAACGTGGGGCCAAGGCATGTGAAGGAGAGGCTCCCTTTCATAAGGAGATTAAAACAATTAAGGAGAGGCCTCAAGATTTACAAGTAAACAAAAGAATCAGTACCTTCAGGGCAAGACCACACCCAGCTAATCCTCCAGCAAGTCCAGGGCAGGAAAAAGTTGCAAATGTGGTTGAAATGGGCCAGGGTCCATCTCGAACTTGCAGCCAGATTCAGCAATTTCATTCACATGGTGCTGGCTTTAGAGGTATGAAGTTTGCAAGAGTGAAGGGGTTATCTGTTCTTCCTCCATGGTTTCAGAGAGCTGCCAAGGTCAGGCAGAGTACAGCAGGGGTGTCCCTGAATAAAGAAGGCCCTGATGGACCATTGCGTGAAGCTGTGAGTGTGAAGCCTGGTTGGCAGCAGAGACCCCAAGAAGACTTTTGAGATGCCAGACCTGTGTGAGATATTTGCCAAGGAGAGCTGCATACAGGGAGTGGTACCAACCTAAGAAAGAGATGTATGTTTCAAGCAAAGCTGGAAGAGCTGAGCCATCTAAGCCCTTTGGAAGTCAAGTCCCAGAGGTTGCATGTGGAGCTACTGGACTTGTTGTTTGCCCTGCTGGTTTTCAGTCTTGTTTTGGTCCAGTATTTCCTCACCATGCCTCTATTCCTCCCTTTTGGAATGGGAATGTGTATTCGTTTCCACTGTATGTTGGGAGTATATAATTTGCCTTTGGATTTTACAGGAGCTTACAGTTAAGAGATTGGCCTGAGTCTCAGAAGAGACCTTGGACTGTGGACTTTTGAATGGCATTGAGACTGGTAAAGACTGTGGGGACTTTTAAGGTTGGACTAAATGCATTTTGCATTTTATATGGTCAGGAGCCTATGGGGGCCAGGGAGTGGAATGTGGTGGTTTGAATGTGTGTCCCCCATAGGCTCTAGATATTCAGATGTTTGTCTCCAGTTGGTGGCGCTGTTTTTGGAGGTCTTGGGGTGTGTGGCAGTGCTGGAGGAAGTGTGTCACTGGGGGCAGGGCTTAGAGAGTTTTAACAAGCCTCGTGGTCTACAGTTGCTTCCTCTCTGTTTCCTGTACTCTTTGCGAGTGTGACCCTCGGTTTGCTGCTCCGGATCCAGCGCCACGCCTCCCACCACAATGGACTCTAATTCCTTGGAGCCGCCAATCATAAGCTCAAATAAACTCTTCCTTTTATAAGTTCCTTGGTCATGGTGCTTTATCACAGCAACAGAAAACTGACTAATACAGAGAGAAATGCTACTGCCCAGTGTGAGGGCTCAACGGGTTGGGGTAAGGCCCCTGTGGCCACTCCCAACTTTTCATCTTTAAAGAGGTGGAAAAGGTGTGAAGAGTCTGGGAGAGCCAAACGTAGGGGCAGTCAGGAGGGCATCCTAAGGGGAGAGATCCAGTGATGAAAGAAGCCCACCAATCTTAGAGAAGAGATGATGTGGTCTGCTGTCTCTGGAGGCTGTGGGTCACATATGGCTTTGGCTTGATCTGACCTGAGAGTACTGGAAGGGTATGTTAGGACCAGAGTCAAAGGAGGAGAGATCTCAGGCCAAGGCTTGGCTGCAGACTTGGTTTTGGGTCCTTCCATGTGAAGGCAAAATGAAATACAAAGGGCACAGTAAAGAAGGCCAGGACAGTGAAATGGGAGACTGAGGATTAGGGGTTAGGGCAGAGGTCCTGAGCTAGATGATAGGTGCCAGAGGGCTTATGAAGTGGAAGAAAGGGTTTTTTTTTAGGATTAGTTAGTAGAGATAGGAGGCAGATAATGGTAGGCTTAAGCCATGGCAGTGGGTTTCAGAAACAGGAAACTGAGGCCTGGAAGGAAAAGAGATGGGGTTCTTGAGGCATATCAGGACTGGTGGGTGGTGAGAGGTGATTGCTAGACTGGGACTGTCCCAGACCTGAGGGTCAACAGGATCAGGGAGGGCAGGGGCTGGACAATCCAGGGTTGGAGAAGAGACTAAGGATGTCATGGCCCAGGAGAGGCACTGGACAGCCAGACATGACTAAAAATAATTGGGTGAAAAATGACCTGTGAGGACACAGGGGAGAGGTAGAATCCTTTGAGGGAAAGAGAGGGTCCTATCCACTTCCGTGACAGAAATTGATGAGGGAACTGTAGGGCCGGCATGTTAGATCAGCACATAAAGGTAACCCTGATGTCCAACAGGAAGGAGATGGACTTACCCACTACCTGGAAGGGCCAGTCCACTGTGGTGTGGCACAGAGGATGATCCCACATCCAAACACTCAGACTTCCAATGGCTAGGCCGCTGGCAGAGCTCTGGAAGAGAGAGCACAGAGAGCACAGTGTGGTACATGGTTTGGGGTTTGGGCAGTTTCTAGCCCAGTGACCTCCTTTGCCACACTTGAAGCAGGCTCCTGGCAGAACGGACTTAGCCTGGGCCCCTGCGGGATGGGGCTTGACGAGCCCCACCTGTCACTCTGTGGGAATGTGGTTGGCCTCAGGGCAGCTACCAGGGCTTGGGCATGGAGAGTAGGCTTTTCACACCCATTGGGAGGACTCAGCTGCCTCCTCTCGGCCATTAAATACCTTAAAAGCCATTTTCATCAATTCCTACACAGGAGTCTGGGGTCCATCTTTGGTCTTTTTAAATTGTTTTCCTCTGATATCTGGAAAAGACTGAGTGATAAAGTGAGAAGCCAAGACCATGGCCACTGTTGGGGAGGCAGGGTCAAGGCGAGCTTTAAGTATGGTTGTCCTTAATAAATTCTGAATTGCAGAAGGAATAAAAAGGGACAGAGGAGGTATTTTCACATATCTACAGCAGACAGGAAATAGACTTAAATCAAGGTCACCAAAATTGCTTTCATTTGGACTGTCCCATTTGATCCCAGGAAATAAAACCTAATCTTACTGTCTGCAGGTTGCACAGTACTGAGAATCTCCAGCTGTGGAATAAGGATCTAACAATTAATTTTGGTGATGGCAGTTTATACTGTTATGGTTGTTATGGTTGTACTGAGCAGATTTATAAAAGTTGTACTGAGCAGAGAAACATGCATGGAAATGCTTTCATTCAGATGAAACACCTTACCTTATAGTTGTTATTTATAGCATGCAGCCCCAACCAGTTTCTTTGCATTCTCAAGGCTGAGATGTCCAAACTGGCCAATGCAGTTTCTCCATCATGCTGTTACCAAACATTTTATAACAAGTGATGGTAAATGGAATTACATATGATTTCATGAAGGAAGAAGCTAAAGAATGGGGAGATGGGAGACATTCAGTACTACTGAGGCAGTGCAAAACAAAGATAATTCAGCAATTGACAATATCAAAAAGCATGAAGTTGAGTACAAGAGAATGGTATTCAGGAACCTAGAATGAGAGAGGAGGGCAGAAATACAACATACAGTGTTGAGGGAAAACTATGTTGGCTGTAGCATAGGCCAGGGCAGTGGCACATACAGTAAAAATACCTTAGAACCATTAATTTGGAAGAAACACCCTACATAGTTTGGAGATCGAATTCAGTCTAACAGATAACTTAAAGAACCCAGGCTCATTTTGGCCTTTGAATATAATAGGTCTTGCGCACAGTGTAACCTAGAAGTGACCACTTTTTGACAGACATGTGACAGACATACATAAAATAGTTAACACACATGGAACAGTTAACACTCGGACAGCTTGGACAAACACATGCATAAATATACTGATCAGTTTTCACAGTTAAACTGAAAGTGGGGACTTTAACCATGGGAACCTGGCTCACAGCAGCAAAAGCTTGCCAAAGAGCGAGTTAGTGTAGGTGGGACAGGCGGAGGGACAGTAGATCTGGCTCAAAGCACGGCTCGCCTCTGTCTCTAATGGGTGTTGGGATTACCTGCTAATTTAATGAAACAGAATAAAAAATAAAACCCAAAATGATATTTGTTAATTGCTTAAGCAGCAATCCTGTGAAAGCATTAACTATACCCATACAAAAGCTAAAATGGAAAAATGATTTTAATTGGAAACTGCTGAAAACATGGTGATAAAATTGTAAAACTCCAATAGTGGACATTTGGGGATTACTTTGTTAATCTGCCTGGTAAATGTATCCATGCCACATGGTTGGATCAAAATGGCGACTATGTATGAAATGGCAACCATGTCAATTTGAATCAGGTGCAGGAATGGCAGAGGAGAGATCAGAGACAGGGGAGGGGAGTATGAGAGCATACAGGGGAGCAGATCCTGGAAAGTCTTCATGTAGCCAGTTTAGAACAAAGAAAAAAATTGTGTCTGGTGGGTAGGTTTTGACCCAGAGTTGCCCATCTCCAAGCCTGGAGAGCTCAGGGGACAGAAAAGCATCCTGTCCTTCACCCTGAGACCTGGCAGTGGGGTAGGTGTGGGGGGGGGGGATTCAGGATGAACGTCTTCAATCCAGAGAGACCTCTCACAACAGAGCCTAGCTCTGCATTCCTCCCCCAAAACAGCCAGTGGACCCTGTGTCCACTGGGCTAAGGTCCCTGAGTGACTGTGGGCCCTGGGCCCCTGGGCTGCAGAGAAAATCTTGCCCTGGCATTGCAATGGGTTTCAGGCAGGAGCTCTGGACAGCAGAAGTGAGGCAACTGGAAATGGACTTATCCCAGGTCAGAAGCTGGGTGCATTGAGAAAGGAAAGGTGTGTTCCCAAATGTCCATGGGCCCTACCCTCCTCCCACCCCCGGAAAAATAACCCCATTCCCCTACAGGCCACCAAGAAAAGAGGTATTCAACACAGAGATAAAGGCCAAATCAGTCCAAATTAAAAAGTAGACAAAGACAGGCATTTATTCCGGGAAATATGCTCTCTCTGGTGAATCTATGACCCTTGGGGTGGAGGACCTTGAGAAAGCATGCATCTGGGATGGGGGAAGGGTCTTTTATAAGTCAGGGGAGGGGAGATGGTGACATGTTGGAATCTGACCAATCGAGTCAGGTCAGGGGCCTGAAGGTGGATCTCAGATCCTGGAGGTCTTATGGGAATCTGGAAGATTTTTGCAGGCAAATGCAAGCTCTAGACGAGAAAAGAAGGGAGGGTCCTTCCGGTCTATGCCTTCTTGGCTTTTCTTCCTGGGCCCAACCTAACATTAATAACAATAAAGAAAATAAAATCCCCATTTATTTAGAAATTAAATTGTTCTATTATTCAGAAATAAGTACTAAATCTAGAAATTGAAAATGTTTTTGGCTCAGTGGTAACAAAAACATAATATATTATAATGTTCAGGTTCCAGTTAAACCTTTGCTCTTGAAGAAACCTTGTAATCTTAAATATATTAGTAGAAAAGAAATGTGGTGAGTCTGTTTATGAGTGTTACAAGATGGTAGAAAGACTGGCATATAAAACACAGATGACAAGGATAGGATATGGGTGACAGAACAGAAACACCGTTTCTAAAAGATAAACTGATAAAACCTCAGCAGTTCTGATGAGAGGAAAAAAGAAAGAAAATAACCAAACTCAGCTTGGCAATGCAGGCATCATTAAAAGATATAAAGAGAGACATTAAAAATATAAAAAAAATCTGTTGATAGAAAGGATTAAGCCAATAAGTTTGAAGAGTCGGACAAAATGAAGGTCTTTTTAGAAAACTGCAACTTACTAAACATGACCTTCCTACTGAAGCTACTGAATCTATAGGCCACCTATCATCACCAGGATATGGCAGGACAAGATGGCTTTGCCAGTCAACTGAGTAAATGTTTAGAGAACTAAAAGACAAATTTTACACAAGAGTTTAAAATTTCTTAATAAGGACAAAGTTGTTTCTAAAGTGATTTTTACTGCAACAATGATTCTAATATATGCCATTTGCAACAGTACTGTGTCTTTGTGAGACAGAAAGTTCTCCCAAGGCTCTTCTCTGGAACAGAGGCTTTTGTATCTTCTTTTACTTTCTTTTTCTTTGTTGTGTTTTATTTAGTCCCCCCTCCTTACCCCCCACCCCCACCCCAGGAAAAAAAATGAAGTCTTTATTTGTAGAAACAAAAGTGAGTCTCTGGAGAAAGGTAATACTGTCTGTCAGATAACAAAAATACCAAGCAAAAAAGGAAAGACTGATGATAAGAATACATTTTTTTACATCAAAACCCATCATTAATACACCGAGTGTTAATTCATATATTTTCAATGTGTGTATACCTAATAAAGTATCTGTATCCTAATATATAAGCAATGTCTACAAACAAAACCCATCATTAATACACCGAGTGTTAATTCATATATTTTCAATGTGTGTATACCTAATAAAGTATCTGTATCCTAATATATAAGCAATGTCTACAACTGGATAAGAACAGGAGACCTGGATAGGAAATTGGACAATGTATTGCTTTTGATAGTAAATATATGAGAATGTACTTAAAGAAATGGAAGTTGAAACAACTATGAAATAATATAATACACACACCAGAAAGTCTAAAGTTAAAAATCTTGAGGAAGGCTAATATGGTGGCTCATGCCTGTAAACCCAGCCCTGGAGGCTGAAGCAAGAGGATTCCCAAGAGTTCAAGGTCAGGCCAGCTATAGCTATATGCCAAGACCCTTCTTAAATTACCAGATCAATAAAGAACAATACTAGGAAGCTCAGTGTTGGTCACACAGTGAAGCAATGCAGTTTTCAGATGCTGGTGATCAGACCATGAAATGGAACTCCTTTGGAAAATTGTATGTATCTACTAGCATTATACACATCTATACATGTATGTATCTACTAGCATTACATATATCTATCCATGCTTGTGTAATTTAGCAATACCACTCTGTTGTAGTTTGTCTTCAATTGCTGTGACAAAACACTCTGACCGACACCAACTTGGGGAGGAAAGGGTTTATTCAGTTTACATCTCCCGGGTCATAGTTCATCACTTAGGGAGCCCAATGCAGGAATTCAGGGCTGGAACATGGAGGCAGGAGCTGAAGCACAGTACATGGAGGAATGCTGCTTACTGACTCGCTCCCCTGGCCCATGCCCAGCCTGCCCTCTTTTACTGTACACAACAACCTGCCCAGAGTGGCACCACCCATAGTGGGCTGGGCCCTCCCACATTGCTCAACAATCAAGATGATACTCCACAGACGTGGCCACAGGCCAGCCCAATGGAGCCAATTCCCCAATTGAGGCTCACTTAACCCAGGTGTGTCAAGTTGACACCTAAAGCTATCCAGCACACACCCCAACAGAGATACATATATATATATATATATATATATATATATATATATATATCTCACATCAAGAGATATATATTTTCTATTGTATGTATTTACATATTATATATGTGATATATACTTATGTGTATACACATATATGTATTTGTAAGTACATATGAATGAAAATACAACCCAGTTATTTATCTATTAATAGTAGAATGGGCAGATTCTAGTATGGTCACACAATGGGATTTTTCACAGCAATAGAAATAAAAGACACATTGTTATATGCTATGACACAGCCTTTGGGGAGAGGGAAGGGATTATTTGGCTTACATCTCCCAGGTCACAGTTCACCACAGAGGGAGCCCCAGGTAGGAACTGGAGTAAGAACCTGGAGGCAGGAGCTGAAGCACAGGCCATGGAGGAGTACTGCTTACTGGCTTGCTCCCCAGTCTGGTCTGTGATCAATCTTCTTTCTTATCCAATATAGAACAACCTGCCCAGGGGTGGTACCACCCACAGTGGGCTGGAATCTCCCATGTCACTCAACAATCAAGAAAGTACTCCACAGATGTGTGCACAGGCCAGTCCAATGGAGGAAATTCCGCAATTGAGGCTCCCTCCACCCAGGTGTGTCAAGTTGGCACTAAAGCTATCCAGCACACATGCATAAATTTCAATGTTGAATGAATATCAGGTAGGAGAATACATATTATATCAGTTTATTTACATAATATAAAAACCAGACAAAACAAATCTATGTGTTACCCATCAGTTAACCCTTTGGAGGCCAGGGTAGGGGAAGGGTGAAGGGAACCCAAGGAGAGCTTTTCAGTTGTAGTAACATTTAAATTCCCTGAGTCATGGTTGTGAAATTGTGTTCATTGTCTATAAATTTATTAAGCTGCACACTCATGGTTTGAACACTTGTTCTGTATGTGTATTAATAAAAATGTTTATTTATAAAAGTATATAGATGGGGTAGAGGAAGGGGTATGTCAGTGCAAAGGTCAGCAAAATGCACATTCAAAGAGAGAGAGAGAGAGTGTGTGTGTGTGTGTGTGTGTGTGTGTGTGTATGTGCAGGTGCGTGTGGATGCTAGTCAACTGCAGGGTCATGTCTCATGATGCTGTCTACCTTGTGTTTGAGATGGGTCTCTCACTGGCCTGGCCTGGAGATCACCGATTTGGCTTTGCTGGCTAACCGGGGGAGCCCGGGAATCCACCTGCTTCCGCCTGCCCAGCCTGGGATTAGCATCCCTCCACCCAGCTTCCTAAAAAGCCTGGTTTCTGGGCACTGAACTCAGGTCCTCATGCTGGAGCACAAGCCCTTCACCCACTGGGCCATTTCCCCAGCTCCCCCACCCCAAATTATAGTGCGGCTTCTCACATCTCATTGTCAGAAGTTGGCATACACTGTCAGATGTTTGTTTCTTATCACATTTCCCTGAATTTATTTCACATTAGTGTGGACATGAACTCGGCCAGCTCTCTGCTTCCCTTCCTCAGATCTTCCTGCCTGACTGCAGGGTTGAACATGAACTGCTCTGTGGTCTTCAGCATTCACTGTCGACTTCAGTGCTATTTCCTCACAGCTAGCTGTAGGCAGAACAGGAGCTGTCCCTCCACAGGTTACTCCCCTGAGAGACAGGGGACAGTTCTGTTCCCCTTAATGTGGCACTTATCAGTTATTAAATTTCCTAACAATAGATAACAGTGATGTCAACACAGAGATTTGTGGGCCTGTCTTATTAACAGTCTCTTTCATTTAAGCCCATGTGTGTCACCTCTACAGGATTAATTTCTGTTAAATCTTTACTCTGATAATTAACAATATTAGTATGTGCGGCATTCTTTTTTTACACAGAAATCATACTATTTTGATAAATCCTCAAACACATGTTTCAGAGTCACCAAGGGAGCTTATACAAGAGAGAATGTATTATTTTTAAATCAATAAGGTTCTCAACAAATTTACGTTAGACTCAAATTCTGTTCATTTTCATAAACATTTGGCCAGCCGAAGTTACTGTGCATAAGATTGGTTTCAGTTATCTTAAGGTTTGTATTTAACTTTAAAAATTATTCTAATTGAAATTTCTCACTCTTAAATTCTACCCTTTGAATAAACATGACTTGTTTTAAGATGCTATACTACAAAAATGATTATAGGGAGAAAAATGTAGAGATAGAACACTGGAGGAGCCTTTCATGCCCTTAAAGAGCCCTCTGGAAACCCCTGTCTTGCAGTGACATACTGTTGTTCTAAATAAGTCCTGCTGGAATTATTGCCTTGGTGGCACCCATGGCAGAGAAGAACTGGCCCTGAGGATGAATTAGAGCTCTGCTCTGCACTGCAGATGGAGTCCTGGACGCTGTGGGGAACAGGGCGGAGAAGCAAGGGGCAGGAAATGTGAACTGAGTACTGAAGGCTTTTATATACTCTAGATCTTGATTACTATAATTCCTTTATTATGAGGACTTTGAACATAATACTTAATCATAAGGATTTAACCCTGAACATAGAAGGATGAAGGGCGTCATGTTACCTGGAGACAAGGAAACCCCACAGGTCGGTGAGAGTCCTGTTACACTCAGTGTTCAGGGAAGGCCTGTGTGGCCAACTGAAAGAGACCTTGGCATATGACAGAGCTTCCCAGGGCTCTGGGTGTGTCTTTTTGCTTAGGTCTCCTTATTAGTCGATACAATGATATCCTGATCTTGCCATCACTTAGGACACAGGGAATCCACTAATGAATGATAACTTTAACCGTTTAGTTAATTGTGATGCTATCGAACCCAGCACCATAAACAGGTTAGACCCCAGTTTCTTTCTCTAGAAAGCAGCATTCATAAGCATTATGTAATTCTGCTTAGGTTTGAGTATAAAAGAATGGGAATAACACACAAGAGTTGATAATTGGTTTCTAAGCCCTATGGTTCTGAAAAATTCAGAAATTATAAACTAGAGTTATATTAAAAACTAGTTGGTAGGTTATAGCTAGCCCAGGCATGTCCTAGAGTTATGGAGAGGCTGCTCAGCCCACTGTGAAACCAAGAGGTTCCAGAAGCTGAGAATGTTCTCTGGAAATTAGATTGTGGAGCAACAAGAAGTGTTTGGATTTATCTGGGGATCACCACAAAGAAGCTGCAAGAATAGTAGATGCCATGAGCAGAAGAAGGAAGCAGATGATAGAGCCATGGACATAAGACTTCCAAAACAACTCTCAGGGTTGGGAGTACGTCACAGTGTTCCAACACTGGCTAACGTAAACAAGGTCCTGAGTTCGATCTCTAGTACCATAAAGAAAAGCCATTTGTGCTCATAACACTAATAATTTGGAGAGATAATAACAAACGTTTAGAGCCCTTAAGTATTTTATTATTTTTTAGAATAAAATACATATCCAAGAAAGATGATTTTCCACAATTACACCTCACATCTAAGTACATACTTCAGTTGTCCATGTACATGAACATGTTCAAGTAGATATTTTTTTTCCAGAACATCATGGATAAAATGTATATTTTTCAGCCAGGCGTGGTGGCGCACCCCTTTAATCCTAGCACTTGGGAGGGGCAGGTGGATATTTGTGAGTTCAAGGCCAGACTGGTATACAGAATGAGTTCCAGGACAGCTGGGGCTATAGGGAGACCCTGTCTTGAAAAGACCAAAAAAATAAATGTATATTTTTCACATGAGTTAAGCTAGTTTGAAGCTTCCAATTAGCTGTGTAGGAAGCTTTTCTTTTTATGCGGAACAGAGACCATGCAGCCCTGCTAAGGGGGATGGGGACACAGCACCCACTTTGCAGACACCGTGGGGAGCTGACCCCTAGGTGCAGAGGCCAGCTGGCTACTTCCCCGCACCCCAGCCTAAATGGTAATTCCAACTTAGGCTCTTAGCCTGGACCCACGAGACACGTGTTCCACTCTTGGCTGTGACTTCTCACTTGCCCAGGGCCTGGACAGGAATTTCAGGCTGATGGCTGATTGCCTCCCTTAAGCCAATACTCACTCACAACACCAACTACCCAGATTCATGGTCCACAGAGAGAACCTTTTTCCAACCCACTGGCCACCCAAACGAAATGCTGGCCTACCTTAGCCTGTATGCATGCAATAATTAATAAAAAATAACAGCTGGGAATTCCGTGATGATGCTACTATGAAATTCAAATTTACTCCTTGCCACAGCTTGCTTTTATAAATCAAATGACGTCAGTTCCCAAGACCAATCATAAGGCTCCCAACTCCATGCCACTGCACACGGGTGCCCCACCCAGCATCTTGCACCTAGGCCATGCTGCTTGCTCCTCCTTGGGGTGAGGCCAGACCCTCTGCCATGTGGTGCCCTGAGGCATGCTAGTTGTAAAGCTAGCCTCCAATTCAAGCTGGATTTCCATACATAGCTGTATTAAAACTTTTACTTTCATCTTTCCTCCTACTTGCTATGTAGACTTTGCCTGAAGGATTTTGAAGTTGTTTCTAGCAATTTCTAGATACCATTTAACAGTGAAAACAGGATATATAGCATGGACCCTTCTTTGGGTCCACCCGGGAGATTTTCTCAGGTAGATAGTCATCTCATTTGACAGTCTTGCAGTTTGTCTTGACATCCCAACAAGACCAGCACCAATGAGTGTGGAGCAGGCGTAGCTCCAACTTTTTTGATCATTCATTTGCTTCCAATTTTTCTTATTGTATAAAAAAGTGGCAAAGAGAAGAAATGGCTTGGTAGCAATGGACACACAGAGAAAGCGTAGTCAGAGAGGCACAGTGGATGGGGCAAGCTCAACCCTCTCTGCAGGACATGTGCTCTTCAGAAAACAGTTCTTCACGGACAAGCCAGCACTGGCACTCTATCTCAATCCAACTAAGACAAATTAGCCCCCCATGTGTGGATTCTTTTATGGATTGATTTTCAATATAGGTTTTCTCTAGTGAAAACATGTACTTCTTTGGGTAAGCCACAATTTCCATAGCAGTTAACTCTTTCCTAGAAATTAAATTAAGCCTTTCTTTACAAATTAAATTAAAATATTCTTTTTTACTAGTAAACATAATATTCTATACCACTGTTTATCACTCCTAACTTAGTCTCCAGAACAGAGGTGATGTGTCTGAGATTTCACAGCATACGAGAAGAAGACAGCTCTAGACTGTGGCCAACACGCCAAGTAATCGCAGCCAAGAAGGTCAGTTGTAGGGGACAGAGAAGCTTTCTAGGGTGGCTGCTTCATCAGTGAAGAGGACGCTTACATTCAAAGCCCTTCAGTGTACACTGCTCACCTAGAGAAAAGCTAATGTAACATTGAGATTTGAGCAAGAATGCTTTAAAAATAATATAAGATATTTTATTTTATCTTTTTAATTTTATCTATTTTATTTTTTTTATTTTATGTGTATGCATGTATTGCCTGATGTATGTAAGTGTACCCGTGTCATGGAATGCCAGTGGAGGACAGAAAAGGGCATCGGATCCCATGGGACTGGAGTTGCAGGAGGCTGCTAGCTGCCATGTGGGTGCTGGGATTCAAATCATGTCTTCTGGAAGCACAGCCACTGATCTTAATTGATGAGCCATCTCACTAGCCCCAAGAGCCAGAATTCTAACATAGCTAAGATTTGAATTTAGTATTCTCCATGATGAGGAGAGGGCATGTCAATGTGAGCCATAGGCAGCTTTGTAAGTATGTTAGAACTAATTTGTTACAGGAGTCAGGATTTGGTTAGACAGTGCAGAGAAGGGTCCAAGATTGGGGTTCCCTCTAGAATGATATTGTTGCGCGGGAGGAATGATACAATGATTGGGTGTATCAACTAATTGCATCTGTAGGGAGGGCAGATGAGCTGGTTAGGCCTCTGTGGTGCAGACATCATTCACAGCGGCAGATAGTCAAGGACATTGTGTTTTGTGGCAGTGCTATGACACTGATTTTGTGTGTGTTAATTGTGAAGTGGCTTTGTTTTGTCTGTTGTGTGAAGTTATTTATGTCTAACAGGAGACTATCCATGAGCTAGTGTTTAGCACCAGACCAGCTTTGAATAACACTGGGGACTGTCTGGAAGTGCTGGCTAGTGCTTGGGACAGTAGTTGTAAATGGTGCAAGGGCAATAAAACATACAAGGCATGCTACTGAATTGTATTCAGGTTAGAATTAACCAGTTATAAAGTATATTATGGGGCTATGGAATATAGGTGATAAAAGCTTAAAAATATTTTTAAATATTTTTTATCATTTTTATGTGTACGAGTGTATTGTCTGCATATATGTAAGTGCACCCATGTTACTCAATGCCCAGGGAAGATCAGAAAAGGACATAGGATACTCTAGAACTGGAGTTATAGGTGGTTGTTAGCTACCATGTGGGTGCTGGGAATTGAACCCTGGTCCTCTGCACGAGCAGTCAGTGCTCTTAACTGCTGAACCCTTTCCAGCCCTTAAAAATCTCTTAAGGGTAAATCCTTAAAAACAAATGGGGGATGGAGTGGAGCCTGCACTCTTCCTGCCAAGGACCCGAGTTTGGCTCCCAGCAATGCACATTGACTGAGGGATCAGTTGACTGATGCACAGCCAACTGTAAGTCCAGTTCAGGGGAATCAGCACCTTCTTCTGGGTTTCCTGGGCAACTGCACTCACACACGCACATTCCCTCTCCACATTACACACAATTTAAAGTAAAATAACTATAAAATGCTGCTATGTGTCTGGAGAGATTGTTCAATGAGTAAACTGTTATGAAAATGTAAGGACCTGACTTTGACTTCTCAGAGTCCACATAAGGCCAGAAAGAATAGTGTGTATGTTTGTGTGTGTGTGTGTGTGTGTGTGTGTGTGTGTGTCTTTCAAGTACTGTTTTAGTAACATGGAAGGCAGAGCCAGGAGAATTCTGGGAGTTCTGGGGCCAGCTAGCCTGGCATAGGCAGTGTCGAACAGAAGAGACCCTGCCACAAACTAGACAGGTCAGGACAGAACCCTAAGTTGGCCTCTGAATTCTACATGGGTCATGGAACACACATGCACCCACATGCATTCCCAAGGACACACGTGTATGCACATATATGATATACAAACACGTGTGCATGCATACATCACACATACACATAAAATTCTGCTACTTGTGAAAATGATATTATGTCATCGAAAAAGAATTCTCTTGTGAAAAGAAACTTGCTGATGTTTGGGGGATAAAATAAAATAGTTGTAATTTAATTTACAAACGCAAACCCCCTGAATGAATCAAATATGCCCAAATTGACATTTGTCAAAATTTAGTAAAGGTATATGCATGTTCAGTCTACTATTTTTCTACTCTTTTGTGCTGGAAATTTTGTAATATTCTGTGTGTGTGTGTTTGTGTTTATTTATTGGCTGCCTGTCTTCTCTCTGTGTATAATTATTTATATTTTACTTCATGAGCAGTTTTTAGGAATTTGAAATTATTTTAAAATCAGCTGAGTTTTGCCCATTGTGTTGCTTTTCAAACTAAGAGCAAGGTGACAGTTTTTGATTGGCCTGTAACTCTTGGCATGTGCACATGATCATGTGCATGATTGGCATGTAAGTCTTGGCATGTACACATGATCATGTGCATGATTGGCGTGTAAGTATTGGCCTGTACACATGATCATGTGCATGGGTGTGGAGGCACATGTGTGCATTGAGTATGGAAGCCAGAGGGCAAATTCCAGTGTCTTTTTTCAGGAGCCATCTACCTTCTTTTGTTAGCCAGTGTCTGCCATGGCATCTGGAGCTAGGAGTCAGGCTGGGCTGGCTGGCCAGTGAGCCTCAGGAGTTTCTTGGATGCTGTCTCCTTAGCTCTGTAATTTCAAGCACAAACTACCACACGCAGCTCTTAACGTGGGTTCTGGGAATGAAACTCGGGTCCCCATTCTTGGGCAACCAGCACTTTTTCTGACTGAACGATTTCCCCAGCGTGTAAAGTGACAGTTTTAATAATCATGAATGCTACACAGAGCCAGCATGTGCTTTTGTCTGCACATAGCATCAATGCCAATATCTGGCTTCCTCTGGTTCTCAGTCTGCCCAAATGATCCACTCGAGTGCAGTGGGTTCTTGAATGCATGCAAAGGACACCTTTTTGATGAGCAGTTTTATATCATGAGTCATATTTTCCCAGGAGAGTTAGCTTCAGAGAGATGGGTGTGCTTTGTCACGTGTGTAGCTTATGCCTGTGACTTGGTACAAATGGCAGAGAACACTGTGCAGGAGCCCTGTGACAGAGGAGTAAGGGGAGTCCAGCAGTGGGGAGCAAGTAGATGTTTCAGAAGAACCGGGCTGGTGGGGAGCAGGCAGGGAGAGGTTATTGCAACCGAGATGGAGCCAGAGACCATTGTTGAATTTAGGGTCAGAAAAATCTGTTGTCTAGATGAAGAATTAAATAGAGCAAAGACAATTGTTGCTCCAATTCCAGGTTTCACTCATAAAACAACGTGGGGTAGGTCTGCAGTTAGTGAGGGTAGGAAACCTCTCTTCTAATTGATCCTTTTGAACATTTACCTGCAAGATGGAATTAAACATGATCAGTGCAGCCCGCCTGCTGAAATGCTTCAAGTGTGTGGTACACAGGGGTGGGGTGGAGGGTAACACCAGCCTTGCCCATGCTGTTACTAAGGCCTGGCTCAAGTCTGTCCTAACAGCCTTCCCAATTCCATTGTGGAGGGAGCACTTTCCATCTGTCTGCCACAATCCATTTTTGGAGCCCTGTGGATTGAGCTCTGTGAAAACAGTCTCCCCCCCGTCCCCAAAGCCCTTTCTTGTATATGTGTATTTTTCCCTGACCGACCTCAGATTAAAGTTCACCTTGCTGGTGTTACCTGGAGTAACTTAGTGATCAACCCAATTTAAGCATAGTCCCCTTCCTCCTGCTGGGAGCAGACCTGGTTCCCATTCATCTTCCATAATGCCATAAAATCTAGCAGCCTCACGGTGGCCTTGCCCACTCCGTAGAACTTGCACATGTTTGTATCAGTGCCTGTCAGAGACCCAGGGTTCAAGCTATTGGAGGTCCAGATGACATCTGGCTTCCCACTCCCCCAGAATACCGGCTGCAGTGCTTATCAGTGCATTATTCATCAAAACCGATGATGCAAGGTACAGCATGCTGTCTGCGGCTCAGTGTACGGGTGGAGAAGAGTTGGCAGGGGTGCCTGGTGCTGTGAGCTGTCTGCAATCGGGAGCCTGGGTGCTCGCTCACTTCGTGTTGATGGCTGCTCCCTCTGGTACATTTCTGTACATTTTTGGGTTCACTGTACTGCCAGCTGTGCAATTTTTCTTCTCTGTTTCTCCTACCAGCTCTTAGGGAGGAACAGAAGGAAGCAACCTTTCTGTGTGGCAGGGTGTCACATCAAATCATCGAATGACCAAGAGCAGGACAGCCGCAGGCATGGGCAAAATGAGACAGCTCTGATGATTTCCTGGTGTACTCTGTAATGAAACCAAGTGAGCTGGGCTGAAATTCAGACTTTATGCTATTTGAGTCACATTAAACAACACTGGCCCTCCCTTTTGCTCCTTCTCAGATAATAGACAACAAGTCTTGGGCTTCCCCTTCCTGTTTTCTCCAGTACACTGGCATATACGTGCTATTGGTTGTAAACCCTGTTTCCTCTTAGTTGGGGAGCCTTATTTTGCTCCCTCTGTTAGTGGCAAACATCAGTATTGCCATTTGGAATCTGAGATATATTACCTCTAGCCCCATGACTACAGCATTGTTATGAAGTACACAGAATGTTCTAGAATCAATACTGAAATCCATTTTATGTACAAGAGATTAAAATTTTTTACCTGCCAATTGAGCACTCATCCCTCCCCTCAGTATTTGGAATTTACTTATAATAATAATTAATAATAATAATTAATTTATTATAATTAATAATTATTATTAAAAAGACAAAGTAAGCCAGATGTCCAAATGTGTTATAAAAGCTTATTTTAAATGTCCATATCACTCTCAAATTTCTGTAAACTTAGCAATGATCTTAGAAGTCTTTACTATTTAATGTTTTCTATGATTTGGGGAGTGTAAGAGTCCATCCTGGGGCCCCACTGTCTGGGGGTGTTGCAGGGTCTGCTGTCTGCAGGTGATCTGATGGCTGAGTGGGCAGCACAGGTCCTGGGCTCATGGTATGTCTGGTTTAGTAACTGTGTCCACCCTGCTTGTAAGCTTGTTGAATATTGCGGGTCAAAAGCACCATCGCTGAAAGACATTAACTGGCCTCTTGTGTCACTACACCTTAGCATTAAAAAGAGGGCAGTCTATTTTTCAAGATGAGTCAATCTGGCTAGACTGATCTTTAGTTGACAGAGATATTATACTGAGAGTATATCTAATTTTTGTGAATCATCTGCACTTCTTAATTTTAATGGGCAAGGATGAACATAGTACCCTAGATTAAATGGAAGATGTGCTTTCAATGGAGCATCTCTAAGCAATCTCTTCCTCCCAGCAAGCCAACCTCTCTGGCCAGGAAGGACAGGCAGAAAACCAGCAACCTCCAGGATCCTTACTGAGGTCACGAGATGCAATGTGGAAGGTGTTGTGGTGCAGACATGGCTCTCTCAGTTAAGACTGTCTAGGCCCAAATCCCAGCCCTGCCATTTTCCACCTCTGAGGTTACCCATAAAGTTAATTGACCTGTTTAGTTTAATTCCACATTTAACACAGATAGTGACATTTCCCAGATTAAAAAGTGATTTTGAAGGATAAATTACATCATGTGAAGAAGGATTAGCAAGCATTGGTACCCAGAAAGTGGTCAAGGAAATGACTTCAGATTTTATCTTGAAGAAGGGGACAGGTCTTTGATGAGTTCTGATGGAGGCAGTGGGCTGGTATGTTCTGTCCTTTTAAAGGACTGTTCCGGGTTAGGAAGTTCTTGGTATAGACATGGTCTGGACTAGAGTGCTAATGGAAGTGGCTGGCAATGCCATATGGAGGGTGCAGGAACAGGTTCATAGACCAGGTACAAAACTAGGAGATGAGGATCAAGGGTGTCCAAAGGCCTTGGGGAAGACCAATCTTGTGGGGTATTACTTACCAGCTGGGGAAGGACAGAAGAGGGGGGGCACAGATTTGGAAGGGAATATCAAGTTCAAGGTGCCCTTTCTAGGAAATTATTAGCCAAATGGAAGACCACAGTAGATAGCTGACTATACAATTTTAGAATCCAAGGTGCAGGGAAATCCAGCTTGAACTGCGGGCTAGCTTTCCAATTAGCATGCCTCAGGGCACCACATGGCCAAGAGTCTGGCTCTGCCTCAAGGAGGAGCAAGCAACATGGCCTAGGTGCGTGATGCTGGGTGGAGCAAGGTGTTCAGGGGTGTGGAGTTGGGGGGGGGGCTCATGATTGGTCCTGGGAACTGACGTCATTTGGTCGTCATTTGGTTTATAAAAGCAAGCTGTGGAAAGGAGTAAACTTGAATTCCATAGTAATATCATCACAGAGTTCCCGGCCGTTATTTTTATTAATTATTGCGTGCATACAGGCTAAGGTGGGCCTGCATTTCATTCTGGTGGCCAGTGGGTTGGAAAAAGGTTCCCTTTGCGGACCACCAGCCTGGGTAAAATTCCTGTCCAGGCTCTGGGCATGTGGGAAGTCATGGCCAAGAGTGGAACACGTGTCTCGTGGGCCCAGGCTGAGAGCCTAAATTGGAATTATACAGGAAGTAGCCAGCTGGTCTCTGCTCCGAGAGGCCAGCTCCCCACAGCAACTGCAGGCAGGTGCTGTGCCCCCTCCCCCTTAGCAGGGCAGCGTGGGCCTCGTTTGGCATAAAAAGAAAAGCTTCCTACACCAAGGAATGGGCTAAAGGGCTCAAGACTAAGTTTAGAAATATATTTTTCTTTACTGTTTGATAAAACCGTTGCGTATTTAGTTCAAAGCTATATACAATAACATGAATTTTTATTTTGATCAAGAGAAAAAAGCTTGGGGCTGGCAAAATGGCTCAATAGTAAGGACACTGGCTGAGAAGCCTGACTACCTGAGTTCAATCTCGGAGACCCAAATGACGGAAAGAGAAAACTGAATCCACAAGGAGTCCTCGCGCAGCTCTCATGAGCTGCCATCCGGGTGCCCTGGATGGCTAGCAATGCGACCTGTGATGAACCCTGGATGGCTAGCAATGTGACCTGTGATGAACCAGGACCCAGAAGAGGGAAGCAGAAACCCAAACCGCTCAGGAGCACATTCAGAAGAAACAAAGCAAACCTCATCTTCCTTTTACTTTGTGTTTTATGTCACTGAGCAATTTGATTAAAACAAATCAGCAGGACAAAAAATAAAGTCACTTTACTGTGGGGAGACCAAAATCAATGAGAAGAATCAAGGTTGAGTAGATGTCCTATGGATACTCAGGGGAGAGAATTCATTTTCTAGAATAAGAAAGGGAATTTTTCAGATTTAGTTGTTTTGTAAAATGCCAAGTTACTTTCTTTTTGTACTTCAAATGGCATTGGGGTTGTGGGGCCCTTTTAATGGTTAACAGTTCTTGACCTGGGAGGGCCTTCAAAGTGCTTATGGCAGGTGCTTTCACTTAATAAGATGCACAAACATTCCATAAAGAAATGTCTCTATGGAAGCAAAGAAAGGTCCGTGGCCTTACCAGGCTGAGCGTTCAGGGTCGGGCCTGATAAGGATTTGGGTGGAAGTCAGGATCTGCTTGGCTGTCATAGATGTCAGCCCACGTGGCCACATTGGAAGGGGATCAGTGACTATGAAGTGGGAGCAAGGGTGGTGGCCCACTCAGTCACCCCTCCCTGTGCTGGATCGACCACACAGGGGACCACAGCCTCTGGTTGTGGTGACTTCAGGATCTGCTTGGTCTTTGGAGCAGATGCCAACACCTGCTGTGCAGCCCACAGCCAGTGACTAAGCCAAGCAGTGGTACAGCAGCTTGTGGTGTCTCGGCCATTTCTTCTGCTATGGCTCTTGGACCTGCTGGTCATGGTGTCCCCAAAGCCCCATCATAGGTTGACGTTTTCCCCCCAGTCCACCTCCTCCTCTTGCGGCTTTGCAGATTTCAGATCCACCTTTGGGCTGAGGCTTTCCCTGATTGTGCTTGCTCCATTTCCCCTTTATCATTGACAGCAATTCTTCCTAATTATCCTTGTGTGCTTCTAGGTTTGACTTGGCATTGGCTTTCGGGGGACTCAGCTAACAGATCTTATTAATCTCACTTTGTTATATTGAAATGGCCCCAGAGAAGACATGGAAAGACAGTACTTAACCTACTTTATCATTTTTATTTATTTATACTTTGCCACTTATAGAAACTCAGGTACCCTCCTTGTCTTCGATCCCTGAAGTTCAAATTCTTTGCCTCTGGTTAGGTGACATGGATTCTTTCTCTGGAAAACCACTGAGCAGTTTTTGGAAGAAGACTAATATTTTTGGGATAATGGACATTCACAGTATGTACATAATTTAAAATGGGAATTTTCTTCTGCTAGCAAAAACAAACAAAACAAAAGCCACCACCCCCGAATTATAATAAAAAGGTTTCCAATTTCCACTGCCGATTCATTATTTAGAATAGTTTTCTGCTGAATGCTCGGCTTTTTGTCAAACTGCACCAAATTTAAGAAGGGAAGACAGTGACTGTGTGAAGAGTTGGGACAAATTTAGAATAGATTCATGCTAAACTAAAGCTCCCTTAAGTGAGCATTCAGAAGTTTCCTAGAGCTATGCTCATTGACTCCTCATGAGTAGCAATCTATTAGTACCCACATATGATTTCTGTTTGAGAAGAGCTTCTTATAATAGTCTTTAAGAAATGTGTGGCACATGTGTGGCCTGTGTGTGGTGGTCAGAGGTGGACAGCTGTGTTCTCAGCTGTTCCCCACCTTCCTGATTTGAGACAGTGTCTCCCACTAAACCTGGAGCTCACCCTTCCACTGTGCTGGCTGGCCAGCAATCCAGCCATCTTCCTGTGTCACCTCCTCAGTGCTGGGATTACAGATGCATGCTACTCCACCTGGCTTTCTTACACTTGTGCAGGGGGTACAAACCCAGGTCCTGATGGGAAGCACTTTATTGACTGAGCCATCATTCTAGTCCTTAAGAAATTCTATCTTTCTGATTTTGCTGCTAAACAGAATGCTGACTTGTGTTTGAGATCATGAGCCCGTGACACTGATGTGGGTTAATTGTGAAGAATATCATACTGTGGAGGCAGAGGCCTGGCTTCCTCCTGTGGTGTAACCATAGCTCCCTAAGAAACCCTGGCCAGTTCACACTTGCTGTCTTTGCATATGAAATGAGAGACTGAATCTATGACATTTTTTGAAATTAAAATATGAACAAAATGTTCCCAGATTAATCCTCTTGTACGCTTCATTTTTCTTAAAAATAAAAAAAAATAAAGCACCAAAAGATGCTCCAGTTTTCAAAGTTACAGTTTTGTCTGCACCCTGTCCCTGTTTAGTAGAAGATCTCAATGGATTTCAGAGGAATGGAGAAGGCCAATTTCCAAATCATCTGGAGTAATTAATTCCAGTGGCTGGAGTTAATTATGATGAAGCAATTCATAAAGTATACAGTGGAGAAAAAAAAGCAATTGATGAGACATTGTCTGCAATGGGCTTTTTTTTTCAAAAGCATTCTTCTGGCGGGGTATCTCAGAGTTAAACATATGTGTGTTTCAGTGGTGGGAAATCATTAGGTACAATGTGAGTTATGTGCACACGGCCCCATGTGTATTTTTATAGATATGTTATGTGTTTAATTGGCATGTAACATGGAAAAGTTAATGACGGTAACAGAAACCTCAACACTAACATGTTTTTATATGTGAAAACTATAGTATATGTTCAAAAAATGTCCATTACTAAAATAGCATGATAGTATGAAATAATTTTAATGTCAATATGAGAAATTAACAGGACTATATTGAGTATAAAAATGACGCTTTGAGAAGCACTCCCAATTCTGTATTATAAAATAAAGAATTTGCAATAATGTGATAACAGACTATATTTGTGTTTTATGATTCTGATAATAAAGCACTTAAGTTCCAGTTTCATGGTTTAAGCTGTTGTCAGAACCCCCTGGTATAATTAGATAGCCTTGCTTTAGATAATTACTTATATTTTCTTACTGCATAGCAAAAAATCCCTCTGGTTAAAAATCCTTGATATCTTAAATCTAAGCGCACTGTTGGACCAGGCTAAGAGATCCAGAAATCAAATTCTTTCACAATGAAAAGAGTTGGGATTTTTCTAAGCTCAGTAACGATGGTTCCATTTATTTGCCTTTCTATACCTCACAATTTGATTTTACTACTGCTATTTATTTAAATTTATTCTCTCAACAGGCCTACGAGATGATCCTTACCTTATGATGGGGAAGTCATGCTAAGGGTTAGGGTAGGACTTTCATGGTGAGCAGAGACCAAACAAACATCTCCCATATCAATCAATACCTCCACTCTGCTCACAACACTTGAAATTACAGGAAGAATGATTTTACTGAGAAGTATCTCAAACACAGGGCATTTTACAACATTGCGTTTAAAAGCTGAGTATTAAAACCTACTCAATACTTTGGAATGTGGTCTGATTGATAGACTTAGAATACATCCTCAGCCAGATGTGGTGGTGCATACCTTTATTTTTTATTTTTATTTTTGGTCTTTTCGAGACAGGGTCTCCCTGTAGCTCCAGCTGTCCTGGAACTCACTCTGTAGACTAGGCTGGCCTTGAACTCACAAAGATCTGCCTGCCTCTGCCTCCCAAATGCTAGGATTAAAGGCGTGTGCCACCACACCCGGCATGGTGCATACCTTTAATCTCAGCATTCATAAGGCTGAGCCAGGCAGATCTCTGTGAGCTCAAACTCTGTGAGCGAGTTCCAGGCTACCTGGGGCTATAAGGAGACCCTGTCTCACAAAGACCAAAAATAAAATAAAATAAAATAAAATAAAATAAAATAAAATTAAATTAAATTAAATTAAAATAAAATAAAATAAAATAAAAAAATAAAATGCATCATCTCTGAAGAGATGAAGTCTTTTTGTTTTCATTAACAATTGAAAAGTTTTTATGTGTACATATGTGTGTGTATGTGGTGTGTGTGTGTGTGTGTGTGTGTGTGTGTGTGTATGATGCACTCATGTGTTTGTGTGGAGGCCAGAGGTGGACATTGGGTACCGTTTTGGCCACTTTCTACCTTTTTTTCTGGTAGAGTCTCTCAGTGGACCAACAGTACATTGATTTCCCTAGATTGGCTGTCCAGTGAGCTATCTGCCTGTCCCAGTTCTGGGGGTCCACGCCTGTGCGAGCATGCCCAGCTTTCTGTAAGTCCTGCGGATCCAAAAGCTTCTCATGCTGGCATGGGTGCACTTTACCATCTTCTCCTCAGCCGCTCTTCCCACACCTCCCTTAAGCTGAGAAACACTTAATTCACTGTTAGACTAAAAGTATTGCAGATTGACAGAACATGTCACAGTTATTCTTGCCACTATCTTGTACTGGCTATAGGAGGCTGTCCGTGGTCAGAAATGTCCTTCTAGAAGGACAAGCAAAAATAGACATGGATAATTCCTTAGACTGTTACTCTACATGAAAGTTTCAGTTCTTGGCTATCTCATAATGCAACAAAGCCTACTCTTTTGAGGCCAAGGGGGAAATAAGAAAAGAAAAAGAAATTCTTTAAGTGAGATAGCAATGTTAGTTTATTGCTTTATCCTTTATAGGTTGAAGACCCATGTCTGTAAGAACTTTCAAATTTTTGTTTGCAGAGAAATAGTGTCATTAAGTTTTTGGTGTTCATATAAACATGCTTGCTCACATCTTATATAATTGTCTGAAGTGATACAAATGTACTAATAATTTACAGTCAAATATATCAAAATTTGGAATATATTTCAAACATTTTTACATGTATAAGCACTTGATACTTGCTTCTGAGTTTTTGTTGACATTTCAGATAATATTTTGTCAATCGAAATGTCAGTACTACAGTAGCCTATCCTAAATTTGCCCTAGAAAAATATTTCTCTCTTATTGATAGCTAGTATTTATTATGGAATAGTCATATGTGTATTATTGACTTCTAACTTCTAAACGACTTTTCAGTCTAAGTATTGTTAGTTCACTTTTGTTCATAAACAAAATGAGGTCAAGGTAATTTGGTGTCATTAACCTCAGAGGCTCCTGTCTGATTTGAAGATGTCTCTATAGCATTCTATGCAGCTGTATGCTCAGAAATATCTGTCCCGGTGTGGTGGAAATTTCTCTGTATTGGTTTTCCTAGAACACAGGAAAATTCTAAAAGACTTCACAAGCAATCTCCAGAAATACCAATTTTCTGAACTGATATCTATGTGCATTTTTTTTTTTTTTGAGTTTGGTGCTGCTGTCCATTTATAGTTTTCTGGGTTTCTCCTCATACCCCCGCCCAGTGCATGACCAGTTTTTCATGGGAGGAAGCCTGACCTGGGACACTTGCCTATTTTATATCTAGAACTGCAAAGATAAGGATAGCCTCTAGCAAAGAGGAAAGCTGTGAGCTGTAAAAGCCTGTGTCTTCAACTAATTCACAGGATTCCCTCCCTGGGAGGGACTTATTTTGCATTTGAACTCCACAACACCTTTCAAGATTGTTAAACTTAACACCAGCCTGAAAATCCCAGTCATGCTGGAGATCAATTAACTGATCCAAGTGCTCCACTAGCTCCCCTTTAAGATGTTTGCATTTTTAGAGCAATTTGGCTATTATCACATTTGTGCTATGGGAAGCTTATTTATCTTGCACACACCCTCATTCATCCTCGCCTTGCCTCACTCCGCCTCCTCTTCTACTGACTGTGGCTCACCAGAGGTTCTCTGTGTCCATTTCACGTTTCAGCCTGCATTCCTCTGAATACTTGTTTTGTTCCATTTCGTTCTTCTCATTATGTAATGTTTCTCTTGTTCCCATGTTAGGAACTCAATGTATCACATCAAAATCTATTACTTATTATTTTCAGAGTCTGTAATTATTGTATATGGGCAGAGAGTATGTGTCCATATTTTAGAGTAATATAAAATTAATGGAGGAAAATTAAAAAATCTATTACTTGATTACTTAATTTCTTGCCAATAATTTTAAAGTAAAAATACTTTTGTGATAACAATTGATGTTTGCTATAGGTGATTTATAATCAGATAAGAAATGAAGAGAAAATTAAGACCCTAGCAGTGTCATCAATTAGTAATTTCCACTTCCATGGTGTGTGTGTGTGTGTGTGTGTGTATGTGTGTGTGTGAAATTCCATAAATGCTCCATTTGCAAATACCACATGTATTAGTCTCTTTTCTGTTGCTGTGATAAAACCATCATGACCAAGGGAACTTATAAAAGGAAGAGTTTATTTGAGCTTACAATTGCTGGTTCTAAGGAATTAGAGTCCATTGTGGCGGGAGGCATGGTTGCTGGGGCTGGAGCAGAAAGCTGATGTTCAAATCTTTCAATGAGTACAGGAAGACTGGAGACTGCAAGGCTTGTTAAACTCACTAAGCCCGCCCCCAATGACATACTTCCTCCAACACGGCCACACCTTCTAAGATCTCCCAGAACAGTGCCACCAACTGGGGACAAAATGTCTGAGTACCTAAAGCCTATGGGGGACACTCTCATTCAAACCACCACACCACAGTAATGAATTATATTGTATAAATTGTTTCCTAACCTTTGCCCACAAGTCACATGGGTAAATTTCAATTTTTCTAGCTGTTCTTGTCAACAACATTTGCAGTGGCTTTGTAATTTCTCTTTGTGTGTGAATATGTACTTTGTTCAATGGGTTCGCAATTGCTGGGCTTCAGGTTATGCTTGTGTTTTTGGCTATTTCAAACAAGCACAGGATAAACAGCCCTTTTAAATAAATCTTCAGAACATCTATAATCTTCTCCTCAGGGGAGATTTACAGAAGAGAGGCTACTGGGCTGGAGCTAGTACAGAATTTCAAGAGAAGCAAAGTAGACAGAAGTCTCAAAAATTCACCCAGCATAAATTATACAAATTTATCCTTCTACTGACAGTGGTGATGATTTTTATATTACTATTTCTTCATATTGCCAATTTATGAGTTATATAATTTTTACACAAGATAAAAATTGACCTTAAGGCACTATCTATCTATCTTTGTGTGAGTAGGTAGGTGTGCTTATTGTCTATCTGTTTATGTCATTCCTTGAAATTTAGTTGTTAGAATACATGCTCTTTCTTTAAAATTAAGTTGTTGGGCTGGAAGGATGGCTCAATGGGTAGTGAAGCTTGCCACAAACCCAGCAAGCTCCAAGTACCAGACCCCTCCCTCTGATCTGGATGCTCCATCAGCTGCCCCTTGCCTCTTAGGATAGATAGACTTCTTGATCCAGATTTTGCTGAATCTCATCCAAACTGAATCTGCAGATCATACTTTTCAAAGGCACTACCTTGCAAGGGAGGGCTGAGCTGTTACTACTCACGGGAACAGAATGACCCATTTCTTTGGGCCATTTCTTAGCAATGCTTACCTTCCCTTAATATCTTATCCAACAAGAACAACTCATGGTCTTGACTGTATCTGCAGTGTCTGAGGTATGGTGGATGCTTTGTTGTTACTGAAATGCATTTTTAAAATGTACATGAAGCGGGTGAATTACTTTAGAGTCTGTTAAGATGTTTTATTGACTAATCTCTAAGGTTAGTAATGATGAAGATGGAAATGGTAGTTTCTTAAATTGTATACAATTTCACCCATTTTTAAAGTCTTTTTAAAAAAATTTATTTATTTTTTATGTGTATGAATGTACTGTCTGCATGTAGGTTTGTGCACCCATGTCGTGCCGTGCCATGGAGGTCAGAAGAGGGTATTGGATTCTCCTGGAATTGGAGTTTCAGACGGTTCTCAGCCACCATGTGGGTGCTGGAGATTGAACCTGGGTCCTCTGCAAGAGTGGTCAGTGCTCCCAACCTCTAGGCCATCTCTCCAGCCCTCACCCATTTTTAAAGATAAGGCTAACAATATAGTTAGGACTATGATCTAATTTTTGTGCATCATCTGAAGTTCTTAATTTTAATGAGCAAAGAAGAGCATATCACTGTAAGCCAAATGGAAGAAAACAGAGCAGCACAACTCTAAAGACCAGCAAAAGCAAATGATTATTAGGTATCTACTATGTACCAGGCATTTTTGTATATGCTTTATTATTTAATATTTCACTTCATTTTGCTATGATTTTAGATAATAATTAAAACTTCAAGTTTACAGATGAGGAAATTAGGGCACAAAGAAGAGAAGAGGAAAACCAAGAATCAGGAAAAGTGATGCAGAAGGGATTTCAGAGTCAAGGCTGCGATGATGGGTGTCCAAAGTGTGTACAGCTGTTTGGAAATCTTCACCATAGCACATCCACATCCTGCAACATGTGGGACGAATGATGACTGAACAAAGAAAGCATGCTTTTGAGAGCTGCTGGCAGAGAATTGCAGAAACATTGAACTTTAGAACCGGAAGGATCGTAGAGGGGAAACTGAGGCTTGTGGTGGCAGAATGGACAGCTGGATTGCAGAAGTTCACAGGCAGATAAAAGCGTTTACTGCCACCTGTTTCGTAAAGTCATATTAAGTAGGACATAAAAGCCCCTCTGGAATATAATTGACATTACACTGTGATTTCCACTGATAAAGAAAAGTGCAGTTTTGGTAGATAACTGGATAATAATGGTGGATGGATGTCTAGGGTTAAATAACTCTCTGCCACCTCGTTTCTGGTTCATGAACTTTGCACTCTTACTTTCAATGAAACTAAAAGTTGAAAAATTTTTTTCTCTCTTTTTTACTGAGACTATATTTAGAGGCAACTCTCCAAATTGTATAGAGTGAAGGGAATCCTTAGAGTCCTTCCTCTCAGCAAAAGGTTAAAACTTGATCATGGGTGTGTATTGCTTGGCCAAGTCACAGTAGACACAGGATTAGGGACTCTCGGTAGTTGCTGGCTTCCTCTAAGGGTTTTATAATATATTTTGTGCAAATGAGAGGAGACTGCTGAAATCATAAGTGTAGTAACTATCATGTGCTTTCCACATACAAGAGATTTATGGAGTTAAAAGGTCACATCTATGTCACAAGCTTTGTTGTTGTTGTTTACAATTTCTGTTTGTTTCAAGCAGAATTCATCCTCAGAATCTGTCTCAGGGTGAGCAGTGGAACACACGTCCTGCCTTTCAGAGGGAGCGTGACCTACTTAGGACACCTTAGCCTGCAGATCACTGTTAAAAACAGCTGGAGCTAACATCTGTGCCTTACTCATCTTCCAAAGTCGTAACAAAGCCGGCCTGATATCATACCCATGGTATGAAATTCAGCCTGTGCATCGGGACAGATGCCTAGGAAATCTAACCACCTTAAGCCAGGAGATAAAAGCCTTGCTTCTCATCTCTGCATTGGAAAGCAGCAGTGAGGACTTAAAGAAGAGTGTTATTTGGAAATTTCCCAAGGAAGCATGATTTTCACCCTTTTATACTGACATGATGGAGCAATCTATATCCTTTTCCTCTCTTTCACCACTTTTAGATTACAGAGTAGATTTGGAATTGACCACTGATTTATAATTCTAAAGGAAACACAATGAGTTTGCTGTCCTTTTAAACCCCAGTTTACCAAAAGTGAATTTTGCTCTTTGGGTACCCCATAATGTTAATGAGCTCTGCCAGCTTGAAGTCCTTTGTCCCATGCCAGATTTTCTTATATGATTTTCATTAAATGCTTTGGAATCCTGGGGCAGGAAAATATGTAAATATAAGTTTTTATTACTGTTTTGTTTTTATTACTTTTTCTCCTCTGGTTTTTATTGCCTCATATAATACAGGTAAATATGGAGATCCCATGTGGAGATGGGGGTTTCGTTCTAATGTCTCTGTTCTCATGCTTTGCATTCAATCCATGCTAATTTAATTATCCATGATTTCTTAGGCAAAGAGAGGAATGCAGGCTCCATGCTGTCTGCAACGATTCCAGTCATTCCTTTACTGCCCGAGACACCATGTGAGATCTGCAGATGCTCAACAACCTCTCCCTGCACCAGCTCAAACAAGAAATGCTAACCATATGCAGCTCCAACCTGTTTATCCTTAAGCAATGCAAAGCCATGCAGTGCTGCAGACGGGCTGTGGGGAGAATGTGGGGGCTGCTCTTCTCAGGGCTTACCTGGTGAAAAGTCGGGAATGTAGGGCAGGGAGAGGTGAGCCAGGCTCCTTTCTTTCAACTTTTCTCCCTGGAAGCGCTCTTCTAACAGTCTACGCGTGTGTGAACTGGCGGCCTGTTTCATAAACGATTAGCCTCTTGTTTCCAGATTTGAAGTCTTGAGATGTTTTGGTGCTGTGGATATTGAATGCCTAAATATTCAGACAAAACCTATTGGTGACTGGCAAGAATCAAGACTTTGATTAGAAAAAATAGAGGGGGGTGTTAATTTATTTTAGCTCAGACTTAATTAGAATGACAATTCTTTTGGAAGAACCTTGCTGTCTTTAAGAATAGGTCTTTTTGAATCTCTCTTTGTCTTGGCTGCTGAAATTTTTGAACACTTCTATGAAAATTTTTTGATTATTATATACAATAAATTTGAGTGACATTGAAAAATAGCTGCTAGAAAATAGAAAAAAATAGAATGTGAGGCATTGTTGCAGCTTCATTTTCTCTTCAAAATAGGCTTTTTATTTACATATTTAACATTTTTTACTTACATATTTAGCATTTCTTCCTCGGTTCCTTATTCACATACTTAATCTTTCTCCTTCCTTGAATTATGCAACAATATAATTATATTTAAGAGTATTTTGGAAAAGGGAAAATGTTTTGTTAGGGCTATTAAGTATAAAAAAGCACGGAACCAGGTCACTCTAGGAGCATGCTTTACTTCCATGTGGGACTGCTAGCGTGAGCCACCTGCAGACACGTGGTGGGACTGGACAGCATGGCAGGGGGTGGGGGGGTACGGACAGAGAGAGAGAGAGAGAGAGAGAGGGACACAGAAAGAGAGGAACAGAGAGAGTTATGGTGGCTGGGGTCCACCCTTTATACCCATGAGGCGGGGCCTCAGGTAAGTGGGAAGGGGTCAGAGGATTGGCAGCTTCTGGAGGAAGTGGGCACCTGTGTGCCCCTTAGGATTCTGGGGAGCCTGGACCTAACATTCCAGCCTTTTGCTTCAGATAAGGAAATGGGGTGCTGTTCTCTCTCTTCTGTATCTGATTCAGAGCTGATCGGGGGTGAAGTCTTGGGGAACAGCTGTCAGGCTGGAGGGTTAGAATCCGGTTTCCCATTTTGGCTGCTTGGGGTGCTCTGCTCGGTGGGTTTGGTCCAGATCGATAGTGGCCAGTACTTTTAGTGGACGTTTTCTCTGCAACTGAAAAGATAAGCTAGTTGAGTCTTATATGAGTATACCAGTTCAGGGACTTCACAGTACCAACAGGGGGCTACTGGGTGCATTAGCAATTGGAGGGTCCCTGTCTAGGGAATGCAGAGGGAAAAAGGACATGTACCCATGTTTGAGAAATTGGAAAATGTTTTAGGATGCAGAGCTCTAGAATGAAGGCCAGCTTTAATACACAGGGCTCCAGAATGAGAGCCATAACCATGAGAATATAAAAGGTAGTGTTCTCTGGCATGGCACATTGAATCTGTCATCTATCTCTGAGATATTTTCTAATATGACATAGTAGATTCCTAACTTAGCACAGTAGGTCTCTCACCTATCTATTTTCAAACATAACACACTAGATTCCTAACTTGGCACAGTAGGTCTCTCACCTATCTCTCTGGTGATAAATTATTTCATTTTCTCTTCTTTAGATTACAGTTTCCTGTTGGGGTGTTTAAAATCACACAGTTAGCTCAGATAAATGATGTTTGTTTTGGTGTTAAGGTCAGTTGAGGTTCTGGTCCTTAAGGGGTCACTCAGGCCTTGTGCCTGGCTCTTTTCAACAAGTTCCATCTAAGTGAGGACAAAGTTAGGACTTGTTTGACCAGAGTTTCCCTTTGAAGCATGAGGAGTTTCTCCTCTATATGGACTTTCTTCCCTAGACTGGACACTGGCTGGATGAAGTCCTTTCAAGTGAATCTCCAAGACTTCCCTGGCACTGGATGACTGATGACTCGCTGCCATAGGACATGCACAAAGTTGCAGATGCAGGACCCTAGGACCCAAGTCGACCTCAGAGGGTAGGGGCAAAATATTGTCCCTTTAAATCCCTCTTGTCAAATCAGATTGGAGCTTTAAGTGTGGTTGTTAAACCTCCAAGAGGATTGTTTGAATTAATTTGGTACTTTAATTACCATATAACTCCTAAGTAAAGCTTGAACATTGACTTAAGCACTGTTAATAAATTCTTAATTGCTGTGGCAAAAATATTCTGACCAATAATAAAAGCTCATGGTAGGAGCCTGGTAATGGCTGCAGCACAGGCTAGGAAAGAATGCTATTTACTGGCTTGTGTTGCTGGTACATATTCAGCCTATTGTATACAATATAGAAATATCTGGCCAAGAATGGCATTTCCCACAATGGGCACAGACCAGTCCAATGAAGGCAATTATTGAGGTTTCTCAGCTCAGGTGTATCAAGTTGACATTAAACCTATGCAGTAAGTCTTCTACAATTTGTTCTTTAAGGTCTACGAAGGTCATTTAGGTACTCAAAGTACAATGATTTAAACCATGCACGACAAAAGTTTCTAACAACATAGCCCATGAAACAAACCCAAGATAATAAAGAGGTTAAAACCAGTAACTTCTCAAATGAAGGCCATGTCACTTGACCCAGATTTTGAATTATAGCTTTGAAGAGGAAAAGGAAGTGGGGGGGGCATTGTCACATACCAGCAGCAGGCAGATAATACTTAGGGCTCACCCAAATTGGTTACATTCGGACTATCCATGTGGTCACCGGAAGTAAAACCTAATTTCTCTTAAAGATATTAAAAGTAACATGTGCAAAGTATAACAGCTATATAAAACAATTTTAGTATGTATGGGTAACTCTATATATGTCTGTTTCACTTGAGGCTGTAACTAGGTATATAGTACCTGGTAGGTGGAACACAATTTCTTATATATGCCATAATTACATTATAGAATTCTTAAAAGTGAACTTCATGCATACACTCATAAATAAGGTTCTAATAAATAAATTTGGTGATGACACTTTGTAAAGGTTGTGCTAAGCAGAGGCACATGCATTGTAATCATACAGACAGATCTTAATATGCTGTTTAACAATGTCATACACATACACACATTTATGCACACATTCCTTTAAGAGATTTCTATCTTAGCGGTTTTATTGAACCGTCATATGCATTGGAAAAAACACCTTTAGAAATATTATTTAAAACATGCAGCTCTGATTAATTGTGCTGCCAAGGCTGAGATGACGTCTTGCACCTTTGGTTTTAAAACTATGATCTTATTGAAATACTTTAACAAGTGATGGAAAACAGAATTATATATAATAATTAAAGAACTGACAATATCAAAGGTACTTAGGCTGTTTCATTGGAGGGAAGGGACTGCAAGGGAAAAACACAGAACATGGACACATGACAGTTATGAAGACACATTGAAGAACGGTTATAACACACAGACAGGTTTGGACAGACACATGACCTAACTGTATCCATTAACTCTGGACTGTGGGAAAAATCCCCTTTTATCTAAAGTTGTCCTTCGTTGTCCAGGGCTGTAGACAATTATCACATTTACAAAGAATTACTTAGAGTTTAAGACATTTGCTTAGGTGAAAATAGACTGTATGCCCTACTGTGCTTTGTGTACACCTGTGAAGGATGGTGGACTGGGTAAGCAGGAAAATCTGGTGGCTTGTGCATATTCCCTGCTAATTAATGAGAATAAATTTAGTTAGTGGAAAAATCAAAAGATCTCAGCCAAGTGAAAGGTTACTGCCTGAGAGAAAAGCTGGATGCTAGTGAGACAGGGTGTGGTCAGCAAACCTTCTTAATCTCAGATATAGAGGCTTCTCAAAAGATCCCAGCCAGGTCAAAGTTTACCGCCTGAGGCAAAAGCTGGATGCAGGTTGGGCAGGGTGTGGTCAACACACCTTCTTAATCTCAGACACAGGGGCTCTTATCCTGAAGCAGACAAAAAAATGGATTTCTGAATAAAATGGGGTTTATAAAGAAAAAACAATGAAATGGAAAATGCCAAAATATGAAATAATCCCTTAAAATTAGGCAAAAGTTTTATAAACAAAATATAAAAGAAAACAAAACACTGTTTGTTAAAAAGCCAAATGATGTAAAAATCTCAAACAAAAGCCTGTAAGAATTAACTATCCATACAAAAGTAAAAAATGAAAATTGTATTTTGATTTTTTTAAAATTTTTATTTATTATTTTATGTGTATGAGTGTACTGTATGTAGGTTGGTGTGTCCGATTCACCTGGAACTGGAGTTAAAGATGGTTCTTAGCTACCATGTGGGTGCTGTGAATCAAACCCGGGTCCTCTGCAAGAGCAGTTGGCGCTCCTAACCACTGAACCATCTCTCCAGCCCGAAAATTATATTTTGAAATGGGTGAAAAACCAATAAAATCAAAACTTGGTTACTCTGTATAAAAATGTATTAATGCAATTCCGATTGACTTTGTATAATCCAATATAAAACCCAAAAACCAAAATTCTGAAAGGATCAGAATATGCCATTAAATAAATTGCAAGCAAATTAGAATATAGAAATATAGCATTAGTTATTACAAGGTCTGATGTGAATTCAGGCTTCCTGCCATGTGGTCTTGTTGTGGCTCAGCAGAAATGGGGCAGCCTTAAGATGGCGCTGAGGAATGGGCGTGGCTGCCGCTCATGGTATGGCGGTGCAGAGGAGGGGGAAAACCGCATGGCGGTGCGGGGCGGGGGGGAAACTGCATGGCGGTGCAG
>VZQC01003076.1:1119789-1459789 GCA_009823505.1 Rhizomys pruinosus
ATTTTAGGTTTTTGTTTTTTGACCCATGAGTCTCAAAAAAGCAGTTGTATTATACATACCTATAGGGTGGAATCAAGGTACAGATTTCATCAAATTCACCCATGCTGTTTTGGGTGACTGTATGTGATTAACTTGGGAAGCAAACTTAATTTTTAAGTTAAATCATCCTATAGGAGAAAGAGAATGCTACAAGGTGATACTGTATGACAGAAAAATTATAGAGAACATTTGTATGTGCCAATCCCAAAGTTATTGTTATACACATTTTAAGTAAAACAAATGTGGACAACAGCAATTTATATCTCCAATTAACTCAGATGCATTACTGTTTTTATCAGAGCCTTTAAGCCAATGTTGTTTAATATACATATATTTACTTTTACTAAATCCTAAAACACCATGTAACCTGTAGACAGAGTCTGGGCAAAACTGGATACTTGTTGAACTCATGTCAATTAAATATGCATTAATCCAATATACTCCCATGTCCCTCTCCTGCCTCTCCCACCCTTCCTGATTCACCATTTCAGTCAGTTTTCTGATGCAGTCTTTCTGTTGTTGTTCTTTTAATATCTATCCCTCTCCACAGAAAATATTTATAACTGAGTTATTGGCACTAGCATCCACATATGAGGGATACCATTTGTCATTTGTTTTTCTGGGACTGTGTTACTTCACTTAACATAATCATTATCAGGCACTTAACATTATCAGGCAGCACTCTGCTGGATAAAAATCATCAAGCCCTGACCAAATCCATGGCACCAATAATATTAAATATAAAAAAGCACGAAATCCCAATAAAAGGCACATGAGGCTTAGGTCACTCTAGGAGCATGCATTACTTCCATGTGGGACTGCCAACGTGAGCCGCCTGCAGACATGGTGGGACCGGACAGCATGGCAGGGGGCAGCATGGTGGGCGGACAGGGAGAGAGAGATAGAGGGACACAGAGAGAGAGGCACAGAGAGAGTTATGGTGGCTGGGGTACATCCTTTATACCCATGGGGCAGGGCCTTAGGTGAGTGGGAAGGGGTTAGAGGATTGGCAGCTTCTGGAGGAAGTGGGCACCAGTGTGCCCCTTAGGATTCTGGGAAGACTGGACCTAACAAGGGCAACACTGTTAATTTTATTTGATCATAGTTTCTTTAAGGTTTTGCTCCTTTGTAAACACCCCTTCTTGTTACAGCTGTTACTTTGGGGGCTCCAGCTAGTCTGGTGAGACAACCCCAATGAAGCCATTCTACTTCTGGAGAAAGGAATCTTTTTTATTATTATTTTTAAATGATTTATTTATTATTTTTTATGTGTATCAGTGTACTGTCTGCATGTAGGTTGGTGCATCCGTGTCATGCAATACCGTGGAGGTCAGAAGAGGGCGTCATATTCCCCTGGAACTGGAGTTAAAGACGGTTTTTAGCTGCCATGTGGGTGCTGGGAATTGAACCTGGTTCCTCTGCAAGAACAGTTGGTGCTCTTGACTGCTGAGCCATCTCTCCAGCCCCAAGCAAGGAATCTTACAAACATAAGAGACAGTGAGTTAAAATCATGATTCTATATGGTAGGGAAAGAAATTGTACATTTTCTCACTAAATCCAGTCTGTATTGGTGACCTGTTTTCCGTCATCTCATTTGTCGTCAGCTTTGTATCTATGTCAGCCTGAGTCTAAACTGAACAAACTTCCACCTCTGTCCAGAGAACAACTCTATGCATCTTTAGTGATCAAAATGCAGGTTCAATACTTGGATGGGGAAACGAAATAGAAAGAGATGTAGATCCAGGTAAGAGGATCCCCATGCCAACACATTGTTAGAACAGGGCAGAAGCCTAAGCAGCTTTGCTTACAACATTGGCACCTCTGCCTTCTTGCTTTATGTCCCTAGTCAAGTTGTGTAATTGTGAGAATCTGATCTATAATTGGTAAAACTGAGATGATTTTAGATTTCTAGGCAGCATATGAAGACCAAATAAGCCAATATTGTAAAGCATGCATAGACATATCCTCTTTGTGCTGGTACATTTAGTGGCTAACATCAAATCATTGCATTCCAGTATACAGAAAGAATATTGATTACAACTAAAGTCAGACTGGTAGAAATATGCCAAAAGGATTATGTATTATGTTTTTTTTAATTTTTTAAAATTTATTTTCATGTGTGTAAGAATGTATTGTCTGCATGCAGGTTTGTGCACCCGTGTGGTACAATGCCGCGGAGGTCAGAAGAGGATTCCTCTGGAACTGGAGTTAAAGACCGTTCTCAGCCGCCATGTGGGTGCTGGGGATTGAACCTGGGTCCTCTGCAAGAGCAATCGGCACTCTTAACCACTAGGCCATCTCTCCAGTCCCTGTATTATGTTTTAAGAGGAGTTTATCCCAGGAATGCAAAGTTGGCTTAGTATGTGAAAGTCCATTTGTATTATGCACCATATTTGTAGAAAGTAGAAAACAAACCCACATGGTTAATTATCTCAGATGGAAGAAAAAAATCCTCCAAAACCCAACACCACTACAAGATAAAATCAGTCATCTAGCAACAGAAGGGAGCATCTTCAATCTTATAAAAGGCATCTAAGAAATGTGTGGTTAATATGGTGGTTTGAATAAGAATGTCCCCCATAGGCTCCATGTATTGGGAGATTTTGTCCCCAGTTGTTTTGAGAGGCTTTAGGAGGTGGCTGAAGGAAGCACATCACTGGGGTGGGCTTCCAGAGTTCTTCAGCCTTGCCAGGCTTCCCAGCGCTCTGTTCCCTGGAACTGCTTGAAGATGTGAGCACTTCTCTTTCTGCTCTGGCCACCCCCTGCCACCACGCCTCCCTGCCTCGGTGGCCTCTCCTGTTCATGGTGGTCATCACAGCTAGTATTATGAGTAATGATGGGTAAGAGTATGCTTTTTCTCAGAGGTCAAGGTCATCATGGGTGTCAGTTCTCACCACTTTAATTCAGCACTGTACTGGAAAGATATTAACCAGGACAATTAGGTAAAAAAAAAAAAAAAAAAAAAAGAACAAGAAGATATCTACATTTAACAGAAACTAACACTATCTTTATCCATGGGAGACATAAAGAAATTCTTAAAAATAATCTCCCCCAATAAAGGAATGATATGAATTCATTAAGATCATAAATTAACAGGTTACTATACAAAAATCTGTATTTTTATATATTACCAGGGAACAGCCTGAACACTGAAAAATGTTTACAAAAGCAATTCCATTTATAACGATGATCTCAGTAATAAAAGTCTTAAGAATGACTCTTTGGTTTTGAGATATAATATTTACACATTTTTATGGTATGCACTATAGTAATTTGATACACATATACAATGTATGATAAATCAGAGTAATAAGTGTTTCTATCTCTTTAAACATTGATCATTTTTTTGTGCTGAGAATTTTACACTCTTTGATAATCATTTTGAAATATATCATAAATTGTTTTGATCAGTGTTACTTTACTGTTCTTAAAAGGAAGAGGAAGTGATTCTTTAACTCTGTCTTTTAATGACCTTTACTGACCCAGTGCCAGAGGTAGAGTTCATATTGTGTTCTTTTGGCTAGGAAGAAGTAGAATTCCCCCCAGTAGGTCTCACCCAGGCCCTGATACCTCCATCTTTCACATGGTATTTAAAACCCTAATGGGAGGCAGTTGTGTTACTTTCCTTTCCAGAATTACAGGGGAAATGAGAGGTGGGGTCTAAAGTTGATTATGAGGGTTCATCTTCCATGAACTCCAAGCCTGCTAAAATCTGTCTAGGTGCCTAAAACTTATAACTCTTAATTTTAGAACTTACTCTGAAAGCTACACTGAGACAGCACAGCATTTCATAATGTAGACATATAGATCAACTGAATAGCATTCGGCACCTACAAATGGGCAATGAACACAGGAAAACATACTTAGTGGCATCGCTAGTCATTAAAGAAATGCAAATAAAAGCCACAGTGAGATGCTGCTCTATATTCATTAGGATAAAGCAGAAACAAAAATAAAGCCACCACCAACAATAAGATATAAAGAGATAATAAATGTGTCTGTGAAGACGTGTAGAAATCTGGGCCCTCATACAATACCTGTGCTGCGAAACAATGAAGAAATCTGGGGAAAGAGTTTGGTATGTTCCTCAAAATCTCAAACCTTGTGAATGGCCTTTCTGTCCCTTCAACTATACGCTAGAGAAATGAGAACTCTCTCACATGTACACAAAACCTTATACATAGCAATTTGTAAAGGAATTTATTATAAGTTGAAGGGACCCAAGTTACTTCAAGTGGCTGAGCAGGACAGCAAAGTAGGATGTAACCATAGAGAAAAATATTACCTGGCAACAAAACTGAATGAAGGAATGACTGGCAGTGCAAGATGCATGAATCTTAAAGGCACTCTGGTAAGTGAAAGGGGTCAGTCCTCAGTGTATGACCTCATTTATTTATTCATTTATTCATCTTCCCTGCTCTCCTCCTTCCCTTCCTTCCTCCCCTCGTCTTCCTCTGCCTGCTCTTCATTTTCCTCCTTCTCATCTTCATTTTGTTAACTGTTTTGAGACAGGGTATTGCTCTACAGACCAGTCTAGCCTGAAACTCCCTTGTACTCAGGTTGGCCTGAAACTCATCATCTTCCTGGCTGAGCTTCTCCAGGGCTGAGATTACAGGCATGTGTCACCACTCCCGTGTATATGATCCCATTTTCGTTAGATGAATAGAAATGGCAAACCCGTGCTCTCCCAGGAAGTAGATTAAGTGTTTTCTAGCGTTGAGGTTAAGAAAGAAGACTGAGTGCTAATGAGGATGGAATTTCCTTTTGAGGCAATAGAAGCAGGGAGTGATGATGGAGCAAAAACCACATTTAAAGATTTGTTGTTGCATGTGATGACATCTGGGTATGCTGCAAACTCCCATTATGCTGTGGGGAAGCCAATCTTGGAAAAAAAAAAAAAAGAAAGAAAAAAAGATTTGTTGTTTTTGTTGTTGTCCCCCTGTAGCTGTAGCTGTCCTAGAACTTGCTATGTAGACCAGCATAGCCTTGAACTCACAGAGATTCACCTGCCTCTGCCTCCAGAATGCATGCACCACCACACCTGGCTTCAAGATTTTTAACAGGGATAGCTTTGCTTTATATGAAGTATTTCTTTTAAAAATTCTTATTAAATTTTTAAAGTTAATTATTATTTATGTGTATGAGTGTTCTGCCTGCATGTAAGTGCACCATGTGCATGCAATGACTGTGGAGACCAGCAGAGAGCGCTGGATCCCCGAAACTAGAGTTACAGAGAGTTGTTAGCTGCCACGTGGATACAGGGAACTAGACCTGCAAGCGCAGCCCATGCTTTTAACTTCTGAACCCTCTCTCCAGCCTTGAGTTACTTCTTAATAAATCTCTTGTTATAACACAAACAAAATACAGGTAGTAAGTTTGTGTGTAATTTTCCCTTTGTTCTTTTGTTTTTTTGTTTAAAGTCTGGAGTTATGAGGCAATCTCTAGTGACTCCTCCAGAAGAGGAGTGTAATATCCTCCAGTGAATGCATTCCCAGGGGCCAACAGTATCATTTAGCTTCTGAAATTTATCAAGGCAACTTGTCAGTGTTATTACTTATCCTGCATAATCACACATCAAAGGACCGACACTTGCAATTCACCTTTAAAGATAAAACAACAACAATCTCTGGTCAGTCAGGGGAAAAGTATATCCAGGATATGTCTCTCTTGGTGGTTAGACCTTAATTACAGATGCTTTAGTTCTTTGAACTTGAATCGACATGAGCTTTGCTGACCAGAAAGATGTGGGTCCCCCACACCTGATGTTAGTGCTGTATAATCTGATGGTCGTTAGTCTAACACAAACCTCCGGGCAGAAAACTCAAAGCAGCTAATTTTCATTTCTGTGCGCTTAATATGGTAGTGAGTGTGTGTTCCCCAAAGCTGTAGGTTATTCAATTAAAATCCCAGTGCCAGGCATGGATTACATTCCTACAATTTGTGGGGCAGGAAGACTACTAAGCTCCCCACACTCGAAACAATGCAGACATTTGCCAGGACATTTGTTGGTTCAGCCAAGCTAAATGGTAAGACCTTAGTGCTGAAGCTATCACATGCTTTGGTCACAGAGCATAGACAAATCAACCTGGAATCAAAATGGAAGCTTCCCTCTGCTGGCTGGTCCTGGGAAATATAATACAAGCTGCTCAGAGAGACTTGCCACCAAAAGTCAGACTCAGCTGTGGACCCCGTGGTCCCCAATACCTACTAATCAGGAAAGATGTGCCCACTTGCTCAATAATGGCAAGGCAGTAATGAGGGTCACCAATCAAAGACTGGATTTGAGGCTAGTGCCACAGCAGGAAATTCACGCTCAATAATGTAAGCCTGGTCAAAAGAACTACTGCTGGGGCTGGAGAGATGGCCTAGCAGTTAAGAGCGCCAACTGCTCTTGCAGAGGACCCAGGTTCCATCCCCAGCACCCATATGGGCGCTGAGAACTGTCTTTAACTCCAGTTCCAGGGGAATCCAATGCCCTCTTCTAACCTCCGCAGCTTTGCACGACACAGGTGCACAAACCTACATGCAGACAGTACACTCATACACATAAATAAATAAAATTTAAAAAATTTAAAAAAATAAATAAAATTTAAAAAATAAAAAAGAAGCTACTGCTGTTGTTTTGCTAAATGGAGATGCTGTATCCATCTAACTGCCTTCTCAATAATTGTGTTTGTCTCCACAGATGAGTCTGCCATCAGCTCTGGTCAGAGAAGCTCCTTTTTATACCAGGTAACTGCGGACTTGTAATTAGTCAAAGTGCTAAGAATAAAAGACCCCTGGACTCTCAGCCATGTGGGACATCTATATCACCCCCTCTAAGGCTCAGGGAACCCGTGGAAGAGACAGCAGAAGGAAGACTGCTGGGGCAGCGCGCTAACAATATTGCTTTCTCCTTCTTACAGCAATTGTTCACTCACACAAGACCTGCCCGGGCCTGTCAACATCCTGCGCTGGTTGGGGAAAAGCCCAGGAGGATCCACCACTGCTTAACGGTAGCTGGGGAAGGGGAGGGCAGTTTGAAACTCCACCTGGCCCGGAGTGTCTGCAGGTAGTGAGTGGACACTGGGGGAAGGAGACACATTTTCTGCAGTGATGTAATTACTGGCAAGGAGACCATGTTCTTGCAAATAATCTCCTACCCAACATTCTGTAGAAACTCTAATAAAACACAATACGTCATACGCACGCACGCACCCACACACCCACGCACGCAGGGAAGAGCTAGAATGTGGAAGAGGAAAGGGCTCAGCAGCATAGTGCGGGGCGAATATGAGAAAAATATATTACATACATGCACAAGAATGTCATAATGGAGCCCATTATTATGTATAATTAATATATGGCAATAAAAAAGAGATTAAAAAATCTTAAAGCAGACAGAGTCTATCATGGTGCTTATTACAATAATTTTAGCATAGCTTTATAGGAGTCAGAGGATTGATTTTCATGAAGCTTAAAAACTGAGTGAAAGCACTCTCCCATGGGGGCCTACGGGGGGGGGGAATGACAAGCACTGATTGTTTTACAGAATGAACAGGAGGCTTCATCTATAGACAAGCAAAGCAGTTTCCTGATGCTAGCTAATTCATTAATTGATCAATCAATACCCTATAGTGTCATCATTCAGTAATCACACGCTGCTTCCATTATGTTCACTCCTTGCAAATAATGTTTATGGTAACTGCCTTGTCAGGCATTATTTAATTGGAAACCAAATCAAAATGACAGAATCTCAGTTTTCTTATTTTTCAGTGTGGAAGTCAGAAGAAAAAAGTCCATCATATGTTTTAAAAAAATGAAAATATAGACACCTGTGAGAGAAGGATGTGTGGATCTCTCTCTCTCTCTCATCAACTTCTGGGCAGAGACAGAAGGAAAAGAGACAAAAGCAGATGAGGGATTACAAACATGTTAGATGTTATAAGCCACAGTAAGACCCTGTCATATTTAACAGGGGGGAAAATTGTAATTCATGGATTAACATATCCAAACATGTGTCTATGCTAAAGTAACCTACCATAACTATTAGTGCTGCTTAAATACCTATATATCTAATTGCTTGTTCTTCATTAGTAGGATCGAAAGGTTATTCCTGGACAAACTGTCAGCCCATGAAAGGAAACAGCCAGAATTGACCAGAGTCCAAGTCAACAGCTCCAGAGAGAGTGGACTGTTTTACCTCTCATCCACCTGTGCCCCTTTTCTAAGCCTAGGGAACAACCTGCGGAAGAGGGGGCGTGGTAGAATGTAAGGGCTGCGATTGGGGTGAATGGTGAAACTACAGCAATGTAGTCTGGACACTCATTTGATCAACTTGATTGAACAAACAACCTGTCACCCCCCACTGGATGGTGGGGCTGTAGGTGTTTGGGCACAACAGCCTGCAGATAGGTTTTGCATGAAGGATGCTTGTACTCATGGATTATCACTTATAGCTAAAAATGAAAAAAAAAAATGAGAGAAAGAGGCAGGAGAGTTATGGCAGAAGCTATGAATCTTGGGATGAGGTGGGGGCTGGGGGGGAAGAGAAAGGAATATCCTGAACTGAATTGGAAGAAATGTTAATGAAATGCACAAAGCATCAATAAAAATAATTAAAAAAAAAAAAAAAAAAAAAAAAAAAAAAAAAGAAAAGGCGTTTGAGGGCTGGAGAGATGGCCTAGCGGTTAAGAGCGCCGACTGCTCTTACAGAGGACCCGGGTTCGATCCCCAGCACCCACATGGCGGCCGAGAGCCGTCTGAAACTCCAATTCCAGGAGAGCTCCAGCTCCAGGGGAATCCGAGACCCTCTTCTGACCTCCGCGGCGTTGCACGACACGGGTGCACAGACTTGCATGCAGGCAGTACATTCACACACATACAGAACTAAATAAAATTAATAAAAAATAAAAAATAAAAATAAAAAAATAAAAAAAAAATAATAAAGAAAAGGCGTTTGAGCTCGGGAGCCAAGAGGAAATTCAAACCTAAAGGTTGTATGCCAACAGTAGCAGCAGAGCTGATTGTATTGTGGAACGGGCTCAGGACTTGTAGGTAGAGCAGGGGTGGGGTGGAATTAGGTGATGAAAACCCTTAAGGGGCAGAGCCAAGAAATTCACCTTGCCCACGAAATTCAGCTTCTGCTTCTTCTTTAAGTGGAAGACTGCTAGGTATTCTCTGACTAAAGTTGACAGACATGAGCCTATGAGGTAGCTCAGCAGATAAAGGCACTTGCCACTAAGATTGACAACCTGCGTTTGATCCCTGGGACCAACATGATTGGAGGAAAGAACTGACTCCCTAAAGTTGTCTCTGAGCTCCACATATGCATGGTGATGCCTGCACCTCCCCCCCCAAATAAATGATTATACCCCAAAAATTAAACTGGAAGGACAGTCCTCAGGATTCAAGGACAATTATATTATCTAATAACACTTAAATAAATTATTCTAAGTATGAATAGCAACATAAAAACCACATTGGTTATTATTTAAGCATGGAGAAATTAAAAAGTACCCATAGGCTGTGGTTAGACAGGTGACAGGCCATGGGGGGAACCTACTACTATTACTCTGCTAAATGGATGTAGTATTAAAGTGATCCCTAAATGACTTATTGTTACACCCATAGATTAATGCATCTCTCAACTCTCATCAGAGAAAGCTCCTTACGCAGCAAACTGTGATTAACACAAAGAATCAACTGACCAATGTGCAGAGAACAAGAGGCTGAATACTTCTTATCACTGGACAGGACACCTCTATTAAACTTCTGCCATCCAAGGCTCAGGGATCATTGTGGATGGAATCATGGTAAGAGCCAGAGATGGTGGATGACCACAAGGAGAAAAGAGTTTTCCAGACAGCTGGGAAGTGTTTACAAGATAAGCAGAATAAGAATTAAAGACAAAAATCACAAACAAAATTTCAAAAGAAGGATACAACAACAAGAATTAGACAATAAGAAAAAAAGGAAAATAAGGAAAAAGAAATAGGAATAGATATGTAGACTTTGTCAAAAGGTGTAACATCTTATCATTAGAAAAAAGAGGGCAGAGGTCAAATGGACTTTATTAATTAAAAGATAATTTTTTCATTTTAAAGAACATGAGATTAGAGATTCAAGATACTCAGCAGAATGGGTGGAAATGAAGTGACTGTATCTGACAGAGTATTGGAAGGGTAGGATCCTAGGAATAGAAAACCTCCAAATTCTTTGCATAAATATAATTTTTAAAAGATTTATTTTATTTTAAATTGCTTGTGTGTGTGTGTGTGTGTGTGTGTGTGTGTGTGCACTTGAGTGCCAGTGCCCTGGTAGAGGCCAGCAGTGGGTATTTACAAGGGGTCATGAGCCACCTGAAATGGGAGCTGGGAACCAAACTTGGGAAGTAAGTACGCTTGAGCCATCTTTTCTGTTCTTGTAAACATCATTTTAATTCACAGTTTTCTGCTCAAGTCATCAGTGCAAAGCTTGAATATAGAGTAAACCACTCACAGATGCATCTCCTATGTTTGTTTCCTGGCAAGCTACTGCAGAATCTGCTTGGGGAGATGAAGAGTTAATGGTGAAAGGGAAGGCACAGAGTTCAGTGTGAAAGTATACATTTTTTTTATTGATGCTTTGTGCATTTCATACATCATTTTCCAATTCAGTTTAGGCATATTTCCCTTTCCCTTCACCCCCACCCCCACCCCAACCCAGATCATGCATTCTGCCATAACTGTCCTGCATATTTCTCTCAGTTTTTTTTCTTTTTCATTTTTTAGCTATAAGTGATAATCCATGAGTACAAGCATCCTTCATGTAAAACCAATTTGCAGGCTGTTGTGCCCAAACCCCCACAGCCCCGCCTTCCAGCGGGGGGTGAGGGGTTGTATGTTCTATCAAGTTGATCAAATGAGTGTCCAGACTACATTGCTGTAGTTTCACCATTCACCCCAATCGCAGCCCTTACATTCTACCACGCCCCCTCTTCCGCAGATTGTTCCCTAGGCTTAGAAAAGGGGCACAGGTGGATGAGAAGCAAAACAGTCCACTCTCTCTGGAGCTGTTGTCTTGGACTCTGGTCAATTCTGGCTGTTTCCTTTCATGGGCTGACAGTTTGTCCAGGAATAACCTTTCAATCCTACTAATGAAGCACAAGCAATTAGATATATAGGTATTTAAACAGCACTAATAGTTATGGTAGGTTACTTTGGTATAGACACATATGTTTAGATGGTATGTTGATCCATGAATTACATTTTTTCCTGTTAAATATGACAGGGTCTTACTGTGGCTTATAACATCTCCTAACCTGTAGAGGATGTAAGCTTGTGGCATCAGCCATGGGTTATTCCTCCAAGGACATTTAACACGAGTAGGAAATCCCAGATACTGTCTCTACAGTAGGGTGCAAAAGAAACCTGTCTTGAATAAGAAGGCTAATTGGGAGGTCTAACTTAAAAAATGCCCAGAAGAATTTTAAGGCATGGTGAAAGGGAATTGCTAGCATATTAGCTATGTCTGAGTTTTTAGAAAAAATATAGTAGTTTAAGATACATGGTATGAACTTGCTTGTGATAAAAACTGTTCAAGATGCATCAGCAGTTAAGAGCACTGGATGCTCTTGCAGCAGACCCAAGCTCGGTTCCTGTCTGTAACTTCAGATTCGGGGGATATTATGTCCCCTTCTGTCCTCCATAGTCACTGTGAAAGTATGCTGCACATACATACATGCAAGCAAAATGCTGACACAAAATTTAAAAAAATCTTTTAAAATAAGCTATTCAAGTAAAATGAGTCAGCAAAAATTAAATTCCAGAAAGGGGTGATTATATAAGAGAAAAAATGTATTCCTAGCCATTACTTGACACTTGAGCACAGAGTAATGGGAACTGATTTTTTAAATTTGACTATCTTTTGACTGTGAAAATGAAAAGTGAGAAGTATCAGAAGGTTAAAATTGATAGATTAAAGCACAGTGGTATTGGAAAATTATTTATTTATTTATTTTTAAATTTTATTTATTTTTTATGTGTATGAATGTACTGTCTGCATGTAGGTCTGTGCACCCGTGTCGTGCAATGCTGCAGAGGTCAGAAGAGGGTGTCGGATTCCCCTGGAACTGGAGTTAAAGATGGTTCTCAGCCACCATATGGGTGCCGGGGATCAAACCGGGTCCTCCGCAAGAGCAGTTGGCGCTCTTAACCGCTAGGCCATCTCTCCAGCCCCGGGAAAATTATTTATTACATAGAGGTAAATACTAAGAGATGCAGTCACAAAGAATGATTGTTTTTACCAATGAGAACTGGAGGGAGATAGGGCAAGTGTCTGCTGTTTTCAAATTAAAACCTTTTTTTAAATAATATTTTTTAATTTTTTTAAATTTATTTTTCTTTATGTGCATGAATGTACTGTCTGCATGCAGGTCTGTGTACCATGCTGTGCAATGCCACGGAGGTCAGAAGAGGGTGTCAGATTCCCCTGGAACTGGAGATCTCCTGGAATTGGAGTTTCAGAAGGTTCTCAGCTGCCATGTGGGTGCTGGGGATGGAACCCGGGTCCTCTGCAAGAGCAGTCAGTGCTCTTAACTGCTAGGCCATCTCTCCAGCCCCATCAAATCAAAACCTTTTAATTAGTGTTATGGGATTAAAGACTATCATACCATCAATCAATTTTGGATAAAGCAGACATAAAATACTATATAAGTTTATAAATGTTCCTAAAGAAAATTTTAATTTTCAGGAGGCTAGGAAGACAGATGGCTCAGGCAGTAGAGTGTTTCCTGTGCAAGCACAAGGACCTGAGTTTGATTCCCAAGTAAAAAAATCAAGCACACAGAGTACCTATAGTCTGGGTAGGTGGTGAGAAGGAAGAAAGAAGAGACGTGCTGGGGCTTCCTGGCTCACCAGTCCAAACAAATCTGAGCCATAGACTCAGTAAGAGATCCTATCTCAAAAAAGTAAGTAGAGGCTGCTCTTGCAGAAGACCAGGGTTCAAATCTCAGCACTCACATGGTGGCTAACAACCTCCAGTTCCAGGGTATTCCAACCCCCTCTTCTGACTGCCATAGGGACTGCAAAACACAGGTGCCTACATCCATACACATAAAAGAAAAATAAATGAATAAATAAATAATATTTAAGTTAACATAACTCCTGATGTATTTGTGCAAATCTTCCAATCTATTACACCTCTCTCCAGATCTTCACACATCTTTGATAAATTCTATCACAATACTTTTATGGTTCTCTCTCTATCAATCTCTTTCTCCTTGTTTCCACTGGCACATGAATACCCTACCATATTAATACATATGTGTGCACATGCAAGGAATTTAATCAGGAAATCCCAAACAATATAAGACTCCTCCTGAGACAATCTTTGCTGTGTGTGGTTTGGCAACATGGGGCCTGAACAATGCTTGACCTCCCAGGGGCTTTACTGAGTCCCATTTGCTGCTGTGAGAACGACCCTTTCAGCTCCCAGATTCCTGTTTATACCAGAGAACCTTGTCACTAACGCAATGACAATACACAATGTATTACCCAGATCAGCTAAATAAATGACATGCGTGATGCCCCAAACCTCCAGATTGTTAAACAACTAGCAATTTGGTCCCAAACTGTTGTCCATTATTGTCCTGATAATGCTGTTTGACACTGAGGGTGAATGATCTATCATAACTAGGATGATAACGAAAACTAAGTCTCATTGAGAATTTATCATGTATCTGCTGAATGTGACTATGTGTATGAGAGAGACCACGCCTGCCCACATGCACAGGTGCCAGGAGGAAATAGTTGGTCTGGCTCCAGCACCTCTGCCTTGTTCTTCTGGCAAAGTCTGTCTCTCACTGAACCTGGAGCTAGGCTAGCACCCAGGAAGTTCTAGTGGCCCCCCGTCTCTGACCTCCTCACACTGAGTTTAAACCATACCGCCATGCTGGGAATTGAACCTGGGTCTTCTGCAAGAGCAGCCAGCCAGTGCTCTTAACCTGTGAGCCATCTCTCCAAGTTATGTTAATTTTTAAAAATTTGCTTAGAGGCAACCCTGGATCCCTGGACAAAGCAAAAGTCTCTTGTTCCTACTGCTTGTTTTGAGACAGGTTCTCTCTAGATATATAGCTCAGGCTGGCCTTGAGTTCACTTTTAGTCTAAACTGGCCATGAGCTCATCATTGATCCCCAGGCCTCACCGTCCTGAGTGCTGAGACTCCAGGCGTGCAGCCTTCTCCCTGGCTCTGCATTTCCTTTTTAAAGTTCTCCACTTGTTCCTTGGGGGGAGCTAATTTTACATAATTTTGTAAATGGTATCACTCCAATGTTTATTAAAAAGCTCCAGGAAAGTCAGCTAAGCTCTCCTGCAGTTGAAACTAAGGTTTTGAGAAGAGAAATCCTCTAGTCCACCTCCTGGTTGCCACAACTTCTCTAGCCCTTGGCCTTCATAAAACTGAAGGAAGCGATTATAGCACCAAGTGCCAGCTGCTCCTTTTTTATATAAGTGAGCAGAGTGTTACTCCTTTGATAAAAAATATCTTGGGGCTGGAGAGTTGGCTCAGCAGTTAAGAGTACTGGCTGCTCTTGCAGAGGAACTGGGTTAGATTCCTAGCACCCACATGGTGGCTAACAACCATATGTAACTCCAATTCCAGGGGTCCAATGCCCTCTCCTGACCTCCATAGGCATTTCATGACATGGGTACACTTACATACATGCAGACAATATACATATACATATGCATATATATATATTAAAAAAATAAATAAAATATTTTTTTACAAGTTTCTTTTTTAATCTCGAGATGAGATCCTGATATATGAAATCTCTAAACTATTCACCTGCTACTGTGGGAAATCCCCTGAAACCCAGAACAGTGTGAAAATGGGAAGAATGTATTTTTTTTTCTAAGCAGGTGGTTGGTAGTTTCTGCTAGCTGTGTTCTAAGGAGAATGCCCTTCCACTCCACCCTAGTACCCAAAAGATTCTAAAAGAGTCATTTCAGGGCTTTTATCTTGGAGTGGTAGCTGCTCAGGTTCTTCACTCTTACAAGCTGGACAATAGCACCCATATGGGTGTGTTCATTTGGACTTGCTATGAGAATTCTGACTTTCTGGATCAAAAACTTCTCTACTTGAACACGTCTGTTGGAAAACCCTGCAGCTGCTATTGTCGGAGGCCACTAAATGTGCAGGGAAGGAGGCAAGACATATATGCTCGCCCCTATCTTAAATGAGCAAGGGTCAGGGCAGAATGGTGGTGATGAGCAAGTCACACACAACTTCCGGGACTCCAGGCCCCTCCTGGGGAAATTCTATGATGCTGTGCAGCTGCTTAGGAAAGAGCCGACAGAAAAGTCCGTTGACTTTAACATGAACATCCTTGACTCACACAAAAGACAAGAGTAAATCACCTCACAGATGTGTCTGGTGTCATCTTCCTATCTCTGTGCACTCCCTCCACCCCCAGCCCTTTTGTTCTTTGTGGGTGTTTCTGTCAGCAGCAGCAGCAGCAGCAGCAGCATCCAGAGTGGCTTTTGGGGAGATTTTTCTCTGGGTGACTAGGATGTGAGCCAGGCATTGCTGCAATGTGAATCTTTTAAAAACCGCCTAAGAAATATTTAAGACCCTAGTCTAGGAGGAACGGCTCTCCTAGGCATAATTTTTGGTGCTGGTTGCAGCAGGGAGCGTATGCTGGGAGGAAAGTATTATTTTTCTAAATGGAAGGTGTCAGATGGTCACGCAATGTGACTGCATGTTCGAGATCACTGCCTCCCATCTGCAATTTGTGACGTGTGAAAGATTCTGCCCAAATGTGCTCAGCAACCGGAAATCCTCGGCACTTTTTCTCCTTATCAGGAGAGACCAAGATAACCAATGGTTTACAGATCAGGGATCCTATCAAATTAATATCACTGTAGGATAAAATCTGTTTTAAATACAACTCCTAAACTCCAGCAAAGTTAACTAGTACAAACAAGTTCATTCATCTGACTAAGAGCTACTGCTCAGAAAACAACAAAATGAAATCTGCTTATCCCCTCAGCTCTCTTCAAAACAGTCTTATGCGTATAACTTTCAAAACCAAGCTGGATCTGAAGGATGATATATTTTCTCATGCTAATTGATGTCGACCAAATGACAGCCCACACTGAAGGGAAGCATTTTAAACCAGTGCTGGTGTTTGCTATTCTAAAACACCTTTGGGCCATTTTCCAATTAAATGCAGCAAAACTCTGAAAAGGACAGACCGTTTAGTGGTTAGGTAACTAAGGTTTCTACACTTTGAGCTCCAACCCTCTGAGTTCTGTTTATTCTTGGCTAGCCATAATTCCCAGCTTCTCAGATAAAAGGGTTGTAAAAAGGCTCATAAGGTGCTTTGGACATCAAACAGCTCATACAAAACAATACTTTGATGTGCTAAGTGCAAATGAATCAGAAACATAAAGGGCTAAAATCCCCTCACTGTGCAAGGAGGCTCACGTGAAGGTTCATCACCGGGGCCTTTGGAGAGGTTAGGCTTAACAGGTTTTCTGACCAACTCTGAGTAGGAGGCAGCCAGGGTCTTCCTTGAGTTTTCATTCCTCCTCTGTATAAAGTGAGGAGGAATAGCTGGATGAAGAGAAACCCTCAGGTGAGTGCAAAGCTATTCTTCCCCTAATCACTTTCTGGCATGTATTTTTGCATCACAAAGCCCTTCGGGATCAGTGAGGAAGCACAGAGGGATTAGCCAGTCAGGAGATGGATCATCTTTCCCTGTGCAGCAGCGGTGGGAGCCAATGCACCTTGGCAGCACCACAGGCTGAAGCCGGCCACACGGAGGCCAAAGCTGGGGTCTCCAAGGCCTGGCACTTTCTCCTCAGCCCCTACCCCAACTCCACTTGGTGGGGTGGCAAAAAAAAAAATGCTTGGATCAGATCAGATAGACCGTGGTCCTGGATCTGCTGGTCATCTTCAGGGTTCATGTAGGTCAAAATAACTGAGATAATTAGGTCGTGCCAAACGCTTCTGATACATTGAATGGAGATGGTAAAGAGACCATAGGAGGTTGTTCCCTAGTGAGATGTTAGCAACAACACTAACAGAGAAACATGGGCTGTTGACTATAGACCCCTTGCATTCATTCTTTTGGCTTATTCTATGGTGAAATCTTCCTCATTCCCTCCCTCACCATCATCAAAAATGGGTCCTCCTCTGTGAGCGTCCCTCACTATTAGTGGCCCCTAATGAATGACATGTGCTCTTCCTCCCTTGAACTCACCAAATTTCATCTTTGTCACTACCTGGAAAATTAACCATCTTCTGGCACCAGCAGAGCAGAGAGCCAATGACTGATTATTTGAAGGCTTGAATATTGTATTTTTGTCAAAGACTATTATTTAAATTCGAGATATCTTTTTTTTTTTTTTTTTTTTTTTTTTTGGTCTTTTCGAGACAGGGTCTCCCTATAGCCCCAGCTGACCTGGAACTCACTCTGTAGACCAGGCTGGCCTTGAACTCACAAAGATCCACCTGCCTCTGCCTCCTGAGTGCGAGTCCTAGGATTAAAGGCGTGCGCCACCATGCCCGGCTCAAGATATCTTAAGGACAGGATTTAGCCTCAATTATGGTTTATATCCTTATCAGAGTAAGGGAGAGATGCCTTTATCTATTCTGCACATAACCCTCACCCTGCACTTGTAGGCAAGTGTCCCCAGTCTCTGATACCAGGAAATTGGTTCACAGAGGCCAAGCTTGATGGTATATGGGTTACTTTTCTTATTACTGTGATTACATATCTGACAAGAAGCAACCTAAAGGTTCATTTTGGTCTACAGTTTAAGAAGTGATGGGGCCCATCCTAGTGGGGGACACACACATGGTGGCGGCAGCCTGAGGTGGCTGAAGAGGTTCCCCCCATAGTCAGGAAACAGAATAGACAGAAAGTGGGGCTGTACATGAAACCTCAAGTCTCAGCCTGAGTGACCCACTTTGTCGAGCGTATCTCCACCCCTTAGAGTTTCTATAACCACCAAGAACACTGTCATTAGTTGGGGACCAAGTGTTTAACGGGTTAGCCACAACACTGGCTATGTTATAGGAGCTGGTTTGAATCTTGACAGATGACAATACCTTCCCTTAGACTCTAACTCCAGCAGGTAAGAACTAAAAGACTGATTTCTACATTTAACCATGAAACAATCATCGACAAGACTCATTCACATACTGCCATTTCTTTGTTTCATTCCCCTCACAGCTCTGTGTGCCTGCTCTCTGAAGAGGGGTGTGGCAGCCAGCATTTCTCATTGCTGTTATGAGAGGCCAGCCTGCTACAGAGCTGACTCCCCACGACAGCGGTTACATCCCTCAGGATCGTTCCTGAGGTTTGAGGGGTTCTCACGTCCTCATGTGAAAATCACTGTGAAAGCTTTTCAGAAAAGATAAATCAGTGCCTGCTCTTGGTATCAGAAGGATTTTAAATTCATAGGTTTGCATCTAGGTATTGTTTTTCAAATTTTCAAGGTGCTTCTAGGGTGGACTTAGGCCTAGGGGCCAGCAGGAGAGCATGCCAAAGATCTAGCTGGTGTGCCACTCACTGGGAGAAAATTCAGTCTAAGCGAAAGAGCCCTTCTAACACGCCCCTCCCTACACAGCCTCTCTGGCACACAGATCTTCCTGCAGTGCCAGTGATCACTGTTACCCTGGTTTAGAGATAAGACAATGGAGGAGCAGGCACCTAGAATGTTCTTTGCTCCTTTTATGCTATAGTGATGTGGGAGGGATGCTGTTAGTGTAAGCTATGGCCTTAATCTGATTCGAGTTTTCAGTTTGCCAAAATCACAGAAGTGATTTCTCCCTACCTCAGAGGTAGAGTGCTCCCAGGATACATCTCAGACTCGGGACACTCTTACTCCATCCCAGAATGTCTAAAACTCAACGGAGAAGATGCAGCGATACTTCAACCATGGAGACCCTTCTGGCATAGAAAGCCAACCTCAGCTTCATCTGTGCCAGCCCCGCCTGATGAAGAGAAAGATCTCAGGTGGCTTCCAAAGGGTCTCACTCCCAAGCTGCAGTGGTGGAGGGGGAGTGGTTCCAGAACCTTCCATTTGACTTCTCATTCTTGCCCCTTCTAGATTTTGATTGGCAGAGGGTGGAATAGGAAAGATAATCTCAACCATCTCATCTGCATTAACATCTTTAAGTGCCAAATATTATTTGAGTATTTATTTGGCTCTCTTCTTTCTCTTTGGAGATGCCGATTAATGTCTCGGCAGAAATGCTGGAGGTGGCAATTGGTGGGAGTCATACAGAATTAGTGCTGCCTTAAGCAGTGTAGACAGACTGAGTAGTTCATATAAGACTTAAAACTACAGCACAGAGGAAAAGAAGAAAGGGAATAAAGAGGACAAGCAGGAAAGAACAGGTTAGCCATATTTTCCATCTGCCATTTTCAAAGCCTTGATACAACTTAAAGTATTGGGATCCCCTAATATTTTTCTGTTCTTGTTTTATATTTCCTTCCCAAGATTTCATCTGCTTCCACTTCTTCAATGTTTTTAACCTCGTAATTTCCAAATAGATACTGCGTAGCTTCCAATTCTTTTCTGAGTGCAGAGCTGTGCAATCAGTCATCTGTCAAGTGGACATCCTTGACTTGGACTGCTCATGGGCATCTCAGAATTAATGTCTTGAAAACTCCCCTTGCAGTTCTCCCTCCTCAGTGCCTGCTGCTCTTGCAGGCTCTGTCTTGATATTAGCACAACTCCAGCCAGTTGACCAAGTTAAAAAGCAGGCAACTTAGCCCAGTCAGTGCACAACTGTGTGCAGCATATATGAAGCTGAGGCTAGTTTGGGCTGCACAGCAAGAACCTGTCCAAATGAACAAACAAATCAACCCCATAGATTTTATTCGTGGGCCTCCGTCTTTTTCCCCATGCCCACATAACCAATCAATAAGTCTTCATTCCAGCCCTTGAATATCTCCAAATTTACCTGCTTATACTTTTAGGTTGGATATTTCAAAGCCTTGTGCTAGCCTGAATATTAAGTACCCTCCTACAACTATGCTCATATCCCAATCCTTAGAACCTGTGGATATTTTATGTCACGTGGCAACAGTAATTGCAGATAGGATTAAATTAAGGATCTGAAGTAGAGGTATTGTTCTGGATTGTATGAACTGCCCATTGTAATCAGGGTCCTTATAAGAGTCAAGGGGCTCAGAGGGAGAAAGGGAGACAGGATGGTGGAAACAGTGGAAGGAATGACAGGGGCCAGAGGGCCAAGGAACGGAAGACACTGAATGAGGAAAACACATAGATCATCTCAGTAGATCCTACAGAACTCACAATTAACATTAACCACCACAACTATCAAGAAGAAGAATACCGTAGTTGGATGAAATTTGCCCTAGAGGTGGTGAGTTTTAGAAAGCTTCTACTACTGTGGTGAATGGCTTGGGGTTATCTGCTACTTCATTTTCCTTGGAAATCAGAGTGGTGGGCTGTGTCTAGTTCTAATACTCAATGATGAAGAAATGTACAGTTGTAATGTAAAGTGTGTGATGCCTCCCCTGTATTAAAAGTGTCAAAAAACATCTTCACAAGCTTTTTCGTCTATTGATGCCATGTAACACTCCTGATGGAAACAAGGTAAGAGAGCTCAAACGATGCTAGCTGTACCACTCTCATGATAGAGCTGAAGCTGTAATCTGAAGAAATTCTTACAAATAGGAAAGGGACATCTAGAGAAAAACGGGAAAGTTAATTTCTTAACATTGTTTTCTGCATGATTAGAGCACTCCAGACTCACTTTGCTGTAAGAACAGGCTTGTAAATCTAAACAATGGATTTCATGTGAATGGATGCATAGCTTTCAACCCACCACACACATTTCAAGGGTCCCAGGATATGTTTACCCTTGACTCTCTTAAATATATTTAATAGATGAAAATTGCTCATTTTATAAAACAATCTTTTTTTTTTTTTCAGTCTTTTCGAGACAGGGTCTCCTTGTAGCCCCAGCTGTCCTGAAACTCACTCTGTAGACCAGGCTGGCCTTGAACTCACAAAGATCCGCCTGCCTCTGCCTCCTGAGTGCTAGAAAACAATCTTGACTGTAACTCTGCCATGGATTTCTTGCTTCTGGTCTTTTGCCATTAGACATCGTCTTTGATCCCAGGGGACAGACACTGCTACGTCAAGAGAGAGAGTCAGGACGCCCTTCAACACTCAGGGCAGGTGCCCAGATGCTGCCAGAAAGGCAGTTCAGCACCCACCCAGACTAGGTTTGGTGGCCCTGAAATCTCAAGAAGAGTGGGGTGCTTGAAAACTGCTCAGAGAGGGAGAAAGTATCAACACACATTGAAAAGAGCATTTCAAGGTCTTTGGTGGAAATTATTTTATCAGTGGGAGCGTTTTCAACTCCATCCCACAACTCCCAATCAGTGGCAATGTTAAAATCCCTCCGACTCTTTATGAGGTGAGGAAAGCCATCAAGCAGATGAAAATCAACAAGGCATCTGGAGCTGGTGGGTTCCCTGCTGAAATCTTCAAATCGGCTGAGGAAAATGCGCACTATGGCTCCTCGCTCCCGTCCCGATGCTGGAGAATGATGAAGAAATTCCAGATGACATCGGAGTGCTGCAGTCAGGACCGTGTCACCGCAAGCTCAGGAGAGGAGGGAAAAGAACACCATCACCCTCCCACTCGGAGAAGTTCTTGCCGAGGGGCTTCCTGCGTCATGATAGGAAATAGAGGCACAAATAATCAAATAAACAACAAACAAAATGCCTATGATTCATTTCAACTGTTTGGCAGAAACATTTTGTTTCCTGGTTTGTTGGGAAATTAACTGATACCAAGCAGGTCAAGTCACTGAAGACCTATCCATTGCACTGTTAATTTTACCTGTCTGCTCACCTTTAGAAATCTTTTAAGGCAAGAATTGCCTGACTGATTATTTTATCTCCATAGTTTCACAGACTTTATAGACAGCACAACAGATGCATGATATAGGAACAGATGAATTAAATTAATTGGTCATTACTCAGTAACTTGGATGTTTATTAAGAGAAAGATAAGTTGAGTGCATATAACATCTAAGAAATGAATGAAAATTGTGATTCTACTTCAGACTCTCTGGTCACATTGGCAGAATCGTGACCAAGAAAACGTTGAAACCTGGCAGGTGGGTATACAGCTCAGTTGGTAAAGGACTTGCTGTGTGAGCATGAAGACCTCTGCTCTGATCTCCAGTGTCCATGCAAGATGCTGGTGCAGTGTTGCGAAGCTTCATCCCAGAGTCGAGGGGGATGCAGGCCTGGAGCTTACTGGCCAGCCAGTCCCTCCAATCGGTGACCTCCAGGTTCCATCATGGACGCTCTCTCAAAAAAAATGTGGAGACCGATTGAAGAAGAAGCCCAGATCAACCTCTGGGCTCCACACACAGGCACATGCACCCACACATACACAAACATGTATACACAAAATAAATAAAAAAATATAGAAATAAGCGCATGCACGTTCATCTGGGCCCATTTCCTTAATTAGTGCTTGATAGGGGATCCCGAGAGTGGAGAGCTGGAGACTGGGAACGCTAGGGAACCAAAGCTAAGAAGCTTGAGGATCAGCCTTCCTTTTGGTGGCTATTGACCTAGTTTCTGATCAGAATTGAATAGCGATTTACCTCAGGGTCATAATGAGCAGATTAACATTCCCATCCTACAGATGACTGAGCCAAGATATGGAGGGTAATAGACTGGCTTTCCCCCCAAATCGGAGCCCAGCTCTGCCTCCTCTTTAAAGTTTTCATCTTCCAGAGCTGGATGGAACCCCAGAAGGCCAAAGCGAACAATCCCACGGTGGGGGCCATGGCCGGGACACGTGGGTCCTTTCTCTGCCTCATAGACACTGAGATAATACAGTGCACTATGTTAATTAACACTTAAAGCTGCTACAGACTAAAATAAACAAATGTGCGCCCATTCTGGTTCCACTTCTAAGACCTCATCCCGAGACCGTAACACAGTTTGTTTTACAGCTTCCCCAGTCACGTGAGCCCCAGTATAATGAAACCTCTCTAATCTCTATTTTTCTAAAGTCTGTGTAGATACAGATGGCTCTGTTTTGCTCTCTGGGTTTTATTCTTATTTTGCCACAATTTTAACCTTTTATGTATCTCTTTCTGTGAGATATTCTGGTAGATTCCTCTCTGCCTAGGGGCTCTGAGAGGACTTTCGTTTTCATTTTCCAATCATCCTGTCCTGTTGTTCTTTGGAATATTTGGGATTTCTAAATACCAGAAGACCAGTGGGCCTAGTTACTAGAGAATTCTGATACACTGGGATGCTATTCTGTGACTCATGAGAAAGTAGGTATCAGCTCCACGAGAGAAGTTGAAGACTAGATGTTTAGTTTTCAGTGTCCATAATCAGCAGAGAAGTGTCCCAGAAGTGTGGTCTTCTGCAGGTTTTATGCTTGTGAGAAGATGGAATGTGAAAGATGGAAGAGAGCTATAAAAATCTGACACAGGTTCTGAAAGGGAAACAACATCAAGACCTGCCCAGTCTCAGTGCAGAACCAGTTTCAGAAAAAGAGAAAAGGAACAATGACGTCACATAAGCAGACGGCAAAGCCGGTTGCTAGGCACCAGCTTCCAGCAGCCATGGGAGGATGGCAAGTATAAAAATGATGGAAGCCGCCCACGCATGTTTGGGTGAGGTAGCCATCTCAGAGGATGGAATAAAAGAAGACTGCACAGTTGGAGCGGCTTCTCACCATGGGAGGGGCGGAGTTCCATCTGTTCAGTTCCATTTGGTTCAGCGAACCGGGTCACTTTGAACGGTTCACTGAGTTGTGACTATCTAAAAATTATAGTTAACGCGTTTTAAAAATCTTGAGCTGCAAAACAAGATGACCTTTCGACTTGTTCTTCCTTGCCCTTGGGTTTCTCACCTCTGAGGATAGGTAAACTGGAGTGCTTCTCTTGACACGGGGCACTGGGCAGTGGTACCCCGCACCCGATGCTGCCCACATTAAAAACAACACAGAACCAACCCCCTTTCCATCCACCCTCACTCCATCTTCTCCCTGACTGGAGTTTAGTGGCTGGGATGACAATTTCTCAGTCATGTGAGATCAATCTGGGAACATCTTTTCCGAGGTAGAGGTAAGAGGCAAGCATGGAACTAGAAAGCAGAAAAACTATTAAAGAAAAATAATTACACGAGGGGGAAACCATAATTCATGTTTCAGAGGAAAGTACGAAAGTCTCAGAGTAGAGGACGCTCCAGGGAAGTATTCCTGGCTTTTGGCTTTCTAGGGAGGGGCTTGTATCAATTTCCACAGGAAGCAGTTTTTTGAAGTTTGGAATAGGGTTGTCTCTGAGGGAGAAGAAAATAATAACTCTGTTCCCTGGATTTGTGATCAGTGTGGTCGATTTTCTCTGCAAGACAAAACCAGCTTCTTATTACAGAAGTGACTTTTTTAAAACTGGGAACATTATTGTGTATGAAGGGAAGTGTGTGTGTGTGTGTGTGTGTGTGTGTGTGTGTGTGTGTGTTTGTGTATGTGTCTGAGTGTGTGTTGGGGTGAAATTGTGCCACAAAGCAAATGCCTTTATATTGGAGGTCAGGAATGGGAGAGAGTAAAAGTGGAGTTTGTTCCAACACCACATCTGAGAAGCCTTGATTTTCTTTTTCATGTCATTTTTACCTATTAAAATGCTGCTTCCTTCTGGGACTGGTCAATGTGGCATCTTGTGAGGCTCTAACAGACCAGCTTGCCTTAGCATGGTGTCCGGGTGATAAGGTGATGGACAAGCGCAGGAAGGGTGGAAGCAACATCTGAAGTTTTCAAATAGGAAATGACGTAAACCAGCCCAAGGACAGCTGCAAGTTTTAAAATAGCACTTCTTCCAAAAAAGAAAAAAAAAAAAAGTCAGTTCTGGGACAGTTGCTACTCGGTGGTGGTGAAGAAGATCCATAAAATATCCAACCCAGATGCTGGGTTTATTTCAATCCAGATGCTGGGTTTACTTCAACATGGATGCTGGGTTTACTTCAATCCAGATGCTGGGTTTACTTCAACATGGATGCTGGGTTTACTTCAACATGGATGCTGGGTTTACTTCAATCCAGATGCTGGGTTTACTTCAACATGGATGCTGGGTTTACTTCAAGATGGATGCTGGGTTTACTTCAACATGGATGCTGGGTTTACTTCAACATGGATACTGGGTTTACTTCAGTCCTGATGCTGGGTTTACTTCAACTGTGATGCTGGGTTTACTTCTTTTTTTAATTTAATTTATTTATTTATGTGTATAAATGTACTGTCTGCTTGTAGGTTTGTGTACCCGTGTCGTGCAATGCCTCGGAGGTCAGAAGAGGGTCTCAAATTCCCCTGGAACTGGAGTTCTCCTGGAATTGGAGTTACAGATGGTTCTTGGCCGCCACGTGGGTGCTGGAGATTGAACCCGGGTCCTCTGCAAGAGCAGTTGGCACTCTTAACTGCTAGGCCATCTCTCCAGCCCTGGGTTTACTTCTATAGCCTGAAGAACCTCCTCCAAGACCTAACCCTCTTACCTCTCACTCTGCCCCTCTAGAGTCTGTTCTGTCCCAGCTTCTCTGCAATGATGGTCTTTCTCAAACATGGATGAGATGGAAGCTCTCTCTTGATGAAGTCTCTTTACCTTCCCATGGGATAAAATATGATTTTCTTAGCAGCCATATGTGTCTTGTCTCTTTCTTGCATTATTCAAAGATTCTTCACAGATTCATTATCATTTGCTGAGCCTTTTGCTCATTCTTTAGGCTCAGTCCAACAATCCTTTCCAGATTTCTCCAGTGACACTGCTGAAACAACGACTCCTCTCACTTGCTATGGAAAGAGCCATCTCAGGGTATTCCAACGATGTGTCCACCTCTATTTGTGTTTCTTGTATCTAGATAGTTTAGCAAGGGAAGGAGCCACGCCCTGGTCAGTGCAGATGTTGGATGCCAAAAAGAAAAACTTAATTGAATGGGAAGATCTGCTCTTTTATGTGTGATTTTCTAAATCTGTTTTCTACTCAGCTGCTCAATTTAATGTTGTTCCAAGGTGTTATTCTCATATCTGCTACTTTCTTTCATAGTACTTATGAATATAAGTTTATTTGACTATGTGTTAGTTTATTGGTTTCCTCTGTTAGTAGAATATAAGCATAAAACAAATACATTATATTTTTTGTTTACATTAATCTCCCATTCCTATCTTTCTGCCTGTGTAGTAAATATTTGTGAATGAAAGAAAGAAGAAATGAATAAACTCATTTCAGAGGATGTTAGGTTATAGATACTTAATTTACGATGGTTTTGACAATGGACAAACTTACTGCTTTCTCTTGGACGTAATTACTTCTTCTTTTAAATAATTTTAAAGTCGTCTTTGCCACTGTTTAAAACAGATCTTGTGTCAAGGGTAGGGAAAAATTGAGTGAGAAATTTTACAAAGAAGCCCTTTTGCATGTTGACTATGGAATCCTTTCATGAATGGCTGACTTCCCTCGCTTCATGCCCCAGTGATTACCCACCCCTTCCTCCTCTCCCTTCTTTTTCCTACTCACAGATCTGCCCAAAGCTTCTGGCTAAGCCGTCCCCAATACAAAGGGGAATTAATGCTGTAGAACATTTGGAATTCAGTGTGCACTCCACTGTGGTGTTTGAAGAAATCAAGGTAGGGTTTTATCCCTGACTGTACACTGAAATCTTAACACACTGGGACTTAAACTCGTCGTTGCCCTAGCCTACTGTAGGAACTGTTAGGCAGCACTGTGTAAACACTACAACTTGAGAGAAACCAGGGCCCTGAACTTTTGTTTTCTGCTTTAGCCCTTTATTATAATACCATGTTTAAGTTAGGAAAGCAGGAGCCAATTAGAGGTGGTGGTGCTGATGTGTGTGTGTGTGTGTGTGTGTGTGTGTGTGTGTGTGTGTGTGTGTGTGATATACGTCCAGAGATTCCCATAAGTTAGGCGAGTGCACCTTCCTTCATGGTATCTCACAGGCACTTACAGGTATGATCTGAAGGGCTTCTGGCAAGTGGCTCTGCCGCCAGAAGGAAAATCCCAGCAAACATATCCTTTCCTTTGTCCCCTCTCAGCTTTACCAGTCTTCAGGGGACTCCTTAGTTAATGGGTCTGTCACCAGCACAATCGTATCAGGGGTCAAGGGCTGAAATAACTCAAGACTGGGAATATGAAGGCACTTAGAGGTGATACTAGACAAGGTATTCCACCTTTGAGAGCTTGCTCTCCTCACTGAGGCTAACTGTACAGTCGTGGAGACTGCTGCTTGGGTGGCTGAGCTGAAGTGAGGGGCATGGAGGCATTGCACAGGGTGCCCAGCATATCCCAGGTCAGGCGCAGTGGCTGTGCTGATCAGAACTGCTGCTCCTGCTTAGAATAACTCCGCCCAGCTTTCTTTTTTTTTAAAGTATTTTTTTAAATGTTATTTATTTTCGTATGTGTATGAATGTACTGTCTGCATGTAGGTTTGTGTACCTGTGCCGTGCAATGCCTCGGAGGTCAGAAGAAGGCATCGGATTCCCCTGGAACTGGAGTTAAAGACGGTTCTCAGCCGCCATGTGGGTGCTGGGGATCGAACCCGGGTCCTCTGCAAGAGCAGTCAGTGCTCTTAACCGCTAGGCCATCTCTCCAGCCTTATTTATTTATTTATTTATTTATTTATTTATTTATTTATTTATTTTTATACATCATCTCCTTAGGAAGAGCAAACAGCAGAGTCCAGAACTCAAAGCCATTCACTAGCCATAAAGAGCATGGATTCTAGAACCAGGCTGTGTGGCTTTGAATTCCAGCTCCTTTACTTCATCTCTATGCTGCCATCTCCTTGTCTGTAAATGAAGGATTCCTTAGTATGTGGAAACAATAACTATACTTAGAGAGGATACAGTGGTGTGTGTGACAAATGTGCACAAGATGGTGGGACTCGCGAAAGTTATAATTTTTAACACTGAAGAATCTGCAGCACGGCCGGGAAGCTTTCTCTGAATAGACATACCACCCACTTTCCTCAGAAGATCCCCAACCGCACAAGGTGCAGCGGCCCTTTGAGAAGCCTCTACTCCCCTTCCAGGCTGGTGCTTCTGGGCTTTGCATAGAGCAAGCTAGTCCTCACTGCTCGCTTCCTTCTCCCAGCTACGCAGGAGCAGAGTAGCTCAGTCAAGCACAAAATGAAAAAGAATTCCTTCTGCTGTAGCAGCACTTCGTATTTCCAGTCTCTCAAGGTCACATGATCCAGCATAATAATGACTTATCTGTAGACCTAGGACCTTGGCTACAGATTGGCTTTTTTGCCCTTATCTTTTTTTGGGGATGAAATTTTTATTGAATTTTTGTGATTTTTCAAACAATATAGTTTGATGGTACCCAGATCCTCTCCCCCATGGGAGAGGATATATATATATATATATATATATATATATATATATCTATATATATATATATAATATATTTTGGGGATTAACCTTGAAGCCCTTTTCTTCAGTCACATCGGATTTGAAGGCTGAATACCTCAGACTAACCCTCATCATGTGGACAATAAAACTCTTCATGTTTTCAATTTCTTTTGTGTTTGTGTGTGTGTGTGTGTGTATGTGTGTGTGTGTGTGTGTGAGAGAGAGAGAGAGAGAGAGAGAGAGAGAGAAGACTGAACCCAAGAATTCATACTTATAAGGCAAGGACTTTGTTATCAAGTTATAATTCCAATCTGGTCTTTTTTTGCAGTGCTAGAGATTGAAATTAGGGCTTTAAGTATTCAAAACAGGCACTGTACTAATGATTTATAGCCATAAACCTTTAAAATTTTTAATTAAAATATTTATTTATATCCAGCATGGTGACACACGCCTTTAGTCCCAGCACATGGGAGGCAGAGGTAGGGTGATCTCTGTGAGATAGAGGCCACCCTGGTCTACATAGTGAGTTCCAGGCCAGGTGGTGCTGCAGAAAGACCCTGTCTCAAAAAGACAAAAAAGTGCTATTAATTAATTAATTAATTTATTATTTATGTGTACCTGTGTGTAGGTGTATAGATGTGTGTTCAGGTAAGTGCATGTGGAAGCCAGACGAAAGCCTTGGATGGCCTTCCTCAGGCCCTGTCCACTCTTCTATCTTTAAGACACGATCTCTCACTAGTCTGGAATTCACAGAGCAAGCCAGCTTGTTTCAGGGATTTGCCTGTCCTCACCTCTCTAGGGCTGGGATTACAAATCTGTGCCACCACATCTGGCTTTTTAATAGTTCTGAGGGTCAAACTCAGGGTCTCATGCTTGCAAAGCATGTACTTTGCCTGCTGAATTAGCTGACCAGTCCAAACTTCTTATTTTATGATAGGTTCTTTGAATTTATCCAGGCTGGTCTTGAATTCCGTCTCAATCCTCCTGCCTCAATCTCCCTGGTACCTAGTACAGAAGGCCTCTGAAATGAAGACAGATTAAACTCTTGGTATTTATAGAACTAATTTCCCATTTTTTTCTCCTTGTCTTTGGACCCTAGGACCAGCTGTCTGGTCCTGTAACTAGGGTCTTGTCCTTTTACTGTCTGTACTTCGTGCTGTCAACACAGAGGAAACTTCAGTCACTCAAATGTTACTCTCAACTTGGTACTACAGATATTTTCTATATGTTTGAGTTTCACAGTGGCCCTGCAAAAAAATGTTTATATTGTCTTTTTCAAGTGGATAGGATTTGGCACTGATGCCGAGGGCTAGAATCAGATCAGAAACTTGTGTTTGCTTACCTTGAAAAATACTGTGTCGATTTTCCATTTTATTTATTTATTTATTTATTTATTTATTTATTTATTTTTGGTCTTTTTGAGACAAGGTTTTCCTGTAGCCTCAGCTGGCCTGGAACTAGGTATGTAGACCAGGTTAGATTTGAACTCGTGGAGATCCTCCTGTATCTGCCTCCTGAGTGCTGGGATTAAAGGCATGCGTCACCATGCCTGGAATTTTTTTTAATTTTTATTAGTTTTATTATTTTTAAAGTTGAGGACTGACTTTATTTTGATGTGATGTCTTCCTGAAGGGTAAAGCTCACGAATGGCATGAAGAGTAGTGAGAGACGCTCTTCTGTATTGAGTGTGCTCTGTATTGAGTGTGTTCTGTATTGAGTGTGCTCTGTATTGAGTGTGTTCTGTATAGAGTGTGCTCTGTATTGAGTGTGTTCTGCCTCTGTATTGGGTGTGCTCTGTATAGAGTGTGCTCTGTATTGAGTGTGTTCTGTATTGAGTGTGCTCTGTATTGAGTGTGCTCTGTTTAGAGTGTGCTCTGTATTGAGTGTGTTCTGTATGGAGTGTGCTCTGTATTGAGTGTGCTCTGTATTGAGTGTGTTCTGTATTGAGTGTGCTCTGTATTGAGTGTGCTCTGTATTGAGTGTGTTCTGTATCAAGTGTGCTCGGTATTGAGTGTGCTCTGTATCAAGTGTGCTCTGTATTGAGTGTGCTCTGTATTGAGTGTGTTCTGTATTGAGTGTGCTCTGTATTGAGTGTGCTCTGTATTGAGTGTGCTCTGTATCAAGTGTGCTCTGTATTGAGTGTGCTCTGTATCAAGTGTGCTCTGTATTGAGTGTGCTCTGTATTGAGTGTGCTCTCTTCTTTGGACCCTTTCCTGCCTTCTCTTCCTGCCCCCCACACATGCACAGTTTCCTCTTCCTCTCTCTTCCATGTACACACACACACATATTCACATACATGTATTTTTAAGATGCCATCTAATATTTATTAGGCTCTTGCTTTATGAGACATTGATAAAATGTCCTCCCTCGTCTTTCTCACGTGACAGAACCTTGGACTCTCCTTGCAGGGGATGTGTGATCAGCCTTCAGCAGGGCCAGTGGTTTGGCAAAGCATTGTTCTGCTCTTGCTTTCTGGGCTGGCACCCAAGCCTGGGCTCACCCTTGAGTGGGCAGTGTTTCCTTGAGAAATGCTCAGCCTCAGCTGTGTCCCAAAATGGCAGGATGAGGCCTCATTGCATCCCCAGCCTCTGGCCCAGTGCCTGCTTTAGATTTTGGAGATAGCATCAGTCTCATTGATCTGCAGGGCTGAGCTGAGTTCATGAACATAAACCCCTCTCTGATGTGAATTTCTTTGACAATTTTCTACTTAAGGAGCCACCTGCTCTTTAGCTCCATGTGATGCTGCTACCATGCCCCAATCTCCAGGGGTCTCCGTGCCTTACTTTGTGTAAGTGACACCTTTTCTTATAAGTTTAGGGGAAGTATTTATTTAGTGTTGTATGTGTAGGTTCATGTGCACACTTGAGTGCATGTGTGTGGTGGCCTGAGCATGAACTCAGGGTCCTTCCTCAGGTGCTGTCCACCTATTTTCTAGTCAGGACTCTCACTGCCCTGAAGCTCAGCAGATAGACCAGGCTGGCCAGCCAGCAAGCCCAGGGATCTGCCTGGTTCTCCCTTTCCACACTTAGATGATAAAGATGTAACACCGAACCAGCTGTTTAAAAAGAGTTATGGGGGGCTAGAGAGATGGCCTAGCGGTTAAGAGCGCCGACTGCTCTTGCAGAGGACCCAGGTTCGATCCCCAGCACCCACATGGCGGCTGAGAACCATCTGTAACTCCAATTCCAGGAGAACTCCAGTTCCAGGGGAATCTGACACCCTTTTCTGACTTCTGCGGCATTGCACTACACAGGTGCACAAACCTACATGCAGACAGTACATTCATACACATAAATAAATAAAATAAAATAAATTAAAAAATAGTTATGGGGACTGAACTTGGGTCTCACGCTTATGTGCCAAGTACTTTACCAACAGAGCGATCTTCTTCAGGTTTGAAACACTATTTACATGGAAAATTTATTAACATACCATTTGAAAGAATCGTATCTTAATGTCAAAGATCAGGATAATAAGAAGCTGGAAATACTTGGAAGCCAGGTTACGGAAAGGAAGTCTGATGTTTAGACAGGGAAAAAGAGTGGAGTCACTGTCTCCTGTGCCTCATTCAAGGCTATATATTTCCCCAAATGCTAGAATGAATCTTGGAATAGTAATTCTAAGAATGCGTGAGTGAGTGTGAGTGTGTATGCTGGCAGAAAGGTGGTCGGTAGCAGAGGGTCTGCAAGAGGCTTGAAGAGCTGTACTGACTGTGCAGCTATTGTGCCCATACACATATACTCACACACACACATAGATATACTTAGACACACATAAACATACAGACACACATGTATCTGTGTATGTATGTGTTTCTGTGTGTATGACACATACACAGATACACATACATACACATACACACATAGACATACATATACATACACATACACACAGATACACAGAGATGCACACAGGCTCATATACACACACATACACACAGACAGAGACATACACAGACACAGGCACACACACACACACACACACATACATGCATACCCACTTTTGAATGGTCTTTAGACTGGAAAAGCCAGGAAGGCAAGTACCCTCACAAGTCCGCAGTGAGCATGGGCAGCTACCGCAGTGCTCACAACCCCCTACTGTCTTTTATAATAGCTGAAAGGTAGGAGAGGCGGGAAGGGAGAGAGATAATAACATTCATCAATGAAAAAGTTTGAGCAAGACTCCAACTGAAAACAGGCGAATGGAGATGGAGGGCATGGTGGAGGGAGAGGGGACTGAGGCAGGAGAGAGTAGTTCAGGGTGACAGAGGGAGGGAAGAAAAGGGGACGGAGGCAGGAGAGAGTAGTTCAGGGTGACAGAGGGAGGGAGGGGCAGGCCTCTCAATCAGTATTTATTAAAAGTTAAAATGTTGAGAGTAAACGCACATGAAGATGCCTGGTAAACTTATGAAATCAGAAGTGGAAAAGGAAAGTAACTAGAGTGGCTATGGTGATGGACAAGGCTCTACTTGACACATTCTAGTGAAGAGCTACAGCATCTTGAGTGGAAGTTACCTGCTTCCCAAACCCACCCTAGATACCAAGAATCATGTTCCTTGTTCAAGGTTGTGCCAAGGAGGAAGGTCATTAAAAAGGTGGCCTTATACCGTGGAAGAACAACCAAGCTAATTTCTCAGAGTATCTGAATAGCGTCAAAATGAGTCACGAGTGGCATTCTCAGTGCGTTTACATGGCGTTCTCAGTGCGTTTACATGGCGTTCTCAGTGCGTTTACATGGCATTCTCAGTGCATTTACATGGCGTTCACAGTGCGTTTACATGGCGTTCTGTTTGTTTACATGGTGTTCTGTTTGTTTACATGGCGGTCTGTTTGTTCGCCTTTCACAAACCTTGCCCTTTGTCCTGAATGTGGAGAAGGAAGCTGGAGTTTATCCTCTTTTTTACAGCTGTCATTGTGACCACCCTAGGAGAAGCCAAAAGGACTTTGCTCATGACTAGGGAGTAGGAGAATTGACAGCTTCTGAAAAATAAATGCTTGTGTTCCATTTTCTACCAGGCGGTATGGTTCGTCTTCTATCTGGAAACTGAAGAAAAACATCAGTGAATCCTGCAAAGGTCAGAATTTCAGAACAACTGCCACAACTGTATCATCGCCAAGTATTAATGATTGTCTCCTTCGTTCTCCTTTTTTTTTTTTTTTAAAAGAGGCCTAGTTATGTCCGAGGGAATGCCAGGTACATTTTTCTTAATGTATGAGCACAAGTTACATATAACAACCTAACAACACAATACTGCCTCTTTAATGCTAATCTATTCCTTGCAATCTACTAGATACATGTAGAGTCATTGATGTGTATCAAGAGAGCAAAATCAGATTCTGAAGATAGCTGAAAGGATGCACTAGAGTGTACATAATAATGTATTTTAATCTGCCAGGCCTTAAAATTAATCATGAATTCCCACAGAGATTTTAATAATTTTGAGATGATGGTATTTTTTTTCTTCATAGAGTAATATTCTTGGACAGAGTTTTCTAAATGCTGCAAGGGTACAAAAATTAGATGGGGGAGGGTGAGCAGGGGCAGTTTCTCACTTGCCTCTTACTGGAGATAGGTTTACCAGGGAACATGTTTTCTTGTGCACCTAACTAAGAAACAAGGAAGGTGTTTCAAGTAAAGGCTTCCTACTCCATAAGAGCTGGTGAATAGCTGGGAGTTTATTGGAGTGATAATGTGCATTTGAAAAGCAGTGGGAATTGTCTCTCAGCCAAGAGACCTGTGCAGGAGTGGTTGCCTAGGCATGGTAAGCAAGGTGGCTTGCAGCAGCTTTTGCCCTTTCGCAAGAGGCAAACCTTGCTGATGGACTGCAGTCGGCTCTGGAAAGGGTGACCATATTATTTATTGTTCAAACTGGGACTTCTGAGAGGGACAATAAAAGTAAATAATCACGCTAGGATATATGTTTGCCTCGGTTGGAGCATGGCAGAGGTCTGGGACTCAGCTTTCCCATTTAGCAGTGCCCTTGGCTTTCTCAGAGGAGATGCAGGCTGTGTAAGCAATGCTGGCATTGACTCTTACCCCGAGCAGGTGCTGCATAAAACTATAAATGTGTAGTATTTCTCACTGACAATAAATCAAGTTATTATAATGCCCCTAATGATTTCCTCAGAGATTTTTCAAGATGCCAGAAAGAAACAAACTACAGGCATGTTGGCTTGCTACATCTTTTTGGACTTGTTTTTGAGACAAGGTCTCCTTATAGTTCCAGCTGTTGGGAACTCACTATGTAGACCAGGCTGGCTTTGATTTTGAAGTAATCTGCCTGCCTCTGCCTCCCGAGTACAGGGATTAAAGGCTTGCACAATCATGCCTAGCTCTCTGTGTCATTTTAACTCTATAAACTACCCACTATGGAGTCCTACTACAGGGAGGAGTGAGTCGCTCTCATGTTCCAGGCGCGCTTGGTCATTTTCCATGAAATGCAGTTATCAGACTGAGCCTATGTTTCTTTTCTTCCCATTCATCAGAGGAAGTTTTTTTAAAAAGAAGTTTTATTAATTCTCCCCAATCACAGGTCCAAAACATTCCTAAGGACAGAGATGGGGCAGAAATTGTGAGGAATCTAACACACTTCTGATGTGTGTAGAAGTGGAATATTTTACTGATTTTAAATAATATAAACAACACATATGAGAAAGATACAGAGATAGGAGGCAGTCCAGGGAAGAAATGTGTGATTATAAATGCTGTGAAGGTGACTTCCTGTTGTATGTTAGGACAGGGTCTCGGTTTGTAGCTCATGATGGTCTTGACTTGACACTTGGCTCATGGATGCTGGGACTGCAGGCATGTAGCACCATGCAGTCAAGTAAGAGGATTTTATCTGAGCTAAATTACTTTCAAATAATCTGCATCCTGGTAGAAACAAGAATCTGACTAGTCCGGGTCTATGTATGCCTGTAAGAAATAATTGCTTTGCTCAAAGTTGGGTGATAAAATAAAATTTGAAAATGCTTATCTGTATTTTTCTTGGATTTCCTACTGTGACCTCTCCCACTGACTTACTGAACACTGTGCAGAACACAAACATCAGAGAAAATAGCACAAATCATTGGCCTTGAGTTACAGGAAAGGTCTCTAGAATTTTTAAGAGAGACAATGGCTTTGATAGCAAGTTTTACTATCTGACTAAGGACAGACATTTTTAGAATAGGAATAATGACTTAACTAGCAGAACTTCTGAACTCCAGTTGTAAAATCGTGGCTTCTTGTTGGTCCTGAAACTACTACACACACACACACACACACACACACACACACACACACACACGTGTATGTCCAGATTCCTATATTCTATATTTCCAATAAGCCTGGAGATTCTGCAAAACTACTGGTTACTTTAAATAAAAGTTTAGAAAGTGATGGCCAATCAGATATCAGCTAGAGAAATCCTTTTCTTTTGGGAAGAATGGCTTCTCACACTCATCTTGCCCCATCAAGAGCTCTCGGACATGGCCTAGCCTCTTTCAGAAGTCTTCATGGTACCAGGCGACAAAATGGCAGTGGACACTGGAGAGTGGCTTCCTGGAATTGTCCAAATGCCCTTTCCTGGTTTTCTACTCCTTAAAGCCACCCAAAGACAGGTATGAGAGCAGATGGCCAAGTTTCTGTGTGTTCTAGAAGGGGTGACCATAAACTTGGTCCGGAAGGTGGTGTGAGTGGAGGAGGTCTGGCACTAAGATGTGACTCAGGTTGATGAGGAAGCTGAGAAGCAGGAGCCTTCTTGGTGTAGACCTCAGTGCCTATGACTTGGGTTTAAAGATATTCCCCTAAAGACTCATCCTTACTGGCTTCTGAGAAGTGACTGGATCATGAGGGCTCCAATCCTGTCAGTGGATCAATGCACGGATGAGTTCATAGCCGAGTGGACTATAAGATATGGACTTGGCTGGAGAAATAGGTCAGGGGGTATGTGTGCCCTTGAAGAGTACGTCTTGTTACAAAACCCCTCCTTGCCTGTGCCTCCCAGCTTCCTGGCTACTACAGGGTAAACAGCTTCACTCACTATCCCCACTGTGCTGCAATGTTCTGCCCTGAGATGCCCCCAGTGATAAGACCAAATCACCATGGCAGAAACCTCCGGAACCATGAGGTAAATGAATCCTTCTCTTAGTTATTTTCTGTGGTCTTTTGTCACAATGGAAAGTGACTAATAAGTGAATAATATTTTGTGGAGCAAAAGCTGACCAAAATGGCAAAGGTGAGTCTTCAGACCTCCTCCTCACTGAGAACTCAAAGGCAATGGGGGATGCCTGCTTTCTAAATGGCCTTCCCAGAATCTTAACACTACTCTATGGAGGAATAGACTATAGTTAGGGCAACAAATGGTATAAAGAGACTGAGATACCCAGAAGTGATTGAAAATAAACCCCAAGTTTGCCGGAACTACAGTAAATTTCTTTCATTAGGTCAAGGGTAGAGATTACACAGACCCCTAGGAAAAACATTGTTTTTGTCACTAGTCGACTGAGCCTAGGGCTTCCTATATGCTAGGCAAGTGCTCTACCATCGAGCTATATCCCCAGCTGAAAGAAATTAAAACTCCATATTTTATGTACCTGAGTATCTACTTGTAAAATATATGACCCACTGCATTGCAATTCTCATTACAAGTATCTTAACGCACACCCACTGCATTGCAATTCTCCTTACAATATCTTAACGCACACCACTAAGAAGAGCAGGGCTGAGCACGAAGGACACATCAAACAAGCCAAGTTAGTTTTATATTTATCGTTCGGTGTGCGCTTTATAAATACAAATAAAGACAACAACCCAGTCTCTCAATAGCAACCAGAAAAACATAACAAAACAAAATTAAGAAAATTCTCATAACAAGTTCATGAATGTCAAATTTAATACTTGTCTTGAAGACTTAAGGGCTTTCTAGGAAAATGTTCATCAACCAATGCAAACTCTTAGGACAGGAAAATACTAAAGGAAATTGATGCTTTGTACAAATGGGCCACATTCTAAGATGCAATATTTCTGCATGTGCTGACCAAAGCAGAAGGAGAGCCCTGGGTTCTTGAAGATCTCTAAAAGTAGACAGACAAAAACCCATCTGGAATTTGTACCGTTCTGCTTAGACATATGGAAAGAAATGATTTCTTGGTTCTTCTTTAGGATAGGATTCTAATCTTGCCAGACAGATAATTTTGTCTTCATTTAGTAGTCCTGGTTTTTAAATATAATTCACAGCAGGTACTACAGAGTCTGAGTTGCCGTTTCTACTACCACACAACTTTAAGTGTTTATAATTTATTATGCATGTATGTGTGTGAGAAAGGGCTGCATGTAATTCGGAGACTGAACTCAGGTCAACAGGTTTGACCTTTGGTCACTGAGCCATCGCACTGACCTGATTTGAATTTTTGATCAATAGTATGTGTTTGGTAAGAGATCTTACATACAAAGCTAATTGTGGCACATTTCCTCTAAGGGACCCTTTCTTTACCTCTAGTGACAGTGACTGAAGTTATTTTTCTTTGTTCATGTGATTTACCTTTAGAAATCTATCGAATGAGTCCTGCCAGAACACTGCAGAAAGCTGTCTTAATGATCCTATTGGTACTCAGCTGGAATGGAGTGGATAAAACAAAAGATCTTGCAGGGAATATTGTTCCTGGAATCCATGGCTCCACCAGCCTGCAAATAATGAAGAACCATAGTATAGTTAGAGTTCATGGATTAAAGATAGCAATCGATCTTGTGAATGCTGATCTTTCACCCTCCCTTCTGAGTGTTGGGAGCCCTTAGCTTGGGCCAGAACCAGCATAGTATGCTGCTGGGTCAACAGATGGCAGGGTTACACTGTCTCTGTCTCTCTCCCAACAAGGATAGGAAGAACTATCTTGGTCCAGTGTAGAGCTGATATTTGGTCTCCAAGTTCTGCGTCTGACTCCGATGATTCTACAGCACTGGAACTGTGCTCATCGACTGGGACGCTCTGGGTTTGGCTTTCACTGACAGCAAGCCTGCCAAGGCAAGGCTGTGGAGAAACAGAAGAATGTACTTTGTGAGTACATCGAGGGCGACATTGAGAATGGTAGGATGTGGTGGTCTGAATGAGAAATGGCCTCCAAGAGCCCACGTATTTGAACAGTTGCCACCCCCCCCCCGCCCCCATTAGTGGTGCTGTCTAGGGGAAGGTTATGAAACTTTTTGTTAGGCTTTGGAGACTTGGTAGTGGAAGTACATGACTGGGGCCAGCTTAGAGGGTTTATGGTCCTGCCCCACTTCTAGTGCACCCTCTGCTCTTATGCGTGGGTGACGTGTGAGCTCTCAGTGTCCTGCTCTAGGCGCCTGCTGTCAAGCCTCCCCCCACCATGATGAAATCAAACCCTCTGGAACCATAAGCCCCAAATAAGCTCTTCTGTAACTTTTTTTTAGTCGTGGTATTTCATCAAGCAAGAGAAAAGTAGCACGTACATAGGACAGTCTCTCTCACTCCTGACAACTCGGGTCTTAGATTACAGTTTTGGTTTTGCACACAAACTTGTGTGTGTAAAATATAGTTGAAATACAATTCCATATATAGACTTATTTATGTGCATAATTTCAGTTCATTCTCAACACAGAGCCTATGTTGTACAACAGGCCCACTGTACAGATGAAAAAAAAAATGAGGTCTAGAAAGATCTTGTCTAACAAATCAGGTATAGGCAAAAAAGAGCAGAGCTTTGACATCAGAATATTTATCTCAGAGTCTTTGCTCTCTAACTGCACACAGGGCTTTCCTAGTATAGGCACTGCTCTTTGATATGTGTAAGTTCTTAGAAGGGTAACAGAATTGAGTTGTTGCATGTACAACCAGATAAGTAACTTTAATGTTGCATTTTGGAGAACTGTCTACGATAGTGAGAGTGAACCTTGTTCTGGCAAGGCACTTAACTTCTCCACGTGTGGGTACTGCATACTGACCCTGGCAGAGAGTTAGAAAAGGACTTCGGCCCCGGAATTTCCTGCTTACTCCATCACCCTCCTCATTATCATGCCCGAAAGACAATTCTCTCCAACTTATCTCTGTTGGACTACATTATCGTGTGCAGACAATTGATTTTTCTAGGTCTTCCTTGGCATTTTCTTCAGTCACCTTCAAAAATCTACCTTGTGCTGTTTTAATTGAGCCACATTAGTTGTGTGTACCTCAGTTGTGTTTCTATTGTTGACATTGATTTTACACAGCTGTTTACACTAAAATGTGTTAAAATGCCTAATTACCAAAGCAGTCACAGCCTGGCTCAATAGTCCTGCCAGCTCTTAAATATAGAGTCATGTCTTAATCAAACACAAACGTCAATGAGCATCCTAAACTCCAGCAATTTGCAAACTGGATTAAGGGCCATAAATGCAATCCTTCAAATAAGAACAAAGAGTTTTGCATATTTCATGCTAATTTTCTCATTTGTTTGCTTTGTTGTTGTTTCTCAGATTTTATAAAAAAAAAAATCCATGTTTGTAAAATGAAGTTAGAATGAGAGCAGGATACAAGCTTGAGAAGGCCGGAGCAAGAGTGCACTGTGTCAATGCCAGTGTTTTAAAACAGATGCCTTTTATTTATTTATAGATGTATTAGGCTATTGATGGATGATTCTTTAGCAAACAGGGTATTCTTATTGCTACTTATTTTTTGTCATTTTTTTGGTCACTTGTGAAATATTGGGAATTATACAAAATGAGCTGGTGGAATGCCACACAGGTTAGATAACTGTAAGCTGTGCGTAAGTCCCTCTGAGAGCTCAGAGGACGGGTTGTTTTCCATTGAGGGTTGAGGGAAACTTTCTAAAACATTTTATTGGAGAAATGGAGGAATTAACAGGAGGAGAAGCAGATGAAATAGTGACAGAGTAGCCACCATCATCAGTGCGATAGAAGAGATAGACAGTTCTGGAAGAGGAATAAAGGATGTCCTTGAGAGATCCATGAGACACAGGCTTAGGGACATCATAGCAGCCCACAGGATAACAACATGTATCTAATAGTAAGCAAGTCTGTGTTCTCTTCTCATGCCTGTTGGTGTGATAAAATATGCCAACAAAAATCAACTTACGGGAGAAAGGTGTTTATATTAGCGTTCAAGTCCAGGTTACAGTTCGTCACTGTGGGGAAGTCGGGGCAGGAACTTCAAACAGCTAGTCACCTCATACCCATTGTCAAGTGCAGAGAGGAATGGCTGCATGCAGTGCACCTCGTGGCTTGCTTGCTCAACTTGATTTCTCCAAGCTTATGTAGTTCAGGACATGCTGCCTAGGAAAAGTGCCACATGTAGTGGGATGGGTTTCCCACACCAATTAACTTAAGTCAGTGGCATAGAGAACTTGCCGACAGACCAACCCAACCCAATGTAGACAATCTCTCAATGAGACTCTCTTCTGAGGCGATTCTAAGCTGCATCAAGTTGACAAAGCTAATCATTACAATGAGTCAGCAAAACACCAAGAGCTGGAGAGCTTCCCTGTGCCCCATGGGAATCTTCCTGCGCTTGCTTCACACACATGTAAAGAAGAGTGTGATGCCAGCTTAGATCTAGATGTCTCTCGTGGCCTGTGGACTTGGATTAGCTTTCTTTCTCTCTCTTTTTAAAATTTTCTTTATTTATTATTTATGTATGTGTATGAATGTACTGTCTGCATGCAGGTCTGCGCACCCATGTCGTGCAATGCCGCGGAGGTCAGAAGAGGGTCTCGGATTCCCCTGGAACTGGAGTTCTCCTGGAATTGGAGTTACAGATGGTTCTTAGCCGCCATGTGAGTGCTGGGGATGGAACTGGGGCCTCTGCAAGAGCAGTCGGTGCTCTTAAGCACTAGGCTATCTCTCCAGCCCCAGCTTTCTTTCTCTTTTCATTGGTTCATTCACTGATTTGGTTATGTATTTATTCTTGCATTAATTTAATAAATGTCTGTCCAGCTCTCACAACACCTCAGCCTTTGTGCTAGTCATTGGGGAAACGACTATGCTGCTTTCTTCTGACTAAGAAGAAGGAATTATGGGATCACACACAAGCAGATTTGGGAGATGATCAAAATGATTATCCCACTTCATTTATTCGATCACTAGAAACACGTCATGTTCCTGATTTTATAGTATCTAATTTCATCTTCTATTCTCAATTGTTCAACAGAGTTAAGCTTGGCCTAAATCGGCCTCTATAGTGAGTGAGAATTTTGGGCTAAAGCAGCTTCCATACATGATGAACTATAATCTAGCTTAATAGGTAAACAGACACTAATCTAGGTTAAGCCCATGCTCTTGAAATCAAATTGAGGCAATCATAGCAGTTGGGCTTCCTTCCCATCAGGGTCCATCTGAAAGCTGTGGAAACTTGACCATAAAAGGGAACTGTGCTCTGTAGCCAATCAGATGGTCTCTGCAAGTCACTTCCTTCTCTCTGCCTGTATAGATATAACCTGTACATGAAGTGGGGGTGGGGGGGGCACACATTCTGAATGATTTCTCTGTAGACTGCTGGCCTGTTCTAGAATATTTTCTTGCTCACGTAAACCTTGTTAAAGTTTATTTTGAAAGAATTTTTATTTCTTCCAACAGATTCCCATTTTTTTTTTTTTTTGGTCTTTTTGAGACAGGGTCTCCCTGTAGCCCCAGCTGTCTTGGAACTCACTCTATAGACCAGGCTGGCCTTGAACTCACAAAGATCCACCTGCCTCTGCCTCCCAAGTGCTAGGATTAAAGGCGTGTGCCACCACGCCTGGCTATCCAACAGATTCCCATTTATCAGGACAAAATGAATATAAGACTAAAAGTAATTTTTTTTAAAAAATTATGGGCCGAATAATAAATTAAGAATTCAGTCAATGCTGAAAACTTAAAATTATATGCTGAATCACTGTATGTTGTATTAATTTCGACCTTTATGCAAATATTGAACAATGGAACACGTTATTGGGAGGCCACTAAAACACATTGAACATACTTTAAAACCAGCAAAGGTAGCATTAAAAAAGCTTATTTCTTCAAAAAAGAGCAAATACTGGCAAAGATATGGAAAGCAGGAGACCACCCCTACTCAACACAAATCTAAATGTAATTTCCAGCCACTATAGAAATCACCATGGAGATTCCTCATAAGACTAAAAGTAGAATTACCCGTGATCCAGCCTTTCCTCTTATGGACAATCCTCTAAAAGGAGAAAATTTAGGACATAATGGAATACCCGCGCACCTGCATTTATGGACATACTCCTCACAATAGCTCCTATGAAGTCAGCCTAGGTGGCTATGAACAGATGAGGAGTGTGTAGTTTCTATGCACAGTGGAATATTATGCATTCATAAAAGTTGAAATCATGTTACTGTCAGGAAAATGAAGGGGACTGGAGGCCACCATTGCAGCTGTCGTTTGTCTTACGGCTGTGATAAAATGTCGCAGCAAGAGCCACCTAAAGGACAAAGGTTCGATTTTCCTCAGTTCCGGGTGCAGTCTGTCAGGATGGTCAGTCACGGCTACAGGAGCTTGAGGCAGCCATGACACTGCATTCTCAGTTGGTAGGCGAGGGGCATGAATAAATGCTTGTGCTCAGCCCGTTCTCCTTTTAAGTTAGCCTGGGAGCACAGCCCATGGAATGTGCCATCCATGGTGGTCAGGGGCTCCCCCACAATGACCTAACCTAGATAATAACTCCAAGCATGCCCAGAGCCCATCCTCTAGGTAACTCTAGAGCCACCAAGTTGCCAGTCAAGTATTTGACTATCACTATATTGTTAAACAAGTCAGTCTTAAAAAGACAAATACCTTGTTGTCTCTTGTATGTAGAAACAGGGCTCAAGAAAAGAGACATTGAAGTAGAAGAGGATTATTTAGGAAAAGGAAGGGACAGCAAGAGAAGTGGAACAAAAGATGCAATGGGAGCGGATTTGTCAATGTACGTCATGTAAGAATGAAGCGCCGCAGTCAGACCACGTGACTCAGACCACGTGACTTGTACAAGGCTGCATGCTAGTGAAAATTAAAACTCTTATTTCTTAGTTCCTGGGTATGTTTCAGAAAGTCAAATGGTAGGAAAAAAACATTTCTAGAACATTTAGATTTTAAAATGATAGAGAAACTCTTAGAACATTAGTGGTGCTCTAAGGCAGATCTGATATAGGAGATACTTTTCCTGTGAGGTCTCATTTATTCAATAACTTCTGCTAAGTTATGAAATATGATTTATTAAAAGTAAGAATGATCACACAGGAGATTTTTCAGGTGAGATGCGGCATAACTTTGCTGAGGTCATAGCTCTTCTACAACGTCAACTCTATTTAAAAGACAAATGGCACAGATCTCTGAGTTCAGCTACGGTCCTGCTCCTCGGAAGATCTGTGTTTATGCAACATCCAGTCTGTTATTGGCAGTGACTAGGCATCCCAGAGGTGTAGTCTGGGATGCCCTAATTCACGTTGCATCTGCTTTTATGCTGTAGGTATTAAAAAGTCAGTGCCATGAAGCACAGGGTCTTATTCTAGTAGTGGGGATTGAATGAGATACTTCAGTTGGGTACCTGTCTCAGTGCCCGAGAGGAGATTATTCTGGGTGCAGGTAGTTTATTGTAAGATGTTCTCTGGATGTGGTTTTCATATAGAAGGAAGAAGACAGTGTGAGAAAGATAAAAGTTATGACCTGAGTGATTTGCTGCAGACAGCTAGGTCGTCAGTCAACTGGGACTGCTCTGTGGCCCTGTACTAGGCCACAATTGTTTCTCCAAAACAGGATTGTTGGCCCCAATGCTTGGATTTCATTACTGGAGAGTTCTTTCTCACCCCAGGTACATTGGTCCAACACCCCACCTACCCTTCCTGTGATGGAACTGTACCCCAGGTGCATTGGTCCAAACCCCACCTGCCCTTCCTGTGGTGGAACTGCACACGAGGTGTGTTGGTCCAACACCCACCTGCCCTTCCTGTGATGGAACTGCACCCCAGGTGTGTTGGTCCAACACCCCACCTGCCCTTCCTGTGATGAACTGTGCAGCTTTCGAGACATTTCTGAGATGATAAAGTAGAGAGGAGTTGCTGCTCAGGTTTGGGAAGGGATGGTGGCAGAGTAAGGACATGAAAGTGTCACTCACTGCTCCAGGTCAGAGACAGGCCAAGGGATGTGATGCAAGGCAGACCGTTTTTCCTTTGAGATGTTTGCACAAAGTGCTCTGTGGAGCATCCGGTCCTCGCCAATAGCATTAGCTGACAAAAATGTCTTATTTACAAGAAAACAGAATCAAAGTCAGTCAAATAGCACACCTCATTTGAATTAATAACGTGTGGAACGCCATTGTGTGGGGCCGCAGCTGGGCCGCTGCGTCGAGGTCAGAGATTGGGCAGAGGTTCCTCCGCCCACTGTGCTTCCTGCTGTGGTTGTCCTGCCCTCGGAATTGCTACCTGAGTACTCCTGAAGTTTACATACATGTACACAGACTCACATCACACACAACATACACACCACACACACTGTACACGCACACCACACACACAAACACATATCACACACCACACAACATATATACACCACACATCACTCACACCATAAACATACATCACAACACACATACCACACATGCACACACATCATACATACCCCACACACCCCTGACACATACACCACAGAGTACATACACACATACCACCAGACCAAACATACACACATACGCACATACTACATATACACCACACATATTACACACAACACAAAGCACAATAGCATATACACCACAATACACATACCACAGACCACACACACCATACATACCACACACATACACCAAACATTCTACATACACACATACCACAGCACTTATCACACTTATTACACACATACACATCACACACACACCGCAGCACACATACTACACACCACAGACACAACACATACTACATACCATGTACCACACACCACACCCTCACCACACATACACTACACATAAACCACACATACAAACACCACACACTACACACACAGTACATACACAGCAAATAGATCACATGCCACACATATGTACACCGTATATATGCCTGCAAACCATCATACACCATGAACACAGAGACACACATACCACACACACACATGCTTACATACATATGCTACACATACCACACACATATTGTACACATGTATACACAACCACACACACCAGACAGCACATATACTGGTGCACACAAGCACACACACACCACCACCTCCATCACCACCACCACACTCATGATCTGTACATCCCTGGCTTTTCCCAGCTAGCTTTATTGCTATGAGCACATGGAAACGCCATACAGCAACAGAGAAAAGACTGGAGAGCAGTCCCTTCCTTCCTTCCTTCCTTCCTTCCTTCCTTCCTTCCTTCCTTCCTTCCTTCCTTCCTTCCTCCCTCCCTTCCTTCCTCCCTTCCTTCCATGCTTCCTCTAGGTTGGGAAGGAGGAGGTTGCGATTGAGACCCTTCTCCACACGGTCTTTGTCACATTGTCCTCAAGAGAAGGATCAGAATCCTAGACACTTGCTGTGACTCTGCTGTCATGTGCTGGTGTCACTTGGATGCAAGCCACCGTGGGTGGTGCCACCTGTGGGCAGGCAGGCCTGCATAGGCGGTGGCTGCACAGGCTAGGGAAAGCAAGCAGAACCAGCACCGCTCATCTCATCGTCTCCCTGCTTCAGTTCCTGTGTCCAGGCTCCTGCTGGAGTTCCTGCCTTGGAACCGTGCTATGGACGAGAATTTGTAAGCTGAGTTCAGCCTTTCCTCCGCAAGCTTTTGGTCAGTGTTTAGTCACAGCAGTAGAGAAGCTAACTAGAACAGCACACTACTGTTACACTTTATTTCCCCATCTGTAGATCTACCAGCCTTACACCCGTTTGACTACAACATTGTCAAGGAATATCTAGTGAGTTCTCACAGATCTCTGCACTGGTTCCTTATTCCAAAGAAAGTGGATTTATCAAAGAGTCTCCTTGGCAAGGACCATCAAGGAGAGTGTGACTTTTATGGAATACATCCAAGATGTGCACATCATGGGATGAAGACATCATTCAACTGTGAAAGATCACCGTGACTCCTGCTTTGCAGTCCATCAAACAAACTGCTATGTCCATGCACTTAGTTACCCTTTCGCCTTGCCTGGGCATTGGCTCAGCTTCTGAAAGACCACTGTGGGAATGAAATGTTTAGCTCTAGATTCTCATTGAAATGAAGCTCTTGAAACTTGCTGGCAAAACGAGATCAAAACTCTGCTATTTCTAATTTAAGCAAGTGTTGTTAGAGTGGCTCAACTGTTTTAGCAAATAACTGGACAATGGGTAAAAGCAAGAAACAAAACTCTCAAGTGGGGCATTATGGAGCTCATGCTACGTGTAGTTACAGATTTTTGGTAAAGTCTTGAGTCATATGGTCACACCTACCCAGAACAGACTTTGGAAATTGTATCTTGGCTGGATGTTCAGGAAATAGAAGAGAAATGAGACCCATGTGAACTTATGTAGTCTCTGCCAAATAATGGACAGAAATGAGACACCTAATCAAATAGAAAAACAGCAATTTGAGTCTGTAGGCCAGCCATAGCTTGTTTTCTAATCTCTAAAGACAGGTAAAGCATTGTGTTCATTACATAAAAACGCTACTTGTGTTTAGACATCTCATGTTTCTGATATTTCCCTGTTACTTCTGGTTCTGGTATTGTGGATGGAGTCAAGAGTGAAGAAACTAATTCTTCCTTATCTGGGGTTCATGGTTGGCCATCAGTTATAAGACTACAGTTATAACAATCACTAGCACAGAGGTATTTAGATTTCTTAATAAGTATCAGCCACAGGGCTGGAGAGATGGCCTAGCGGTTAAGAGCGCCGACCGCTCTTACAGAGGACCCGGGTTCGATCCCCAGCACCCACATGGCGGTCGAGAACCGTCTGAAACTCCAATTCCAGGAGAACTCCAGTTCCAGGGGAATCCGACACCCTCTTCTGACTTCCGCGGCATTGCACGACACGGGTGCACAAACCTGCATGCAGACAGTACATTGATACACATACAGAAATAAATAAAATTAAAAAAAAATAAGTATCAGCCATTTATGATGAATGTCTGAGTAAGATTGTGGATGGGTATTAAGGTTTGGTTATAAAATGTTTTCCACAGGCTTCAGTTTGAACATTTGGCCCCTAGTCTGTGGGCTGTTTTGGAAGATCATGCAAACCTTAGGAGGTAGGGTCTTGCTGGAGGAAGTGGATTCCTAGGAGCAGATCCTTAAGGTTCATGGTCTGGCCTAGAGTCCGGGCCTCTCTCTCTCCATTTCCTGTTATGTGGACATGTGAAAAATCAGCTGCCACCAGCCCCACAGACTGTCTCCTCAAACTGTGAGCCCAAAGAGATCTTCCTTCCTTTAACTTGCTTTGTCCTGTATTCAATTGCATTGATAAGAAAAGTAATCAGCACAGGGGTGAGGGTGTGAGGGTTCTCATGTACTAGAATCTTGTAGAAATGTTCAGTTATTTGTGATAATCTTACAGTGAGTCTGGACCTGATAGGAGTTTGTGGGAGAAAGGACCTAAGGTGCAGATTCTATGGGGGCCGCCTTCTGCCCATCCACTCCTTCATCTCCCTGCTTGTGACTAGATGGCTCTTTTTGGAGCAGTTCCTCTTTTTTCTAGTGGCATATTCAAACTGTCTCCTCTGAGGAGAACAATTTTCCTACTTGGTCATCACTGAAGTGCAGTGTATCAGTCTTTCTGGGTTGCCATAACAACAGTTCGCGTGACTTAAATAACAAAAATTTATTTCCACAGTTTTTGAAGGCTGGAGGTCTCAGATCAAGGCCCAGGAGGTTGTTTCTGCCCCCTTCCCGACTTACAGAGAGCTGCTTTCTCACTGTGCCGTCCTGTGGCCTCTCTTCTGCGCGTCTGCACCCCTGCAGTCCTGCAAGTAAGGATTTCTATTTTGGAAGAAGACCTCATCTTTATGATCTCATTTAACCTAAATTACTTCTCTTGTGGTCTTGTCTTCAAATAACATCACATTGAGGACTATAACCCATGAGAATGGGGAGGTTAATTCAGTCTTATAAAAATACTGAGATGAGGGAAAGGTTTCCCACACAGACTACTTTTTAATTTCCTAATTCTTAAAAATTTTTAAATATTATGAGTCACAAAAAAAATCACCTCAAGCCAATGTAAGATGTTAGTTAGTGCTGGACACGGTGGTGCAAGTCTTTAATAACTCCAGCACTTGGGAGGCAGAAGCAGGTGGATCTTTTTAAGATTGAGGCCAGCCTGATCTACCTAGTGAATTCTAGGCTATCTGGGGCTACAGGGAGACCCTGGATCAAGAAACAAACATTAAAAAAAGATTTTAGTTAGAAGATCAGAGCTCACAGATTAAAACTCACCACAGAACAGTTAGATGCATTTAGTTCAGAATGTTGGGCTGTGTTCATTCTTCAAAGTCATATTTCAAGTTTTAAACTGGATAATTTACACAAGGCCAGATTCCCTCTATCCGATCCTGCCTCCCGCTATGCACAGCCTTGTCCTCAGTCTCTTTCCAGGAAGCTTCCTTCACAGGCAGGCTGATGGACCTCTATGTTGTTAGTCTCCAAAGCCTGCACATCCTCCTCCTCTCCCTTCAAGTTCCTGCTCTGACAACTCTCTAGTGCTCTAAGCAATTTGCATGTCTGTCTGTGTAGAAGATAGGACTTGAGGCTAGAGCCTCTTCTCTGTTTGCATTAATGAGATGCCTTCCAGAAACTCAATGTCTTTATCCAGATAGGGTGGACACTTTGGGAACTTGTGGGGTGGTAGGAATGTTCCTACAGTGACAAGGGGTGGTGGGGTCAGAAAATCACTCAGAGAATGGTCCAGTCAGTCTATGTTCCTCAAGTGTAGAAAATCAGCCTTGCATCCCCCACCCCCCAAGAGCTGACCCATGCAAGTACATTCTTGGGAATAGACCATCCATTTCAAATGAGCACATTTCATTTTGATCTACAAAGGCATGTATTTTCACAAATGAATGTTTAAAAGAAAAACTTAGTTTCCTCTTAACTCTTTCATGCCTGTACATTACTAAGTCCTAAAGAGAAGGAAACTGGTCTTGATAGCTTTTACTTTAATAGGTATTGGTGCTCAGCAAATGCTCTGTGAATACATTTTCATATATTCTAAGATTTGTTTAGTTGAATTTTGTTTCAAATACCACTTTTATCATCATGGATCTTCAAAATATGTAACCCAAGCATAAGAGAATGACTCAGATTTTGAGAGCAGATTTGGCTGATGTAAATTTCTTCTGGAGTCTTGTCTTTCCCAACTTCAAGTGTATAAACCATTAGGGTTAAACTCATGCTACCGGCGGCCATGTTCCCTTTGAATGGTGTTATTATTACTGTTTATTATTGCCCCAGCTTTTACAATTGCTTGGTGCTATGGAAGACATTAAAAAAAACACAGTTCTTGCCTTGGGGCTTACACTCAGATAGGCAAACAAACAAAATGTATTTAAGAAGAGGTAGATTGATCACCGAGATGCAATTTCTCAGGTGTCTGTAGTTGCACTCTGGGTTCGTTTGTCTTTTAACCAGCTGTGGGCTAAATCCATCTCAGAACTTTTCTTCAGAACAAGGACATAAATGCTAAGAGCTCAGAAGAAAGGAGCCTTGAAGGGCAGCGGACCTAGTTTCGGAAGTCTCTGGGATCTTGACTTACATTCTTTACTCGTGTCTCTTTCAACAACTCAATGTTTCTGGCTTCTCTGGGCCATACTAGACAAGAAAGAATTGTTTGGGGACACATTTGGCTTCCTCACTGTAAACCCGATTATTAATTTAAAATTAGAATATAGGGTTGGGGAGATGGCTCAGCAGGTAAAGGGCTTGCAAGAGGCCAGATCCCTGGCACCTACACATATAAAAGCTGGCGAAGCAGCGTGCACCTGATCCTCTGGTGATGGGGAGCAGAATGGGTGGACCCCCAGTTAGGCCAGTTAGTCCAGCAAAATCACTAAGCTCCAAGCTAGAACTCCTGTGTCAAAAATTAAGATGGAGAGAAATAGGAGATATCTGACATCAGCTCCTGGCCTACACACACACACACACACACACACACACACACACACACGGAAAGAGAGAGATAGAGTCAGAGACACAGAGAGAGGAACATATATGCATGCATATACAACACACAGAGAAAACACATATACATGCATATAGCACACACACAGAAACACAAACACACATGCAATAATTGCCTTAAAACTGTGCACCATCACATCTGGCTAAATATTTAGTTGGATGTTTATGTTTTGGTTTGTGCATCTCTGTGTATGAGTGCATGCAACACAGTGCACATGTGGCAGTCAGACAACAAACTGCAGGAGATGCTTCCTTTCATCTTCATGAGTCTGGTGCCTCTGCATGCTGAGACATCTCTCTAGCCCCACTAGTAAATGTTTAAAGTATTCAGTAGCTCTACTTACAGTATGAGACATTTATTTGTGCAAAATTAGGAAGAATTTTATCTCATAGATTTATTACCTTTAAGTTAAAATTTAAAACTTAATTTGTAAGCCGGAGCAAATAAAAATGAATTTTATAGTTTTCCTTCTTGGTGAATATTTACAACTCTTTCTCATGTAGATATAGAGCAGAAACAATGTTTAATTTTCATGTTATTTTGGTATTTGTAGGAAATATTCATGCATGTGCAGGGAAACATACAGGAACCATCTTCACTTTAGAAATCTAAGGAGTATGTATACCCAGTTTTGAAGGATACCAGACATCTGCCGCCAGGAGTTAGTTTATTACATGGAGCCAGGGATCGCAGGTGATATCTGCAGCAGCATCTGGGCTGCAGAGTGCTGGCAGTCCCTTCCCCACGTGGGGAGAGTGTCTCCATTGCACTTGGTCAGCCTGGTGTCAAGGTGCATGGGGAGCGTCTTCACCAGCCTCTCCATCTGTGTGGAAGATTTAAGCATGCAGAGCCATGCATATTTCAGTCTTGGTTTCCAGAGTTTCTGTTTAATTGCACTTTCTCATCACATGCAGCAGTGTGCTATGCCCTTCCAGATGGCCCACACAAATGCTTTGTCGTACTTCACTCACTCTTTGCATGTCAAGCATCTCTGGGACTACATACATCACCAATTAGCATCTTATATTCATCTGACAGGAAGGATCCTGCAATGCTTTATATAGTTTTCTTTAAGGACATTTGCATGTTGCAAAGTATTTCTCTTGCAAGAATCATGATTTTTGACTGTGGAATGTTCTTTCTACTCTCTCCTTCCCCCTAGATTTTTTTTTTTAACCGTGAGGCAGAGTTTGATCTAGGTTTTAGGGGCAATGTCTTCTTCACATTGGTATTTCTGGAAGCTGGTGAGGTCATGTTACTGCTTATCAATGTATACTTTGGTGTTTAGTGTGACAGTTCTCTGCAGGTGGCTGTGCTTCTGTAGGGATGCTCTCTGGTTTTAGATTTTAGGGCATGAATCCCCCACACAGATGAGAGATTTGACACTATCATCCCTCTGGCCTTTGCAAATGTTTTCCCGCTAGATCTTCCATCCTTATTTTTGAGCTCTGTGACAAGCATTTGATAAAGTGAAATTTCTGTGTTGGCATGGATGGTAAGAGCAATCTTGATGTATGAAATTCACACCAGGACTGGGGAGATGGCTCAGTCAATGAATAATGAAATTTGATCCCCAGAACCTATGTAAAATTCTGGGTATAGTAGCCAGGGGGAGGAAGAGGCAGGAGGCTCTCTTGTGTACTGGGCAGACAAGCGGGCCCACTTGGCAAGGTCCAGGCCAGTGAGAAACCTTATCTCAAAAGAAAAAGACAATGCATGCTCCTGAGGAACAGCACCAAGACTGACCTCCATAGAGCCCTCTCTCTCTCTCTCTCTCTCTCTCTCTCTCTCTCTCTTTCTCTCTCTCTCTCTCTCTCTCTCTCTCTCTCTCTCTCACACACACACACACATTCAGCTAATATACAAAGGGCATGACATTCACAAAGGGGTCAAATTGTCATCTAGGAAATGGTCACAAGTGGCTGTTAGGAGCTTATGATCAATTCTGATGCTTTGCAGATCAGGTGGGTGGGACACACAGACCCCGCTGTGGTGCCTTTTAACAACCCCACTTCCGTGTCTCATTGAGATTTCAGGTTTTTCACCCTCACTTTCAGGATCCTGGAAACCTCTCCCACCCTGTCTAGGTGAAGAACACATCGTATATCCAGTTCCTCGGTCAAGAAACCTGGAGTCAGCAGGAATCTCTGGTTCTTCCCGCTCCCTCTCTCCTACCATCACTGAGTTCCCTTTCTACTGTGTTTGTCCTCAGTCCATTCAGTCAGTGCCACCGTCAGCTTCAGTCCTTCATATCTCAGTTCCTGGACAGCAGAAATCTTCAAAGCAGCAACTGTGCCATCTGCCTTCTTGTCTAGTCCTCTCTGGTATTCACAGGGAATTGGTATCAGGACTTGAGGCTTACATCTGCAAATGTTCAAGCCCCTTGTTCAAAACGTTATAGTGACTGGAGAGATGTCTCAGTGGTTAAGAGCACTGGCTGCTCTTACAGAAGACCTGGGTTCGATTCCCAGCTCCCACATGGTTGGTAACAACCATCTGTAACTCCAGTTCCAGGGGATCTGATCCCCTCTTCTCTACAGGCATTGTGTGACATGGGTGCATTTACATATATGCAGGCATTACACTCATACACATAAACATAATAAATATTAAAAATAACATGTTATAATGTGAGTCCAGCATGGTGGTTCACACATTTAATCCCAGCACTCGGCAGTCAGAGGCAGGCAGATCTCCTTGAGATTGAGGCCAGCCTAGTCTACATAGTAGTTCCAGGCCAGCTGAGGCTACACGGAGACTTATCTCCAAAAACCAACCCCCCCCTCCAAAAAAAATGAGATAGTGTTTGCATATAACCTGTGAACAACTGGTATTTATTTATTTATTTATTCATTCATTCATTCATTTGTTTATTTCTTTGTCTTTTTATTTATTTATGCTGCTGGGGATTGAACCCAGGACCTCACGCGTGTTAAGCACTGCTCTATCACTGAGCTAAAACCCCTTGCCCTCCTATTTCCAGATCATTCACAATGCCTGATACAGTGGAAATACTTCTCATGCTACATTGATTAGGTAATCATGAGAAGGGGGAAATCTGTATATAGTTAGCATGGATGCAGTGCAAATATGTTCTACTTGTAATTGATTAACTCTGTGGACACAGACCCTGAGGAAATGGATGGCCAGTTGGAAGAGGTTCCTCCCATTGTCACCTGGCTTTGTGTTATGCCTGAACACAGCTCAGCTCCCCCCCCCCCCAGGTGTGGCCTTTCCAGGCTCTAGCTGGGGCTTCTGGGCTCTGAAATCTTTCCCCTTTTTTCCCACCTTGAGGAGTTTGCACTGGCTATGATCCTGCCTGGGAAGGGTCTCCTCACTTTTCTCTTTTCCATCTTCTCTTCACTTCTAAAAGATTTTATTTTCTGAGATAAGATCTTACTATGTAGCCTAGGCTGGTCTGAACTGGAGTCTTCCTGGCTGTAGCGCTGGGATTACAGATGTATATCACCATGCCTGGCTGGCTTTTCTTTATCCTTTGGGCTTTTGTTGAGCCTCTCTTCTTCAGAGAGGCCTTCTAGTTCGACTCCACTAAGTAAATCCCCTTTTACCACGTAGAGTGGCACTTTGCTCATTTCCTGTAAACATTAATCAGATACTAAAGATATTTGGTGTCTGATTTTTTCCCATTAATTCACTTCTTTGGAGTCTGTCCCATAGTGTCTAAGATAAACAGTGTATTTAAAACCAAGGTTTTGTTTCATTTATGCTCCCGACACTTAACACAGTGCCTAGGACACAAAAGTTACTGGAAACATTTGCTGAATGAAAGCCTTTAATGGCTTTTGATGAGAGAAGTTGAGTGCGTGTGTACAGTTTAGGTATGTGTGTATTGTGTTTGAGTATGCATTGAATATATATAGTGTGTATAGGTTGTATGTGTCTGGTACATGTGTGTGTGTGATGTGTTTATGTGTACATTATATGTATTGTGTGTACATGTTGTATATGTACAGTGTGTGTTCATATGATGTGTATATATTGTGTGTATAGTGTATGTGTAAAGCATGTGTTTGGTGTGCATATGGTGTGTATTTCATATGTGCTTGATGTGTGTATATGGGGTATGTGTGTATGGCGTGTGTGTATGCTTGTTAAGGAAAGGCAGCCAGTGTTGACTGGTGGCAGGAAAAGAGGAAGGAAGACTTGCATTAGCACTTTAGAAAGTCAGCTCAGCTGAGGGATCCCAGTCCAGGATTAATGCACCAAACCTGCAGATCTAAGATCAGAGGCCTCAGCTTTGTACCCCTGGCAATTTCCCAGAGATCAGTCAAGTGTGCACGATTGGCGCCTAGGAAAACAGCACAGTGTACTCATTGACACAGAAGAAAGAAAAGAAGCACAACTCCAGGGTAAGGCGGCTGTGAGCTTCAAAGCATCACATGACGTGAGGGGGTCACACCCACTCAATAAATGGAGCAGGCTTCACTTCCATGTGTAAACAGACCCAACAGGCACGGGAGCTCTTTTATCTACACATCCTCATCATCTGAAAGTTAACTTTAGAAACATGGGAGAGGAAGGCGGGCTGAAGTGAGCAACATGGTGGGGACTTGACAGAACCGTGGCCATGAAACTCAGGCGGAGGGCAGTGCATGTTTGAGAGAAAAGAAAACATCACTCTCTGCCCTGGTCAGAATCCAACTCTTTTTTTTTTTTTTTTTTTTTTTTTTGAGACAGGGTCTCCCTGTAGCCCCAGTTGTCCTGGAACTCATTCTGTAGACCAGGTTGGCCTTGAAATCACAAAGATCTGCCTGCCTCTGCCTCCCGAGTGCTAGGATTAAAGGCATGAGCCACCATGCCCGGCTCAGAATCCAACTCTTGACAGCTCGTGAGTCAAGTAGTAAAGCACAAGAGCTCTGGGAATAACGATAATAATAATGATGATATTCCCATCTCACGCATTTTGTGAGTGCTTGCTAAGTGGCAGGTATCACAGCACCTACTGTGCTCCCCACCACTGAGGTTCACAAATGTCAAGTTGTTGTGACAGCTGCTCTGCTGTCATAGTAGAAGCACAGTTCAGAGAGGTTAAATACCATGCTTTAGATTACGCAGAGAACGCGAGAAGCAGGATTTAAACCCTGGCCTGCTTGTACTTACAGCTCAATTGCAATATCCTTTGTCTCACCTTTGTATAGTCGTTTCTTTTCTCTCTCTCTCTCTCTCTCTCTCTCTCTCTCTCTCTCAGCAGGGGGGAGTAGAGGTAGCTTTGGATGGCATTGCTGCTCAGGTGCCATCTTGTTTTTGGAGCAGGGTCTTTTCCTGGTCTGGAGGTTGGTGAGTTGATGCCAGGGATCTTCTGGTTTCTGTGTCAGTGCTGAGATTACAGGAGCACTGGCCACACTTGGCTTTTGAACATGGGTTTTGGGGCTCCCACTTGGGTTCTCAGGCAAGCACTTTTACCAACTGGATCATTTCCCTAGTCTGCAGCAATATTCTTGAGCTTCTTGATACCAAGAAAAATATATTATCTGAGTTTATAGCAAAAACTAATCAAATATGTTCTTTTGTGACCAGTCTTTCTCCTTCCCTCCGTCTGTCCATCTGTCCTTCTCTCATTCCTTCCTTCCTGCTCTGTCCTGAGCCTTACTGCAGTGTCTGCAGGGCCTCACCAACCCAGAGAATTTTTAAAGCTCATTTTAGGCTTCCAACAAGATCAAGCTTAACAAAACTATGCATAGTTATTTAAGAGCAAACATTTTTTAAAATTTTATTTATTTATTTTTGTATGTGTATGAGTGTACTGTCTGCATGTAGGTTTGTGCACCCGTGTCGTGCAATGCCGGCAGAGGTCAGAAGAGGGTCTCGGATTCCCCTGGAACTGGAGTTCTCCTGGAATTGGAGTTACAGATGGTTCTCAGCCGCCATGTGGGTGCTGGGGATCNTGTCTGTAGTTGCACTCTGGGTTCGTTTGTCTTTTAACCAGCTGTGGGCTAAATCCATCTCAGAACTTTTCTTCAGAACAAGGACATAAATGCTAAGAGCTCAGAAGAAAGGAGCCTTGAAGGGCAGCGGACCTAGTTTCGGAAGTCTCTGGGATCTTGACTTACATTCTTTACTCGTGTCTCTTTCAACAACTCAATGTTTCTGGCTTCTCTGGGCCATACTAGACAAGAAAGAATTGTTTGGGGACACATTTGGCTTCCTCACTGTAAACTCCGATTAATTAATTTAAAAATTAGATAGTAAAATTTAGGGTTGGGGAGAGGGCTCAGCAGGTTAAAGGGGTTGCAAGAGGCCAGATCCCTGGCACCTACACATATAAAAGCTGGCGAAGCAGCGTGCACCTGATCCTCTGGTGATGGGGAGCAGAATGGGTGGACCCCCAGTTAGGCCAGTTAGTCCAGCAAAATCACTAAGCTCCAAGCTAGAACTCCTGTGTCAAAAATTAAGATGGAGAGAAATAGGAGATATTGACCATTCAGCTCCTGGCCTACACACCACACACACACACACACACACACACACACACACGGAAAGAGAGAGAAGAGTCAGAGACACAGCGAGAGGCAAACATATAGCATGCATATACATCCACACAGAGAAAACACATATACATGCATATGCACACACAAAAATAAAAACACACATGCCAATTAATTCCTTAAAACGTGCACATCAATCTGGCCTAAATATTTAGTTGGCTGTTTTGTTTGGTTTGTGAATCTCTGTGTCTGAGTGCTGCAACACAGTGCCACATGTGGGCCGTTCAGACAACAAAATTGAGGGAGATGCTTCCTTCATCTTCAGAGTCGGTTGCCTCTGCATGCTAGGACAGCTCTCTAGCCCCACTAGTAAATGTTTAAAGTATTCAGTAGCTCTACTTACAGTATGAGACATTTATTTGTGCAAAATTAGGAAGAATTTTATCTCATAGATTTATTACCTTTCTTAAGTTACAATTTAAAACTTACATTGTAAGCCGGAAGCAATAAAAATGAATTTTATAGTTTTCCTTCTTGGTGAATATTTACAACTCTTTCTCATGTAGATATAGAGCAGAAACAATGTTTAATTTTCATGTTATTTTGGTATTTGTAGGAAATATTCATTGCATGTGCAGGGGAAAACATACAGAAACCCCTCTTCAGTTAGGACATCTTAAGGAGTATGTATACCCAGTTTTGAAGGATACCAGACATCTGCCGCCAGGAGTTAGTTTATTACATGGAGCCAGGGATCGCAGGTGATATCTGCAGCAGCATCTGGGCTGCAGAGTGCTGGCAGTCCCTTCCCCACGTGGGGAGAGTGTCTCCATTGCACTTGGTCAGCCTGGTGTCAAGGTGCATGGGGAGCGTCTTCACCAGCCTCTCCATCTGTGTGGAAGATTTAAGCATGCAGAGCCATGCATATTTCAGTCTTGGTTTCCAGAGTTTCTGTTTAATTGCACTTTCTCATCACATGCAGCAGTGTGCTATGCCCTTCCAGATGGCCCACACAAATGCTTTGTCGTACTTCACTCACTCTTTGCATGTCAAGCATCTCTGGGACTACATACATCACCAATTAGCATCTTATATTCATCTGACAGGAAGGATCCTGCAATGCTTTATATAGTTTTCTTTAAGGACATTTGCATGTTGCAAAGTATTTCTCTTGCAAGAATCATGATTTTTGACTGTGGAATGTTCTTTCTACTCTCTCCTTCCCCCTAGGAAATTTTTTTTTTTTTTTTTTTTTTTTTAACCGTGAGGCAGAGTTTGATCTAGGTTTTAGGGGCAATGTCTTCTTCACATTGGTATTTCTGGAAGCTGGTGAGGTCATGTTACTGCTTATCAATGTATACTTTGGTGTTTAGTGTGACAGTTCTCTGCAGGTGGCTGTGCTTCTGTAGGGATGCTCTCTGGTTTTAGATTTTAGGGCATGAATCCCCCACACAGATGAGAGATTTGACACTATCATCCCTCTGGCCTTTGCAAATGTTTTCCCGCTAGATCTTCCATCCTTATTTTTGAGCTCTGTGACAAGCATTTGATAAAGTGAAATTTCTGTGTTGGCATGGATGGTAAGAGCAATCTTGATGTATGAAATTCACACCAGGGGACTGGGGAGATGGCCTTCCGTCAAATGAATAATGATGACAATTTTGATCCCCAGAACCTATGTTAAAATTCTGGGTATAGTAGCCAGGGGGAGGAAGAGGCAGGAGGCTCTCTTGTTACTGGGCAGCAAGCGGGCCCACTTGGCCAAGGTTTCCCAGGTCCAGTGAGAAAACCTTATCCTCAAAAAGAAAAACAATGCATTGCTCCTGAGGAACATTGCACCAAGACTGTTAATCTGTTCCATATGTTGAGCCCTCTCTCTCTCCTCTCTCTCTCTCTCTCTCTCTCTTCTCTTTCTCTCTCTCTCTCTCTCTCTCTCTCTCTATCTCTCTCTCTCACACACACAACACACATTCAGCTAATACACAAAGTGGCATATGACATTCACAAAGGGTCAAATTGTTCATCTAGGAAATGGTCACAAGTGGCTGTTAGGAGCTTATGATCAATTCTGATGCTTTGCAGATCAGGTGGGTGGGACACACAGACCCCGCTGTGGTGCCTTTTAACAACCCCACTTCCGTGTCTCATTGAGATTTCAGGTTTTTCACCCTCACTTTCAGGATCCTGGAAACCTCTCCCACCCTGTCTAGGTGAAGAACACATCGTATATCCAGTTCCTCGGTCAAGAAACCTGGAGTCAGCAGGAATCTCTGGTTCTTCCCGCTCCCTCTCTCCTACCATCACTGAGTTCCCTTTCTACTGTGTTTGTCCTCAGTCCATTCAGTCAGTGCCACCGTCAGCTTCAGTCCTTCATATCTCAGTTCCTGGACAGCAGAAATCTTCAAAGCAGCAACTGTGCCATCTGCCTTCTTGTCTAGTCCTCTCTGGTATTCACAGGGAATTGGTATCAGGACTTGAGGCTTACATCTGCAAATGTTCAAGCCCCTTGTTCAAAACGTTATATAGTGACTGGAGCGATGTCTCAGTGGTTAAGAGCACTGGCTGCTACTTACAGAAGGGCCTGGGTTCGATTCCCAGCTCCCCCACATGGAGGCTCCAGTTCCAGGGGAACCATAACTCCAGTTCCAGGGGATCGGATCCCCTCTTCCTACGGCATTGTGTGGACATGGGTGCTACTTTACATATATGCAGGCATTACAACTCATACACATAAAACATAATAAATATTAAAAATAACATTTGTATATGTGAGTCAGCATGGTGTTTCACACATTTAATCCTAGCACTCGGCAGTCAGAGGCAGGCGATTCTTGAAGATTGAGGCCAGCCTAGTCTACATAGTAGTTCCAGTGCCAGCTGAGGCTACAACGGAGACTTATCTCCAAAACACAACCCCCCCCCCCCTCCAAAAAAAATGAGATAGTGTTTGCATATAACCTGTGAACAACTGGTATTTATTATTTATTTATTCATTCATTCATTCATTTGTTTATTTCTTTGTCTTTTTATTTATTTTATGCTGCCTGGGGATGAACCCAGGACATCACGCGTGTTAAGCACTGCTCTATCACTGAGCTAAAACCCCTTGCCCTCCTATTTCCAGATCATTCACAATGCCTGATACAGTGGAAATACTTCTCATGCTACATTGATTAGGTAATCATGAGAAGGGGGAAATCTGTATATAGTTAGCATGGATGCAGTGCAAATATGTTCTACTTGTAATTGATTAACTCTGTGGACACAGACCCTGAGGAAATGGATGGCCAGTTGGAAGAGGTTCCTCCCATTGTCACCTGGCTTTGTGTTATGCCTGAACACAGCTCAGCTCCCCCCCCCCCAGGTGTGCCTTTTTCAGCTCTAGGGGGCTCTGGGCTCTGAAATCTTTCCCCTTTTTTCCCACCTTGAGGAGTTTGCACTGGCTATGATCCTGCCTGGGAAGGGTCTCCTCACTTTTCTCTTTTCCATCTTCTCTTCACTTCTAAAAGATTTTATTTTCTGAGATAAGATCTTACTATGTAGCCTATGCTGGTCTTGAACTTGGAGTCCTCTTACCTCGGCTGTAAGCGCATGGGATTAAAGGTGTATGCGACCATGCCTGGCTGGCTTTTCTTTATCCTTTGGGCTTTTGTTGAGCCTCTCTTCTTCAGAGAGGCCTTCTAGTTCGACTCCACTAAGTAAATCCCCTTTTACCACGTAGAGTGGCACTTTGCTCATTTCCTGTAAACATTAATCAGATACTAAAGATATTTGGTGTCTGATTTTTTCCCATTAATTCACTTCTTTGGAGTCTGTCCCATAGTGTCTAAGATAAACAGTGTATTTAAAACCAAGGTTTTGTTTCATTTATGCTCCCGACACTTAACACAGTGCCTAGGACACAAAAGTTACTGGAAACATTTGCTGAATGAAAGCCTTTAATGGCTTTTGATGAGAGAAGTTGAGTGCGTGTGTACAGTTTAGGTATGTGTGTATTGTGTTTGAGTATGCATTGAATATATATAGTGTGTATAGGTTGTATGTGTCTTGGTTACATGTGTGTGTGTGATGTGTTTATGTGTACATTATATGTATTGTGTGTACATGTTGTATATGTACAGTGTGTGTTCATATGATGTGTATATATTGTGTGTCTAGTGTCTGTGTTAAAGCATGTGTTTGGTGTGATATGGTGTGGTATTTCATATTTGCTGATGTGTGTATATGGGGTATGTGTGTATGGCGGTGATGTATGCTTGTTAAGGAAAGGCAGCCAGTGTTGACTGGTGGCAGGAAAAAATACGAGGAGGGGAAGGAAGACTTGCATTAGCACTTTAGAAAGTCAGCTCAGCTGAGGGATCCCAGTCCAGGATTAATGCACCAAACCTGCAGATCTAAGATCAGAGGCCTCAGCTTTGTACCCCTGGCAATTTCCCAGAGATCAGTCAAGTGTGCACGATTGGCGCCTAGGAAAACAGCACAGTGTACTCATTGACACAGAAGAAAGAAAATAACGCACACTCCGGGTAAGGCGGCTGTGACTTCCAAGCATCAACATGAGTGAGGGGGTCACACCACTCAAATTAAATGGAGCAGGCTTCACTTCCATGTGTAAACAGACCCAACAGGCACGGGAGCTCTTTTATCTACACATCCTCATCATCTGAAAGTTAACTTTAGAAACATGGGAGAGGAAGGCGGGCTGAAGTGAGCAACATGGTGGGGACTTGACAGAACCGTGGCCATGAAACTCAGGCGGAGGGCAGTGCATTTTGAGAGAAAAGAAAACATCACTCTCTGCCCTGGTCAGAATCCAACTCTTTTTTTTTTTTTTTTTTGTCTTTTTGAGACAGGGTCTCCCTGTAGCCCCAGTTGTCCTGGAACTCAATTCTGTAGACCAGGTTGGCCTTGAATCACAAAGATCTGCCCTGCCTCTGCCTCCGTAGGTGCTAGGATTAAGGCATGAGCCACCATGCCCGGCTCAGAATCCAACTCTTGACAGCTCGTGAGTCAAGTAGTAAAGCACAAGAGCTCTGGGAATAACGATAATAATAATGATGATTTCCCATCTCACGCATTTTGTGAGTGCTTGCTAAGTGGCAGGTATCACAGCACCTACTGTGCTCCCCACCACTGAGGTTCACAAATGTCAAGTTGTTGTGACAGCTGCTCTGCTGTCATAGTAGAAGCACAGTTCAGAGAGGTTAAATACCATGCTTTAGATTACGCAGAGAACGCGAGAAGCAGGATTTAAACCCTGGCCTGCTTGTACTTACAGCTCAATTGCAATATCCTTTGTCTCACCTTTGTATAGTCGTTTTCTTTTCTCTCTCTCTCTCTCTCTCTCTCTCTTCTCTCTCAGCAGGGGGAGTAGAGGTAGCTTTGGATGGCATTGCTGCTCAGGTGCCATCTTGTTTTTGGAGCAGGGTCTTTTCCTGGTCTGGAGGTTGGTGAGTTGATGCCAGGGATCTTCTGGTTTCTGTGTCAGTGCTGAGATTACAGGAGCACTGGCCACACTTGGCTTTTGAACATGGGTTTTGGGGCTCCCACTTGGGTTCTCAGGCAAGCACTTTCCAAATGGACATTTCCCTAGTCTGCAGCAATATTCTTGAGCTTCTTGATACCAAGAAAAATATATTATCTGAGGTTTATAGCAAAAACTAATCAAATATATGTTCTTTTGTGACCAGTTTTCTCCTTCCCTCCGTCTGTCCATCTGTCTCCTCTCTCATTCCTTCCTTCCTGCTCTGTCCTGAGCCCTTACTGCAGTGTCTGCAGGGCCTCACCAACCCAGAGAATTTTTAAAGCTCATTTTAGGCTTCCAACAAGATCAAGCTTAACAAAACTATGCATAGTTATTTAAGAGCAAACATTTTTTAAATTTTATTTATTTATTTTTGTATGTGTATGCAGTGTACTGTCTGCATGTAGGTTTGTGCACCCGTGTCGTGCAATGCCGGCAGAGGTCAGAAGAGGGTCTCGGATTCCCCTGGAACTGGAGTTCTCCTGGAATTGGAGTTACAGATGGTTCTCAGCCGCCATGTGGGTGCTGGGGATCGAACCCAGGTCCTCTGTAAGAGCAGTCGGCGCTCTTAACCGCTAGGCCATCTCTCTAGCCCTAAGAGCAAACATTTCAAGGAAGAAATTACACTGTAGTGTTCAAGTATGATTCAGAAATAAACCTGGAAATGTTAACAGTCAAGAATAAGTGCCTCGGGGGCTGGAGAGATAGCCTAGGGGTTAAGAGCACTGACTGCTCTTGCAGAGGATCCAGGTTTGATCCCTAGCACCCACATGGCGGCCGAGAACCGTCTGTAACTCCAATTCCAGGAGAACTCCAGTTCCAGAGGAATCCGAGACCCTCTTCTGACCTCCGTGGCATTGCACGACACGGGTGCACAAACCTACATGCAGACAGTACACTCATACACATACAAAAATAAATAAAATTTAAAAAAGTTAAAAAAAAACACAGACTTGTGGTCATTAAAAAAAAAAAAATAAGTGCCTCAAAGGAGACTGAAAAATCCATTTGCGTTCCAAAGAAAATAATGTCAATTTAAATATTATTCCGTTTTAAAATGTCATCAATGCAGCAAAGATGTTCCAGGAAACTAGGGGAAACAAATAAAAACACAAGAACTGAGAGCGACATGGATTCAGCCTGGGAATCCTCAAGTGGAGGAAGTTCCTGAAGAGGATTTGGAAGGTTTTACAGACTCCATTGTTTCCTTTACTTCCATTTCCAGGTGAAATGCAAAGTAGATACAAGCAGGTTTTAAAAACACCATTTTATGTGTGTGATAGACCAGGTCTATTGAAGCAGATCGGATCTCTCATTTTAATGTGCATTTCCAACATTGAGAAGCTTATATTATTGACTCTTTTGAATGCCGTGACTTCTGGAGACCCATTGCGGCTCACTGCGTGGCTTTTTATTTGGCATTGTATCAATGTGGCGCTTAGAATGTCATGATCTTAATGCAGCTGACAGGTATGCACGCGAGAATCCGCACGGAAAAGACGAAGGAAGGTGCATGCGCAATAGGCAGTTTTCAAATATCCTTTCAGGGCTGAAGAAAAGGCTCTGCTTCCTGGTCTGTTCAGGGCACTTCCTGGTCTGTGCAGGGCACTTCGTTTTCCACATCCTGAGCTTCAGCCTGGTTCACTGTGGTTGTGGCACTCTAGCATGGGGAGGGCTCATTGTCCCTTAAATATCCACGCTGATTTACGTTATAGAGTGTGAGCCCGAGAAGAGAATACTTAATTTTATTAATAGAGTGGTTTAAAATCTCTAGAGGAGACTGCCCAAATGCCCCGAAGGGCGAATCCACATTGTGGAGAGATACGTCTCATCAGCCTGGCACATTTCTTCTCTCTCCCTTATCTGAATTTATTCCCAGTGGGAGTTGTCACTAGGCAAAACTGTACCTGAGAGTCTTCTGTCTGGACACCGGAAGTGTTCTGATGTGCAACACCTAACCTCTGAGCTCTCCAGGAAGAATGCTGGTGACTGGCAGAAGCCCCAGTGAGACAAACAGAGCCAGTATAATAATTTTGTAGCCTCGTGTTGACATAACCCACCGGCTTGCTGAAGAGCCCCTCATGTCAAGGAAACAGAAACTATAATGATTTTCAGATACAGTTGACAAGAGACCATTTAGTAAACTTTTATTTTTTTTAACTAACAGTATGCAGGGATGTTGTATTCTAGGCTACTAATAATCTCATCAGAATGCAAAAGCAGCGACTGTGTTATAAAACCAATGATCTGTTATATTCTGCAAGAATTTACAAAAGCCTAATGTCATTTACTACACCATGAGAACCATACTTGGATAAAGAAAAAAAAAACACAACAGAATTCAAAAACTGATTACAGCTGACAAAAAAATAAACTATGTGCGAATCCAACACATCAAAGGTGTAACATACACGAAACACGGAGCCTGGGGATGACTGGACAGAGAGGGCATCTGTGTTGATGCTTAAATGTGCTACATCATTTAGGACTGAGGAGGAATCGGTATATCCATTCAAGTCAGGATGCACCAGTCCATAGTTAGTGCTGAGTATGTGTTAGCGGCTCAGGCTACAGGGAACTTGCAGGAGAAAAAAACAATTTGCTTTTCCCAGCCCACTCCTACTTTCTCAGTAGCATTTTTCTTTATAAAAGCTTATCTATAGCAGTCTTAAATGTAGAATTTATATGTTCTAAAGAGGAAAGAATGTTCTGTAAGGACATTTGGAACAACTTCCATTGAATAGCCAGTTGGGGGATCTGTCAGGACTTCTGTGTAGCTGTGACTCATGATAGCTCATCCTCCTGCCCAACTGTTGTCCTGTGACCAGTGGAAGGCAGAGGACACCATCAGCTTCACAGTCTCAAAGTCCTCATGGACTCAACTTAGGCCCTTGGTGGCACTTTAATTTTATAAAGAAATGAACCCCAGAAAAACAAACAACAAATGGTATCCTATCCCTCATCTGTGGATGCTAGCACCAATTACCTAATTGTATGGCAAACTGAGCAAGCAACGTCAATGTGATCTGAAAACAACTGTGCTCTTATATATTGTAGAAACCCTTAAAAAAAAGAAATGAACATACTTAATTTTCCCTTGATATCTAAATAAATTCTTCTGCCTCTTATTTGATTATAGAAACAATCTAAACCAAAACCAACCTCTGAGAGCCATCTTTTATTATCTATCTATCTATCTATCTATCTTTAATTATCATTATCTAGCCATCCATTTATCTCTCTACCCATTATTTAGCTATCCATCAGGTATCTATCTATCTATCTATCTATCACCTATCTATCATCTTATCATCTATCATCTATCTACATATTATGTTTATCTATCATCTACCCTTCTACCATCTATCTATCCATCATCTATCTATCTTTATCATCTATCATCTCTCTATGATCTATCTACTGATCTATCATCTATCTATATATCTAATCTATCATCTGTTGATCATCTATCTAATATATGATCTATCTATCATTTGTCTATCATCTATCTATGTCTATCATCTATCTACCTATCTGACTGTCATCTATCTTTCATTTATGTATCATACATGTGCCTATCATCATCATCTATAGTGGAGAGAGAATTTGATGTTCTTATAATTGCTGTATTCCTCAGAAGAATTTTATTATTTCTATCCTTTTGAAATAAATTCCTTAGCAGTTTTTAAATCTATATGTTGGGGTGGAAAAATGTGAGAAGCAGAGTCTTACTATTAAAGGGATTTTTAGAGTTTTGTTCACCAGCTTCCAACAAACAGACTGCTTTCAGCAAACGTATTTCCAGATGACCTTGAAGTACACTTGACCTTGCAAAGTTGGAGCCATTTTGAAGTGTTGATAAGGCACCTGTAAGACATCTGGCAATAATGAAGATGGAGCCTCGAATGCCTTAGGATTTTATGAATGAGTTATAGCACAGTCACGGATGAATCATTAAAGCACATCTCCATAGGAGGAGGCTGCCCATATTTCTTGTTAGCTGGGAAGTTGCACATATTGGTAGTTGTCCAGAAAGAAGCTGAGGACTACTTTTAGTCTTAATTTCCCTCAGATCAACTGACTTGAGAATTGAATGATAGGTTGTGTTTGAAGAGAGCCTTATTCTCTTGGGATATGCAAGGATGTTTCACAGAAAAGGTGAATCTATGCATTAAGGTATCTGTATCATCCAAGGTGGCAGTTCAGTGGATGAGCAATTATTTTATTTTTGCATCTCCTGGATGATAGAGGAAGTTCTTGCCTGCTGGGAACATTCTGGTCCTCAGTAGCACCCAGGGATGCCTCTTTTCCTGGTCTCCTTGGTCTTCATAGGTAAAGTAAATTAATACTCTTTTATGTGCCTATAATATTGTACGTGTAATTATCCCACACTCTTAACTGTCCTGTAAGTATGCCTATAAATGTATTTGTTTATTGCATATCCTTCTGAATAATAAGTATTATTTCCATTTGCAGCATGTAGCTGAGGGCCTGCTACATGTGAGTGTTCAGCAAATGAACAATTAGTAAAACTTCCAAAGAAACTTCCAAAGAAGCATGATATCCACAGTTCAGTACATCTAGACCCGGTCACCTAGTAAGTTTCGAAGGATCCTGGCTTCTACTTAGGGAAGAAAAACTTTGAAAACAAGCATCTATGGCTTCCTTCCAAAATGTCTGGGGTTAGGCTGAAGACACTGGCATGAGAAGTTCCATGTGCTCTCATGAAAAGACTCTCCACATATAATTAAAGCTTTCCTCCTTTCTGAGGCACAATTATACTTACATGTGCACATCTATGCATGTGTGTACAAAACATAAATTATTCTGTAGATTTTGATAATGAGCCTGAAATAGTCTCAGTGATGTTACAAAGTTAACAAGAGGCTGAGAGAAGATGAACTCTTCAAGCAAACGTCTATTACAGACAGGGCCTTGACAACAGGCCAAAGAAACGATGCCACTCTTCTAGTGTTGGTGAACCCACGAATTTATTGGGTTTCCCATGGGAAAGACTTGGTTGGTTGTGCAATACCAAAAAGCCTACCCAAGGGGCTGGAGAGATGGATCTGAAGTTCAGAGCACTGGCTGCTCTTGTAGACCTGCTTTTGGTTCTCAGCACCCACACGGAGGCTAACAACTGACTTCCAAGGCATAGCATGACACAGGTGCACTTACACACATGCAGGGAATATACTCATTTACATCAAATTAAGATAATAATAAAATATTTAGAAAAGCCCACTCCAGTGTGGGTGAGGATTCCTGAATGTATGTACCATCACTGGACACTGCCCAACCTTCAGGCAGATGCACCAAAGCATCTCCACATCTCTCCTCCCCTCACAATGTTTTACTGCTTGTTCAGCCCCATGAAGAGTGGCTCCTCATGAGTCCTGTAGGTTTCATGAGTTTCCTGAATCTTGTGAGCTTCCCTCCTGCCCCAGCAAGCAAAGTTAAAATCCAAGGAACAGTTTCACAGCAGAGATCTACACTGCAATCCTTTTAGCTCCTGTTTTTAATCTCACACTCTAGGAACATCTGGAGTCATGGAGAGCTAGCCCTGGATTTGTACTGAAGCTGTGTGCACAGCTGTAGAATTGATGAAGAGAATGCCGTTTTAGTGATGGTGAAATCACAATCAACAGGACATGATCTCAAATAATTACTATATAATGATACCTTCCAAGAGCTCCACCTTTTGATGCCATGCACATAAGTGAAACTTCTCTCCTCTCCTGGGGTTGAATTTTAAAAACATGCTGAATAAATAAGCTGTGTGTTACTTTCTTCTTGCTGTGATGAAATACCTAAAATAGCGACTTCAAGAAGGAAGGGTTTATTTGGCTCACTGCTCCAGGGTGTAGTCAATCATGGTGGGGAAGGAGGGCAGCAGGAGGGTAAGGCAGTTGGTCACATTGCTTGCACAGCCAGAAACTAGAGAGCATAAATGCTGGTACTCTGTTCTCTATGGTATTAGGTCCAGGACCTTTACCCCAGGAAATGGCACTCCACGATGCAGATGGGTCTTTCTCTCATAACCTAATTCATTAGGTTATGAGGGAAAGGAGCGATCAAAGGCTAACACAATCTAGAGATTTCATCGCAAATAGGTTCCACAACACCTGTTTAAGATGTAGAGGGAAACTGGAAGAAAGATCAGAGGAAAAAGAACAAATACCATCCAAGTAGTAATGGTGAAAGAGTAACCGTGCTGATGGCGAGGACCAAACACATCCACACGGTATGTTTTCCCTCTAAAACCATCTGCTTGCTTCCGTCTACCATCTTCCTCAGGCACTCAGAGTGCATTTAAAAGATTGCACTTTGGTTTCTACCATGTACATGGCTAGCCCCATGTGATTGAAGGTGTTAGATTCACAATGATGAGACCAGGACATGGTATCCCTCATCCTGTATTCCCTGAAGGAAAGCAGGTCTGGCTGTCTTCTGCTAGAGAACATACTCCAAAGAGAATGAGTTCATTTTAGCTGTCAGCTGTGGAGCATCTGAGCATTACAGTTTGTATGCAACATTGCCAGTAGAATGCCCACCCATGTCCACTGGGGATAAAAATCCCCAGTGGAGGAAAAAGCAACTTCCAAGTGAGTGAGGCAGCTGTTGTTTTACACAGAAATGTCAAAAGCACAAATAAATTCCTCATCACCAATTGGTGGTGTCGTGGCCACTGAAACACTTGGTGATTTTTATGTGATTTGAGGAGAAGTAACCGGTGTTCAGAAGCTCAAGTTATAAATATTACAAACTTTATCTGGAGAGTGAAACCTTGATTAGAATTTATTTTATTGCTGCTCATGAGATTTGAAACCAAAGTCATGGAAGATGTAGTTAAATTAGCATACATCTTTCAAAACCTTAAATAATGATGTTATCCTTTAATTCATTTTTGTTAGTAGTTAGATGATTATGATTACTTTAGGTGAACCTGAACATAAAAATGTATACTACTTTAGCTGGCTCCAATGTCACAGGCTTGTAATACAAACTTTTTGGGGAAGCCGAAGCATGAAGATAAAAAAAAGTTCAAGAGCCGGGTGTGGTGGCGCTCGCCTTTAATCCTAGCACTTGGGAGGCAAAGAAAGGCGGATCGTTGTGAATTCAAGGCTAGCCTGGTCTACAGAGTGAGTTCCAGGACAGCTGGAGCTATAGGGAGACCAAAAAAAAAGTTCAAGGCTTTCTTGGGCTAAGAATTAATTTAAGGCCAGTTGGGAAACTTACTAAGATCCTACTGCCAAATTAAAAATTAAAAAAGAACCCAGTTGGGCATACAGTTCAGTGGTGAGTGCTCCCTTGTTATGTACAAGGTTCTTGATTTAATCTCCAGCATTGCAAAAGGGAAAAAATACTATTTTTAATTGGTATATTTCTAAGACATGAACATTGTCATTTTCCCATATAGTTCTTTTAAAATCAAGGATTTAAAACAATTTTCTAAACACAAAGAAATAGATTTCTATGCCATGTGCTTCATGCTCATCTCATGTGCATTCAGCTTATCACCCTATCTATTAACCTATCAGCTAGCAGCTGCTGTTTAGGGACTTCTGTAGCTGATGTCCTATGTTACATGTCATAAGAAGCTGAAAGTAACATAATTCCTGTTCCATGTCTCCTGGAAGCTTAGATTTTTAGGCTCCTGACATTTAGTATGAAGACAAGTTAACCATCTTAGCTTTGCAGCATTTTTACAAAGAAAATGAACCAATATAGTTTCTCTCATAATCCATGGAGACCAATCATTAAACCATATCACAGATATAGGGTCAACCCTTACATCTCTTTTAAGACATGACTATGCTTACACAAAATGTCAATGAGATGTGTTATTTGAATCTGGAATGTTGCTTGCAGGCCCCTGTGTTGATAGCTTGGTTCTCAGCTGTGGAATTGCATAGGGAGGTGTGGAATGCTTTACCAGGTAAGAGGCAGGGGCTGCTTGATGAAAACAGCTCTCTGTGGGTCTGACCTTGAGGCCAGCACTTCACTCCTATTCTCTCTCTCCGGCTTCCTGTCCACAGTAGTTCAATTGCTTTGCTCCACCATCTGCTTCCTGTCATGATATTCCTCTCACTATAGACTCAGAAGCTATGGAGCCAGATTGGACCAAAGGCTCTGAAACCACAAGCAACATGCATTCTTCCTCTTTATGTTATTTTTCTCTGTGTTTTTCACAGTGACAGAAGGTCTGACTAATGCCTGTATACATGAACTTGAGATTATGTGCTTTTAGCTTAGCTCTGATACAGATGACACAAATTTAGCATAAAGCAATGTAATCTAACAAGTGATACCATTATGTCCTCCACTGTAAGTATCTTGGGCATTTTTATTTTTAAAAAAATAAATTTGTTTTGGCTGACATATACAAATATAAATTTGCACATATTACAAGGGTCACATGATGTTTCATGTATGTATACATTGTTTAAAACTTAAATCTGGTTAACATGTCTATGTTGTTAAACATGTATAATTTCTTTGTGGTTAAAACTTCCACAGTTATTTCTTTGAGGCTTTGAAATGCAAGCAACATTACATCTATGTTCATCCTACTATAAAATCGCACACCAAAGCATCATGGTCTGTGTAACTGCAACTTGGTATTCACTGATCAGTTTCATCCACACGTCTTTCTATCCCAGCTTCTGATGTTCATGATTCTACTCTTAGCTTGTTTTTTTTTCTTTACACTCCGTACATATACAAAATTTAAAAAGTCTGAAAATAAACTATGGGTTAATTCCAAAACACATTTAGGGATTCACAGTTTAACTGTAAATTCCTATGCAAGTAAAAAGAAATATGACTTTACATTCCTAAATTATATATCAAAATGATGCATGTTTTAATGCTTATCCTCATAAATCTTAGAACTGAGGAAAATAGGGACATATACTTCAAGCTGTATCTACAGTGATATTAGTCAATGTGGTATTATCTTTACTGACCAATTACGCACTGACTTACATATAAGGATTTGGTGCTAGGATCCATAAATAAGGGATAACATACATCATTTGCTTTTCTGAGACTGTGTTACTTCACTTACCATAACAGCTTCTAGTTCCATCCATTTACCTGAAAATTTCATGAAGTTGTCTTTCTTTACCACTGCATAGAACTCCATTGTGCAAATGTACCACATTTTCATTATCCACTCATCAGTTATGGGACACTTGGGTTGCTTCCAGCTTTTTGCTATTGTGAAAAGAGAAGCAAGAAATGTGGTTGTGCATGCATCTCTGCTATATGATGAGTCATTTGGATACACACCCAGGACTGGGTCAGATGGTAGACTCATTTTTAGTCTTTTAAGAGTTCTCCATGTTGCTTTCCATAGGGGTTGCACGAGTTTGCAGTTCCACCAGCAGTAAATGAGTGTCTCCTTTCTCCACACCCTCTCCAGCATTTGCAGTTCCACCAGCAGTAAATGAGTGTCTCCTTTCTCCACACCCTCTCCAGCATTTGGTATCATTTGTTTTGTTGATCATAGCCAGTCATACAGGGGTAGGATGATATCTTAAAGTGTCTTTAATTTGTATTTCCTTAATTGCTAACTATGTAAACACTTTTTTTTTGTCTTTTCGAGACAGGGTCTCCCTGTAGCCCCAGCTATCCTGGAACTCACTCTGTAGACCAGGCTGGCCTTGAACTCACAAAGATCCGCCTGCTTCTGCCTCCCAAGTGCTAGGATTAAAGGCGTGTGCCACCACGCCCGGCATAAACACTTTTTAAGAGGTTTCTTGGCCATCTTTACTTCTCTTGAGAAGTTTCTGTTCAGATCTTTAGCCCATTTTTTAATTGGGTCATTTGTTTTCTTTGTCCTTCTTTTTTTGAGTAATTTATATACTCTGGATGTTAAACCTCTGCTAGATGTGTCAGGCATTTGCTTCGTTCTACTTAATCACGTGACAGAAATAACAAGGTAAGTTGGTAGCTAACCAATGTCAGTCATTATTAAAAGTTACCAAAACCAGCCGGGCGTGGTGGCGCACGCCTTTAATCCTAGCACTTGGGAGGCAGAGGCAGGCGGATCTTTGTGAGTTCAAGGCCAGCCTGGTCGACAGAGTAAGTTCCAGGACAGCTGGGACTACAGGGAGACCCTGTTCTCGAAAGAATCAAAAAAAAAAAAAATAAATTAAAATAAAACAAAAAAAAAAAAAAAAAAAGTTACCAAAACCTGTTACTGAAATTGCACGTGGGGTTGGGATGATTTAAGAATTTGTACAGTGATCGTCTCCTTCAGTAGTCCACTTTTCAGTTTAAGAACCAGGCTAAGGGACCACTAGATGGGCTGGGATGGACCCTCACTAGTCTAACTCCAGGTCAGCGCTCTATCAACACAACTCCTTCGTCCCAAAGCTTCTTTATAGGAGCTCTTTCATTCATTATCAATGGCTGGTAACAGGATGTATATTAGTATAATTTGGGTATCAGAGTCTAGATTTCAAGGTCTTTCCTTTACATTCTTTTCAACTTCCTTTTGCTTCCTTGTTGTGTCTAGTAACTTTCCCCTTCCTGTCATTCCTATCCTAGGTAGGACGCCTTGTATTTCCTGTTAAATCGAATTACCTGTGGCCTGTACATTTCTCCATACACAGTCATCATAACCTACATTTATGTAAAACCTGGCTATAACCTACCCTTGTAACAAGAAGAGCCTCAGGCTATCATAACAACTGAGCTTCAATCAATCATAGACAGCTACCTGTTCAAACCATTTCATGGAAAGCAGGTGCAACATCTTTAGTACGCTGGCTGCCTCCATACTTTGTTTTTGGATGTCACTTCCTTTGTTTTGTCTACAAGTAGGACCTGAACTTGTGGTGAGATGGAACAGCATGGGTCACCTTTGACCTAGACTGTTGCTAGATTATAGAATCACAAAGCCGATTAAAACCTGTAAAACCAGATTTATATATTTTTTTTGTAGTTTTCTCCATTTCTCCTTTAACACTAAGGGCAATTTATATTGCAGAGGTTTCCTGAGCTCATTCAACTATGGGACCCAAAGTTATGGTTCTAATAGGATGTGCAGGTCACCTTGGGGAGGTGGCAAACAGAAAAGTTTAGGGAGAAGAAGAGTGAATCTCGGGGTTGGACATGCTTCGGTGGTTGCTTATTTTACTTGGTGTGTAGCAGAACTTCAGATGCGGGACACGGATCCTGATGATGGAGCACTAACCAGACTTGTAAGAATTTCGGGGAAATGCTCTCATTGTTTCCTGCATCATCAGAAACATTTTTGTCAGAGTCACATAAACACAGGCTGCAGACTCTTAGGAAATTCAGTCCCATCTACCTGGCCTCTTTTTGCATTTGTCCCAGTGCCCTGTCCATCCCTTAGTGGTTCCAGCTCCTATGCATACCCTGCTTTCTGTCTATTCTGCCCAGGACCACATGGCAGGAAGATACTTCTCCCAAATGAATGCTAATAAAGATGCTACCCCATCATCCCATCACACAGCCTCTGAGCTCTGAGTGTTTTTCTTCCTCAAAAAAGATGTTGTAATAGCTCCTTCAAGTTTATTTTCCCTGTATTCTTAATTATATTAAATACCCATATATTCCCTCCTTGAGTATTCATTTAGAGAGAAGGTTTTGTAATAGTCACATTTAATTTATCAGGGTGCAATAATTTGTATTTCCCAATCATCTAGCTGACTTTGGTTCATTATACTATTGTTTCACATGAGTAAGTTAGCAAAGTTTGGATTGATTGACTCTAATTAACTAAAACTGGTTCCAGGCTGTGCATCTATTGTCATGGTAGCTGGCCGCAAAGCCCTAAACTGCTAAGCAATGGCGATAGAAGGAAATATTGATTTGAAAACTGTAGATAATATGTAACCTTGGGCTTATCACTGTTTGGGAGACAAACTGAAAAAAAAAAAAGAGTGAGGGGAGGGAGATGTATTGGGACACATTTTAAGGATGCTCAGGAGTATAAATTGGAGTTCTCAGTGGGCTCCCTTCACAAATGTATTGAACTACAAATGAATTTAAAGTCGAACAGTAGGAAGGCTAAGGATTTCATGGTTTTTGAAACTGTGAAGAAATGAAATGCGCTTGCTTGACAATCGTTCCAAGATCCACCAGAAAAACGACGATAGGGATGCTTCTAATTTGGTAAAGGAAAACCCCTTGTATAGAAAGTCATGAATGTAAGTGTTGAAATCTACATTTTTTCAGTGTTGTTGATATTTGTAGTCAATGATGAACTACCTATACCTAAAAATAAATGGTTCTCAGATCATATAACCAAACCAGAAAAATGATTGTACTTAAACCCTGTAAACATGAGCACATACTGCACTTCCAGATCTTGCTGTTAACTGATGGACAGGATCAAGTTAAAACACTTGTTATGCAGAGTGACCAAGATGATCTTCCCTGTGGGAATTTTGGCTTTCTTCAACAGGTGCTGTGGGCTTTGCGGCTCTGTGTCCAAGTTTACACGTCCTCATGTGCCTTCGCTGCTGCTCATTTTTCCACGTACACCCTTTGTGTTTGTTTGTTTGCTTGCTTGCTTGTATGCTTCAGTGTTGTGATGGGTTCCAGGGCCTCCTGTATGCTAAGAAAGCACTCCACCACTAAACTGTGTTCTCAGTCCATGTGGTTTTTAAAAATAATTAAGTAATTAACTAATTAATTAATTAAAAGTTTTGACGGGGTCTCCCTAGTCCCAGCCCACTTGGAAGTCACTGTATAGACTAGGCTGGTCTCCATCTCACAGAGATCCACCTGCCTTTGCCTTCCAAGGGTTGGGACTAAAGGCATGCGACACCATCCGTTGTATTTTAAAATTTATTTTAAGAGCGCCAAAGTTCCTGTTTTTCATGATACTGATACTCCTAGCTAGCTAAGCTGTCTTCCCTTTCTATCTCTTACTTCTCATGAACTCAGTGCAATAGCCTTTATGTCCCAGGAAATGGATGAAGTTAAAATTTAAGTCCTGCAACAACAGTACTTGAGATAGTTTTATGTAGCCTATCTCAAAGTCTCTGTGTAGTTGAGGATGACATTGAATTCCAGATTCTTCTACCTCTACTTCCATAGTGCTGAGATTACAAGTGTATATCATCATGCTCAGCAAGGGAAAGACACTCTAAATGTCAGTATTTTTCAGAATTCTTGGGAGGAAGAGAGCCAATAGGATGCATGTGAACTCACAGGCACACAAACACGCGCGCATGCATACACACACACACACACACACACACACACCATAAAATGTATCTACTTGCTATCTATTGAGCCTGTATTTATTTCTCTATCTAAATATCTAGTTTATATTTCATCTATCATCTATATGATCTATATAATCTATCATTTATCTATCTGTCATCATTTACTGAGAGCTTTATATTAGATTATTAGCTCATGTGGTTATGGAGGCTGGTAATCTCACAATCTCTGAAATGGGTTGACAGGGTGAAGCCTAGCAAAAACCAATGACCCCTGAGTCTAGAAACATCTGCTGGAGAATTCCCTCTCATTTTGGACAAATCAGTCCGTCTAGGCCTTCAAGTATTAAATAAGTTCCACCCACATTGTGGCGGGCAATGGCTTTACTCTAAACTCACTGACTTAAATGTAAATCATGCCCATAATCCCTTGTTATCTCATCTAAATATCCAGATAAGGGGCTGGAGAGATGGCCTAGTGGTTAAGAGTGCCAACCGCTCTTGCAGAGGACCTGGGTTCGATCCCCAGCACCCACATTTAATTAACATGGTTAATTAAATATTTACTGAGCACCTCCAGAAACTAAACACATATTCTTGAGTCTCTAATACGTACCCAGTTAAAGAGAATGCAGAAGCCTGTAAGAAGTGTAGAATTTTCCTTGAAAGCAAATATAACATGTAGTAAATTAGTAGAATATATTAAGTTAATAATCATTGTCCTAATATGGGAGATTTTATTGGAGTTCATACATTTGCATATGTATGAGATGGGATTGCTGTCTTTCTGAGTTAATATATTTCAATCTGTTACAAAATTGAGTGGTGTTGTTTGAACTGTGTTAAGAAGTAAACTTAACCATTCCTTTTTTTAAAGTTTTAAACAACATTTATTATTTTTATTTTATGTGTATCAGTATATTGCCTGCATGTGTGTAAGTGCACCCGTGTCATGCAATGCCTGTGGAGGTCAGAAGAAGGCATCAGATCTCCTCGAACTGGAGGGATGAATGGATGGATGGATGGATGGATGGATGGATATATGGATGGATAGATGGATGGATGGATGGATGGACAGATGGATGGATAGATGGATGGATAGATGGATGGATGGATGGATGGATGGATGGATGAATGGATGGATAGATGGATGGATGGATGGATAGATGGATGGATAGATGGATGGATGGATGGATGGATGGATGGATGGATGGATGGATGGATGGATGGATGGATGGATGGATGGATGGATGGATGGATGGATGGATGGATGGATGGATGGATGGATGGATGGATGGATGGATGGATGGATGGATGGATGGATGGATGGATGGATGGATGGATGGATGGATGGATGGATGGATGGATGGATGGATGGATGGATGGATGGATGGATGGATGGATGGATGGATGGATGGATGGATGGATGGATGGATGGATGGATGGATGGATGGATGGATGGATGGATGGATGGATGGATGGATGGATGGATGGATGGATGGATGGATGGATGGATGGATGGATGGATGGATGGATGGATGGATGGATGGATGGATGGATGGATGGATGGATGGATGGATGGATGGATGGATGGATGGATGGATGGATGGATGGATGGATGGATGGATGGATGGATGGATGGATGGATGGATGGATGGATGGATGGATGGATGGATGGATGGATGGATGGATGGATGGATGGATGGATGGATGGATGGATAGATGGATGGATAGATGGATGGATGGATGGATGGATGGATGGATAGATGGATGGATAGATGGATGGATGGATAGATGGATGGATGGATGGATGGATAGATGGATGGATGGATAGATGGATGGATGGATGGATGGATAGATGGATGGATGGATGGATAGATGGATGGATGGATGGGTGAGTGGATGGGTAGATGGATGGATGGATAGATGGATAGATGGATGGATAGATGGATGGATAGATGGATAGATGGATGGATGGATGGATAGATAGATGGATGGATAGATGGATGGATGGATGGATAGATGGATGCATGGATAAATGGATGGATAGATGGATGGATGGATGGATGCATGGATAGATGGATGGATAGATGGATGGATAGATGGATGGATGGATGGATGCATGGATGCATGGATAGATGGATGGATAGATGGATGGATAGATGGATGGATGGATGGATGGATGGATGAATGGATGGATGGATGGTTATTAGATGCCATGTGGATGCTGAGAACTGAACCCCAGTCCTCTGCCAGGGCTGTCTGCACTTTAACAGCTGACCCATCTCTCTAGTCCCAGGAATTAACCTTAACCATTCTTATTCAAACCATTCCACTTTCTTTCAATGATGTGGCTTAGTGCCCTTTTATTTAACTAAGCAATAAACTTTGTTAAAACTGTGTAAGGATATAGAAGAACGGTTATTTTGTGACAAATCCATACATGCAGAAATGGATTAAACAGCAGTCAACAGAAGAAATGGAAATGCTAAGCAAATACTTCAAAATGTTAAACATGCTTAGCCATCAGGGGAATGAAAAATTAAAAGGGCACAGAGATTCCATCTCACCCCTGCCTGAATGCCTACCACAAAGTAAACCAACGTTGGAGAGGATTTGGAGAAAAGCAACCTTTGTCCACTGGTGGTGGGAAGGTGGTGCAGCCACTTGCAGGAACTAGCAGGGAAGTTCTCATGAAACTACAACTAGAACTGATGCGAGATCTAGATGCAGCACATCTAGGAACACACCCTAGGAGCCCGAGTGAGTGAGCACCCCACCTTTGCATGTCCACGTGCATTCCCGAGTTATTCACAGCAGTCACCGTATATGGAAGCAATCTAGATGTCCATTGACAAATGGATAAAGAAACGTGTATGTACACAGTAAAGAAGAGTGAAATTGTGCCATTTGAAATGAAGTGGATGGAAGTGGAGACCACCACTTCTAACGAAATAAATGGGACTCAGAAAGAAAAACGTGTTTTCGTTAATATGTAGAATCTGTTTATTTTATTCACTAAAATATTTTATTCATTATTTTTATGTGTATGAGTATATTGCCTGCATGTGTGTTAAGTGCAGCTGCATCATGCAGTGCAGTGCCCATGGAGGTCAGAAGAGGGCTTCAGATTTCCCTGGAACTGGAGTTATGGATGGTTGTTAGCCACCATGTAAGTGCTGGGCATAGAACCCAGTGCTCTTAACCGCTGACCCATCTCTCCAGTGCCAGAATCTAAGCTTAAATACACACACACACACACACACACACACACACACACACTTTCTCTTGTATGTGGCATTTGGATTTATATGTACACATACAATGCCATGAATATACATATAACCATCAATGGAGGAGAGTAAGGGAGAGTGGGGTGACAAACAGAAGCGAAGTACAACAATAAAGTGTAGAGACATCGTAATGAAAGCCAGTATTCTGCACACCACCTAAAAAATGGCATCTTTAACAAGAGAAAAAGAAAATACCAAAGTTTACGTGAAAGATAAGCACTTGAGACCAAGACTCAAATGAGGTGGTCTCGGTGTGGTGCGGCAGTGATAAGGAACAGCGCCAGGTCTTGGACACATGGAGTCACAATCCGAAATTAACAGACTTCCAGGTGATTCTGGGAGCATAGTAATGGAAGAGTATGAGACTCAGAGGAAGACGTCCTCACTTTTGTCAACACCACTGACAGGTGTCACCCCATGTCTGATCGCAAACCCACCAGTGATATGCAGCTCTCAGGGCTTGCTGAGAACTCCTTTCTTAGTTTCTGGAACCACCGGAAAACAGACAACTTATAATTGCTCCATATTTACAAAGTGAACGAATGTATGTTCCACATATGGTATTATCTTGCTTTTAAAAATTTGTTTGACCATGGGAAGGGAAAACCCTAATGTGGAGCACAAGGGCAGAACTGATGGTGGTTTGGGCTTGCCAAGGAGGAGCCTTCAAACATGACATCTTTCAGCCTAATAAAGAAAAAAATCATAAGCTGAAGATGCTAAAACCTATGATATATGTGGCATGCATATATAGATATTTTAGAGTCATGCATATTGGAAAGAATTACAACAATGACGACGACAACAACAACAACAACAACAAAAAGACTGAGTCAAAGAACTGAAATGGTGAACTTCTGCTTGAAATAGTAAATTTCTGCATTGAGAATTTTGAGAGAGACTGAGAAAAAGATGGAAAACATGTTTGGCAGAATGTATGAGCTCTGGTGGGGTGGGGGTGGGGGTGGGAGGCAAGGAAGGGGAGTGGGTCTGGATTTGATTGGGAAATTTTGTATGAAATGCACAAAGCTTCAATAGAAATTGGCTTTGAAAAACAAACAAGCAAAAAAATAAAAAATGTTTAATTTTAATTATTTATTTTTACTTTAGGTGTATGAGTATTTTGTCTGCAGGTCCATAAAATATTTATATTAGATAGAGGGGAAATTTATTTTCCCTAGCCAGACTTAAGATTAAATTTAAAAAGAATTTTTGTTTCATACATGCATCTGTGTTCTTGTCTAAGTCCTGTCCCTTCATCTGTTTGCCAGCCTTGGTACTTTGTTCTGGCCACACACTGGATTTTAAGTGTCTCTCATAGAGCGTGTGATCCAGGATTAAACCTGTCTCTAGATATGCCCTCAGCACACAGAACACAGAACACCAGCAGATGACAGTTCTCTGCTTGCACTTGGGCTTTTCTAATTTAGCAAATTGCCTTTCACATCACTAAAAATAGGAAGTTTGAACTTGGGCTCCCCCCTTTTTTTGTATGAGATTATTTTGCTTACCACAAATGAAGGCCACAGAAGCTAAATATATGTCTACTTGAATGATGACTTTATAGCAATAAAATGAGCCCACAGGGGCTAATGACTCTGTAATCAGCTTTTTCAACCACTTTTTATATCGGGCATAATTTTCTCTCTCTCTGAGAAATTCTACATCATTTATCACTAGACTAACATGAGGAAAAAGGGAAAAGGCAGGGGCTGAGAGATTAGAGGCCACTGCATGGCTGCCACGGAGTCACACAGTGAGTTTGCCTGGAGAAGACTCTTCCATTCAGGAAGAGGCACAGTGGTTGCTCATATTCCTTTTCAATTTAGTTTTGTTACTTTGGCACTTTTGTTGGTGTGTGACACTTCCTGGTTGCCATTAAGAGAAGGTTATCAAATGACTCCTGTGGACCTGTTGAAATCTGTTGTTGGGTAAGCTAAGCATGATGTTGTATTACCAAAAGGATCTTGAGTTCAAGGATAGCCTGGGCTACAAAATGAAACTTCATCTCAACAAAGAAACAAATCAATCAATAAATTTGAGGTTAAATATTACTTCCATATTATCTTCCATGAAGGCTGTAATAGATAGCTTTAGTGTCAACTTGACACACCTGGGTTGAGGGAGCCTCCGTTGGAGAATCCGCTCCATTGGACTGGCCTGTGGCCATGCTTGTGGAGTATTGTCTTGATTGTTGAGCAATGTGGGAGGGCCCAGCCCACTATGGGTCATGCTACCCCTGGGCAGGTTGTTGTGTATGGTATAAGAAAGCAGGCTGGGCATGGGCCAGAGAAGCAAGCCAGTAAGCAGCATTCCTCCATGGCCTGTGCCTCAGCTCCTGCCTCCAGGGTACTGCCCTGAGTTCCTACCTTGGACTCCCTCAGTGATGAAATGTGTGATCCAGGAGATGTGAGCTGAATAAATCCTTTCCTCCCCAAGTTGTTTTTGATAAGAGTGTTTTATCATGGCAATTGAAGAGAAACTAGAACAAAGGCTAAGCCAATCTACACCCTTGTCAACACACACTGGATATCTCTCATCTGTTGGAGTTATCGTAACAGGTGCACTGATGGTGCACTGTTTATAATTCTCGGATGATAGTGATGTTAAGCATTTTATGCCACTTGCCCATATGCCTGACTTCTTTGGAAAAATATCTATTCATATATCCTGGCTCCTCAACCATAGAAACACTATGGCCACTTTAAAATGCATCTGGGGCTGGAGAGATGGCCTAGCGGTTAAGAGCACCGACTGCTCTTGCAGAGGACCCGGGTTCCATCCCCAGCACCCACATGGTGGCTGAAAACCATCTTTAACTCCAGTTCCAGGGGAAATTGATGCCCTCTTCTGAGTTCCGTGGCATTGTATGACACGGGTGCACAAACCTGCATGCAGACACATTCATACACATACAGAAAAAAAAAATTAAAATGCATCTGAGGTACTTTGATTTTGGCTTCATTGTTTGAGTCTTATAAACAGATATTTACTTAATTGCTTACTAATTTACATAGTGAAAACACAAGAGTACATACTTTTTACAGGCCATTCTGCTAGATTTCTTTAGGGATTATTCTCTGGCAAGATTCAATATACTTCAGGTAAGACTAGTCTGAGAACTCTTTAGGTAAGGCTAGCCTGAGAACCCTTTATCTTGGTTTCTCTCTCATGTTAGATAAAAGCCTGCAGTTGGGAGGTAGACTTCTAGCGATCTCGAGGTGTGTCTACTATCTTGGGAACACTGAATAATAACTTTTTTTCAAGGCTGGCCAGTTTTGTCTTTATTCCTTAAAGATAAATTACAAATAACAAATCTTATCCTTGAAACCAAATTCTTTTTATATGGAGGAAAAGGGTTGTTTTCTAACATCAGGCACAGTTGTTCAGTCATTCACTGTGTTTTCACGAACCCTAGATTTGGTCCTTGCCTATAAATGTGGCTTTTTTCACCACTTATATAGTAATTCTAAAACTCCTCCCCCCAAAGTCTTCCTTGGTCTCCACAGATTTGTGTGTGTGTGTGTGTGTGTGTGTGTGTGTGTGTGTGTGTGCTTGTTGTTGTCATTGTAAAAAGACAGTCTTCACTCTTTCTGCCATTGACTCAGAAGGAAGGACGGCTTTTCTGTTTGGGGTTTCTTGAGCTCCGACTGTGGTTGTGAACGAAGAACACATCTTTCTCAGTGACAGTGGGAGAACCTTTTTGTTTGTGTTCAAGGGCTCTGTAAGCACATCAGCAAAAGTCAGGTGGCAATGTAAAGGGACACTGTGGTCCTGACGTTCTGTGCATTGATGATTTAACACAGAAATGTGTTCTCAGGGGTCCATTTCAGGAAAGAGAAGAAATACTATTTACTTTTCAAGAATGGGGACCAGAATAGTCACAGTTCTAGAGAGGACCTCATGTGAGAAATGGGGAGAAAGAAGGCAAGAAAGAAACATCACAGCTTTCTAAAGTGGAGGATTGAATTTATTTTATAAAATCCAAGTGTTTTCTTCCCTTCCCCTTTGAATGTGTACCTTTTCCTCTGAAGTGGAGAGAGTATTTTCCAACACATTCCCTGAGGCCAGAATTGTGCTCATAGCACATTCTGAGAGAAATTCTTAGTGTCTTCAGGGTCAGATGCTAGGCCCAAGCAACCTCAACAATCTAAGTTCTGTCACTGGCTCTCAGCAGGCGAATTAAACACATAGTGACGATAAGCATAAAAAGGAGATTGATTCAGTGTGGCCATATTGGAATGAGGAATAAAGATGTGCTCTACCCACCCAAGTTCACCTTCCAGGTCCTGTTCAGGTTTAAACACAGGACAAAAGTTATGTATAACTAAGCAGCTCTGGTCAAGGTGTGCTCTCTCTGACATCTCTGTTGCTGATCTTCTCTCCTCTAAGGTGGTCTGACAAGTTGTCAGAACTGTGTGAAATCTCTTTCTGGGAGACAAGTTCCTTCTCTGTTTGGGACCAGGCTTCCTTCTCTGCCATGCCATGAAGACTTGCTTACCTTTTTCAAAGCTGACCACACTTAAAGGAGAAAGTGATGCAAAGAATCTGGAACTCTCATGCAACATTGGAGGGACTGTGAAATGGGAAAACTGCTCACTCTGGAACATAGTTTGGTGAGTTTTTAAAAGTGAAGTATATAACCACTCTATGATAAAGATGCTCTACTTTTGTGTTTTTATTGAGAGCATGAACAAACTTCAAAATTGTACAGTAAGAGTCTTATTTGTAATCATTCCACCTGGAAACAACCTAAACACTCATAAACAGATGTCCAGATGAATGCGGTGTATCAAGTCTATATAATGGAATATACCATAGGAAAATTGAATCATACATTAGTAATACACCCTAAAATATGAAAGTTGTAAAAAATAATTGACTTCCAAAGCTAGTAAATATCAACTAGTTTATAATTTAATTTATGCAAAATTCTATGAAATGCAAACAAATATATATAGAGAAAATAGCTGATTTCCTCAATACAGGGTAGGGAACAGGGCATGGAGAGGGTCTTATGAGTTATAAAGGGGAAGAAAGATTTGGGTGGTGGGTACATTCATTGCAATAATGGCTTTATTTGAGCCTACAAATATTATCATATACAATTGTACATTTAAATATATTTAAATGTACTGCTAATGCACAAGCACAACTCCCACTCCAAAGGTGATAGATGAGCTTTAGTTTATTCTGGAGCCAAATATAAGTGAACACAGCCTGGGAACACAGATTCAGGTTACCCCAAATTCCATGTTTCAGTATGGAAGTAGATTCGTGAAGTAATTGTAGAAACAGAACAAGAAAAGCCATCAATCGGACCCTTTTCAAACCCAGTGCTGGAGACATTAAGTTGGCGGTTATAGCAAAACCGAGCTCTCAGCTCTAAGCCCCGGATGCTATCTATTGACACACAACCTGTTGGTTGTTGGAAGCTAGGGCTTTGTGAAGTAAGTATTGTCCAAAAGGTTTTCACCTATTAGTCACAAAATGTTAAGTCTGAAACCAAGTTGGGCAAGGAGTAGCTATTTAGGGCTAAAAGTGGGCCAAGATAAATTGTAAATGGGCTCTATATTTGCAACATTCCAAATTCTCCACTGTCATTAAAGGACTAATCAGTTGATCAACCTTACAAGAAGTTCATTCTTTAATGCAAGGTTTTTCTGGGAACTTTCATTCATAGTTCTCTAGTTTATGTTGATTATATATGATTAAAATCGGAGAGAGAGAGAGAGAGAGAGAGAGAGAGAGAGAGAGAGAGAGACCCTACTCTAGGGAATTTTGCTTTGGTAAGAGGCTGATAGTTTTGAGTGATATCCAAAACCCTGTCTTTCCTAGCCCTCTTCCCTACCCTCCTCTCCTTCATCCTAACATGTAAGAATGTTGGCTGCTCTCACAGAAGACCTGGGACTCAGTTCCCATCACCTACATGGTGGCCAACAAGTAGCTGTAACTGTACCTCCAATGCTCTCTTCTGGCCTCCACGGATAATGCATGCATGTGGTACACTAATATACACATAGGCATAACACTCATATGCCTAAAATTAAAATAAATAAGCTGGGTATGGTGTCATACACCTTTTATCCCAGCACTTGGGGGAGGCAAAAACAGGTGGATCTCTGTAAGATTGAGGTCAGCCTGGTCTACATAGTGAAATCCAGGTCATCTTGGATTATAGGAAACAAACAAAAAATTAGCAAAAACTATGTCTTAGCTTTCTTCTCTATTGCTGTGATAAACTACTGATCAAAAACAATGTGGGGGAAGGAAAAGGTTTGTTTGGCTTATAGGCAACAGTCCATCACCAAAGAAAGCTAAGGCAGAACCTGGAGGCAGGAACTGAGAAGCACAGACCACAGAATACTGCTTACCGGCTTACTTCCCAGCTCATATTCAGCTGCCTTTCTTATATAATGCACACACCTGCCCAGGGATGGCATCACCACAGCGGGCTGGACCCTCCCACATCAATTACAAGTCAAGAAAAGGTCTCACCTACATGCCCACAGGCCACTGTTACATAGGAAATTCTTCAGTTGTGGTTCCCTTTTCTCAGGGGTATCAAGTTGACAATGGAGGCAGATTATAATTTCTTTAAAAGGTTCAAAATAGAGGGCTAAGGAGATGGCTCAGCCTCTAAGGGCACTGGCTGTTCTTGCAGAAGACCTGGTTTCAAATCCCAGCATCCAAACAGTGGCTAACAACTGTCATAAACTCCAGTTCCAGGGGATCTGATGCTCTCTTCTGTCCTCTGTGGGCATTGCATGAAATGGGTGTGCTCATAGACATACACACCTAACACTCATACACATAAAATAAAAATAAATAAAAAAGTTTAAGCTGCATTTTTTTACCTTTATTATTATTTTAAATATACATTTTGTACAAGATTATCAAATCTAGATCTGTGTCCCCCACCCTAACCCCCACCCCACTAGAGCTCATGTATTTTGCCAAACATGCTTTTCATCTCTTTCTCAGTCTTTCTCAATATTCTCCATGTGGAAGTTGACTGTTTTGAGCAGAAGTTCACTGTTTCAGTCAGTTCTTTGATGCAGTCCTTTCTGTTGTTGTTGTTGTTTCCAATATGCATCACTCCCAACTGCTTGGACAAAAGCTCAAGGGGTTGTGCACAAGAAATACTTACAACTAGGTAATTGACACTAGCATCCACAGATAAGGGATACCATTCATCGTTTGTTTTTCTGGGACTGTGTTACTTCACTCAGCATGATGTCTTCTAGCTCCAGCCATTTTCCTGCAAAGCTCATGATGTCATCTTTCTTTACTGCTGCATAGAACTCCATTGTGTAGATGTACCACATTTTCTCTATTCACTCATCAGTTGAGGGGCATTTGGGTTGGTTCCAGCTCCTTGCTATTGTGAAGAGAGCTGAAACAAACATGGCCGTGCATGTATCCCTGCGGTGGGGTGAATCTTGAGGGTACATGCCTAGGAGTGGTATGGCTGGGTCAGGTGGCAAGTTCATTCCAATTCTTCCAAGGGTTCTCCACACTGCTTTCCATAGTGGCTGCATGAGTTTACATTCCCACCAGCAGTGGAGGAGTGTTCCACTTTTCCCACAACCTCTCCAGCACTTGGTATCATTTGTTTTCTTGATCCTAGCTAGTCTTATTGGAGTAAGATGATATCTTAAAGTGGTTTTGATTTGCATTTCCGTAATGATTAGTGATGTTGAACACTTGTTAAGGTGTTTCTCAGCCATCTCTAATTCCTCACTTGTGAAGTCTCTGTTCAGCTCTTTGCTCCATCTATTGAGTGGGTCATTTGTTTTCTTTCTTGTTTAAAACTGCATTTTTTATTCTCTCTCTCTCTCTCTCTGTTGCAGGTAAGGATTCTAATATGCACATGTGGAGGTCAGAGGACACCTTTCAAGTGTCTTTTATATCTTTCTATTATGTAGGTCCTGGGAATTGAACTCAGATCATCAGGCATGGCAGCAAACATCTTTATCCATTGAGTCATCCAGCTGGCCCAAGACTATAATATCTGAAATAACTCTCTAAGTCCCTTGAGGTGCAAGGTGAAATAGGACTGGGAAAAAAGAAAACAAAATAAATAGACCAAGTGCTTTCCAATAGAAACAAACAGAGCCTTAGGAATGGAGGGGACAGAGAAGGATGAGCAGAGATGGCCGGGCAGCAGGCGGTGTTGCTGAGACTTCTCTCTGGAGGATGCCTGCTGTTGTTCAGTTCTGACTGCTTGTGTTTGTGTTATTGTGACATAGACCTCCCTGGAAAGGCTCTTTGGGTCAGTCTCAGTTCAGAGAGGGAAGAGCATCTGCTCAATGCATGTGGAGAAGAATTTGTTACACAGGACGGAATTGTCAAGGAGGGACTGTAGCTAGGGGCCTCCTCAGTAATTGTGAGAAGGTATTGTGTTATCCATCAGAAATGAAGAGACTGGTTGCCGGGCGTGGTGGTGCACGCTTTTAATCCTAGCACTTGGGAGGCAGAGGCAGGGGCTACAGGGAGACCCTGTCTCAAAAACACTAAAAAAAAAAAAAAAACCCACAGAGACACACAGAGGTGTGCCTCCCAATGTGATTCCAAGTCCAGGAAGTGGACAATGAATGTGTGAACCATTATGTATCTGCTGTACAGCAGTTTTTGAATAATGTAATAAATCCATAAGATACTCTTAAGACAAAGTTACATAGAAAAGTCATTCATTTGAGCACTATTGTGGAGGTTTCAACCCATGGTTGCTTGGTTTGCCTCATTTGCTTTTAGACCTGTGGCAGTGCATCCAGGAGAGGAGCACATAGCATAGCCTCGTGGTGGAGAGAGAGAGAGAGAGAGAGAGAGAGAGAGAGAGAGAGAGAGAAGAGACCAGGATCTCGAAGTCCTGTGAGGACATACATGGGACTGGATATCCCCCAGGGGTCTTTACTCCTTAAAAGTTATGTTGACTTCTATTAATGCCATGGGCTGGACTCCAGTTCTTTAGCACATGGCCATTGGGTGTGTTCCAGATCCAACCGTAGCACCACCGGAATTGCACACTTAGAGGACAGGATGAGGAGGAAGCTCATGAGCAGAGTTCTCTGTTGGTCCACAGAAAATGCATATATCTGTCAGTGGGACGGGCAAACTGCTGCTGGCATCTAGGTTTTATTTGTAAGCACAAGAACCAAGGAGATTGATGGCTTTTCTTCCTAGCCGTAGTGGGACAAGGGAAATTACATGAATCTGAACAGTGTTTCAACTTTGCCTCATTCACATGAACTTGTTAGTAATTCAAGTTAAGTCTCATCTATTTTCATGTCTAATGTGGAGAAAATTAACATTTTCTTGGTAAAAATTGTCAGGTGAGAAATTGTAGCATATATGTAGGAACACAGTGCTTGGTACCTAGTACAAACATAATAAATTTTATTATGTTTACTTATCAATATCTTGTTTTGGCTTATTTATGTTCATTGTTTTAAATATAGGGCTGAAATTACTTCCTGAGATCAGAGTTCAATATTTAAGGCAAGAATCAGGGAAGTTTTCAGAAAGGATGGTTATTCAAACAAACCACAAACAACAGGGTTAAGCTCATTTTGTGTTTGTGTGTGTGTGTGTGTGTGTGTGTGTTATGTATGTGTGTATGTGTGTGCGTGGAGGCCAGTGGCTGACTTCAGGTATTTTCCTTAACTGTTCGCTACTTAATATATTGAGGCATGTTCCTGACTTTAGCCCAGATCTTGGTGGTGTGGTTTGTTCAGCTATTTATCTTGCTGCAGGGATTACCAGTGTCCCCCTCCCAAGTGCTGGGATTACAACAGGTCATCTTCTCCACATGCTCAGCATATACTGGTGTTAGGCTCCAAATTCTGGTTCTCGAGTCTGTAGGCTGAAGACTTTATCCACTGAGCCATATCCTCAGACCCAGAGAATTAAATCCTTACTGAGTGTTCAACTCTGGTCCAGGCACTTGGCAAGATGCACCAATGAGTTCAAACACATCTTTAACTGGAAAAAGTAAAAATGATACCCATTGAAAGCAACGAAATGACAATATAATGTAATCCATTACGGGCATATTCTATACAGGCAGAAGATGCCTATATATATATATCATTAGCATCCTGTTGTTAAATGAAACCAGTAAAGTAGTAAGCGTCCCCTAGTAGCCAGGAGAGTTAACGCTACATGGTCCCCCAGGTGGCTGGAGTAGGAACATTTTTACTTTCTTCTTATTTACCTCTCGGGGCATCTTCATCTGAGCTAACAAGACATTCCCATTCTGTATCAATTTACTCTCCAATTATAGTAACTTAAAACTCCCCCCAATACTATTAATTTATCTGAACTGCTCTGTTCTCCAGTGTACTCCTGAAGGTGCATCTTTCATGGCCCATGCAGATGGTCCATCGGTTTGTATGAAGTCATGAACCTTCTGAAGACAGCCACAGCCTAGTGCTACATAAAGGGGACCCAAACTGAAATTCCATGTTTTTTTTTTCTTTTTTTTTGAGCCAAGACAGTCTTGAGATTGATGTCTGTTTTCTCCGTAGCATTTTGTTACCAACCACTTTTGTGATCACAATTGTTCTGGCTGCGTGCGGTCATCAATTATATTATTGCTATTTTACTTCAAAGGAGATTCTTGAAACACTGACAGAACTGATATGAACATAAGGTCAGTATGTTTGTGGTCTGTTCCTTTAGAGATCGCCAGGTGCTTTTGGCTGGCCTAGCTGCCTAGGAAGCTTTTATCTTTTACACACTCCTCATGTATACTTTCTGAAATTTTGGTCTTAGTGAACTAGACACGGGTGCCACTGGTGCTTTTGGTGATTTATATTCTCTTGGTCTGTCTTCTTTGGGCTTCATCCCAGGTTCTCCTAGGTTCTAAACATCACTCATATACCAACTCCACTGCCACACTCTGTGGGGGGGAGGGGGGCAGGATGTGTAGCCCTTGCATGAAACACACCTAGGAAACACCAAGTCTCTGACCAACGTTACTATGTGGGCTAGGATGGTGTGATTAATGTGTTAGGAAGATAAGAAACATAATCTAGACACAAAAATTGAACCAGAACAAAAGGAAATTGAGAACGTTTCAAGGTATAGCAGAAGCATACCCACAGTGGTCCAAATGCCAACTTTTATCACAGTCAGAATGATATGGACACCTGTAAAACTCAGCCGAGTGAGACTTTCAAACTCAAATTTATGCTTGGTGTATCAGAACTAAATTGGTCCATTTATAGATGGCTGTGAATACAACTCAGCAGAATTGTTCAGGAATTCAGCAGTGGACTTCTGAATGCCTTGCTAAAATGATGTACTCTTTCCCAGCATGGAACTGATTTCTCAAGAAATATGCCTGTCTTTTTACATGAATGTTTTTCAAATAATAAATCTTTTACTATTTTTTTAAAGAAATGGAAGCAAGTCTTTATTCTTAATGACTCAATGTTCCTTTCTCAATATCTCTGACCTTTTTTTTCCGTCTTTCATGTTAACCACACATATTTTGCATGTAACTGACATTACTAATTTATGGATCTAGGAGACAAATGAGCATACACTTATTGGAAGTTGTTTCATTCCTTTATTCTTTACACCTTACCTGGGTGAGGTAGTACAGGTCTTTAATCCAGCACTCACGAGGCAGCAGTAGGTGGAGGATTTCCGTGAGATTGAGGCCAGCCTGGTCTACATATCAAGTTCCAGGCCAGTTGGGGCTACAAAACCCTGTCTCAAAAAATTATATCTGGAAAATTTTAGCATCTGCTTGGTGCCAAATAACCAATGGGATCATTTTGGACTCATTATGCAGTCTGAGTCCAAATACTCCTATTTGGTGAACTAATAGAGAGAATGTCTCAATGAGAAGCATGCTGAGTTGCTTTGGTCATAGACAGGTGACAGTTAAATATAGTTAGCGAGACTCTAACCAGTTAATTCTGCTGAAAAACCTCAAGGAGAAGTTTAGAGGTTATCTGTTGCCTTTTGATCTGGAAAATATACTCATTTTTTTGTATGAATGTTAGGTTCATTTCTTGTGGTAGAGAGAGACAATGGCTAGTACTAGACATACAAGGTTGAAAATGGCACTTGATCACATATCACTATTTAATGAAATATCATGCTGCAAATCCCTCTTTGAATTGTGTCCTCCATCCCTAACATGGAAAGACCAACCTATATCAATAGCTGTTTGCTTCTGTTTCCCTAATCTAGAACTATCCAATCCTAACTTGTAGTTACTGCTTGCACACACAGGTGTATGCTTTATACCAACTTCACTTTTGGTCCATTTGATTTCTCACTATATTTTTCTTCTGCCTACTATTTCTCCTAATTCAATTTATATTTTCCATTAAAGTATGCTAATCTTTGTGAGTCATGAACAGAGGTTGTCGTATCTATGAATCATTCAAATTACATATGTTTACAAATGATATTTTAGAATACCTACCTTAGTTATCCTGAATTTAATTCCCTTAGAGTGGACACAAAACAACAAGTATTATTTATTAATATAATGTGAAGTCAATCGCTTGTACATAGTGCTTAAATTTCCCGTTTTAGAAAGATGTTTATCTGTCAAAATGCCAGCATGTTTTACACAATCCACCCTGCCATTGAACTGTAACAAAGACACAGAAGCAGACTTTAAATTTTTGTCTAGCACAGATTTGTACAGAAATAAATTAGTAAAAGAAATTATCTCAGTTGTGGTGTCAGAGTTCAAGACAGTGGCCGAAGACATAGTCCTCAGCAATTAGTTAAAAAAACCTCAGGTATAAGGGAGAATTCTTTCCAATTCTCCTGTGGTGCATATGGAATAGTAATGCACACTGAATAAATGCATAACATTAAGGATGTTCAAGAGGTGGCTGCTCTAGGCAGCCTCATGGAGAGGTAATGTTTACTCCTGTGCTGTGCAAGAGTTAGAGACCGAAAGGCCCTCCTCAAGTAACACTTCAAATTGCAACCATTTTTGTTTGTTTCTTTGTGGGTTTTAATTTTAAAACACTGTATATTTTATGTGTGTATGGGTTCTTGTATGTGTGTCTGTATGTGTGTGTGTGTGTGCAAGTGCACATGCCTCCTATATATGTGGAGGCCAGGAATCGATGCCAGGTGTCTTCCTCAATCATGCTCTGCCTTCCTTTTGAGGCAGGGTCTCTCAGTGATCCAGGAGCTCACTGATTTGCCTGACTGGCTGGGGAGCAGGCATCGGGATCCTCTTCATTTGCTTCTGCCTCTGCTTCCCCAGTGCTGGGATTATAAGTATGTGCTGCTGAGCTCAGCTTTCATGAGGTGTTGGGGATTCAACTCGGGTCTTCAACTCAGGCAAGCACTTTATCAACTGAGCCATGTCCTCAGTCCCTCAGTTGTCATCATTAAACCATCATATGCAGCACACACTTGTTATCAAGATTCTCCTGTTCAAAGCTGGGAAGTTAACTTCTTTAAAGGATTATCCTTTCTACTGACTACATATACTCTTTGCTCTTCTACTTCTTCCATCATTTTATTTGTTAGCTCTGAGAATGTAAAGCAGTTTTATGGTCATCCTGTACTGGCTTCTGTCCTCTTTCTCACTCCTTTCTTCTGTTGTATTTACAGCTTTTTCACTGGGATGATCCTGACTTATTCTGCAGTCGGAAGTTGGCAGTGTGATTGGTCTGTTAGGTAAGACACTGGCACTGTTAGAAAGCTGGTATCTATGGTTGAGGCTTTCTTCATGTGGTGTGGGATGAGTGACGTGGAACATTCCCTTATGTATGTAACTCCATGGACAGTTCCCAGAATCCTCCACAGGGGAGAGAGAGGGTCAGGAAGCCTGCTATTCTAGTCTCCAATTAACCAGGGGATCAAGAGGTCAGGTGGAAGTTAAAACTGCCTTAGATTTTAATGTTCCATGCAATATTCAAGAGTAAGTATATTAAATATTTTGAGCAGATTGGGACACAGTCAGCTCTATTCTTTTTAATTAATAGTTAAGTTATAGGGAAAGTTCTTCATCTGGTATGCTCTGAGAAAACAATCCAGATTGTAATCTATCTGTGCTTAAATAGCATTAGACAATGCCAGCCAGAAAGAGATTGGCCATGCATCCCTCACACCTGCAGACTTCCACTTAGCTCTTTCTGCTCAGCTTTGTTTCTGTCAAGGTGATGTCAAGAAGTGACTTCAATCAGTTGAAGGTCAGGCTGCCAATCTCCTTTAATCTGCCTTCCTTAATACCTGATTAGAAGCCCCCAAATAACCAATATATTGATGTTTCATTTTTTTTTCTCCATGATAGAAAACACTGAAATGTCATTTTATGATGATGCCTCTGGGTTTATGTCTTTTTAATGACAAAGTCATCGAGTATGTACTTTCTTTTGGAACTACTGTATATATACAGATTTTCATTTTAGCATGTGGAGTTATAAAATTTTGAATGTTTGGAAAGAGCAATCATCCAAAGACTAGAGAAAATTTAATGACATATGGAGCATTTTTCTATCAAGGATTTTCTTATGTGAGATCTACTATATAACAATAGAGCTTTGAGGGAGGGTCTTTAATAGAGATTTTTGTCTTGATGTTTTGAAAGAAAAAAACATTTGTGCTTTTTATTTTGAATGTAATTGAAAACAGTGCTTTGTCCTTCTGAGCTGCACCATGGCAGTTGAGGAGAACGAGGGTCTCATGATACACGACAAAAAGGGAGCCAAGAAAGTGGCGGATGCTTTTCTTTAGAGAAAGTTGACCCAATGTGAAAGTAGCATGCTCATGTGGGGAGCAGACAAAAACACTGGTCACAAGGCCTCGAGGAACAAAAATCTCATTCTGTGGCCTCTAGAGTCATCTGAACTGAGCCTTGCAGATCTATAGAATGACAAAGTTACATTTAGAAAGTTCAGGGGCTGGAGAGATAGCCTAGCGGTTAAGAGCACCGACGCTCTTACAGAGGACCCGGGTTTGATCCCCAGCGCCCACATGGCGGCTAAGAACCGTCTGTAACTCCAATTCCAGGAGAACTCCAGTTCCAGGGGAATCCGAGACCCTCTTCTGACCTCCGCGGCATTGCACGACACGGGTGCACAGACCTGCATGCAGACAATACATGTCATACACAAAAAAAAAAAAAAAAAAAAAAAGAAAGTTCAAGCTATTTACTGAGGAGGTTCAAGGTAAAACTGTCTATCTTCCATGGCGCGGATCTTACCTTCGACAATAAAATCTTCCATGGTCAAAAAGTTGCGGACCATAGCTGAAGCTCCTGTTGACATTAACAGGATTGATAGTGACTTATTTCATCTGTTGTTTTATTAAAAAAAGGCAAAAAAAAAAAAAACCCCAAACAGCCAAACATACAAACAAACAACCAAGCCCTGTGGAAACAATCTGCAAGACCATCTATGTTCAGTAAAGACAGGTCCAGCAGACTTGGAGAAAGGTTACGGAGGTCATAACCTGAAAGGTAACAGATGACTTGAAAGAAGTGGTTAATGGACTGATTTTAGGCAGCACAGGGAGAGGTGGAAGATGCTGGCCAGAGTCTACTCCTTGCAATGTTGCTGCTAGAAAAATAAGAATGCTAATTAGGAAAACTCAGAGTCTCATGGCGACGAAGGTCATAGCTCTGGAAGTGACTGGTGATGAGGCACGGTGCATGGGCTGTACAGATACTAAGTTTTTCTTGTGGAAAAAAATAAAAGGAATAAAAATAAAACACGGGGAACCAAGGGAGGCAGCTTTCCATTTTGATTTTCATATTTTTTCGACTCAGTAGAAAGCTTTCATGTGAGTTTCTACAAGCTCAAGTCTTCGTCTTTCTTAATTAAAGGCTCCTACCTTCTTACATCTCTCCAGGAATCTCTCAGTTCTAGGATGCATGTTGGTTGTGGAAGATTTTTGAGGGCTATGGTGGAATCAATTAAATAACCATCTTTCCCATAAAGCGTTATAATAACTCTCTGGAAATGACAGTAAAACTCTTAAAGAATGCATATACACTATGTGTTGAATTCTCTCTAGAGGATATAAGATGCATTGGAGAACCCTTTGATATTTTTCTCAGTATACCTCTAACTCGAGTTTACATGGTACTTGAGGAATGAGAATATCAATATAAATGATGTCTTTGGTGACTACGTTTATAATGAGGAGTTTTGGAGAATGGTTTTCATTGCTGTTTTAGGCATGTTTACGTATTTGAAAAATAATAAATTCAGCCCCAAATCATTCTTATACACCAAAAATTCTGCTATATGATTGAAATCAATTATGGCTACTGCAGCAGTTTTGTAAACATCATGTCACAATCAAGGATAACTTTTTGGAAGTAGAGAAAAATATTAAGATATATTCTGAGGCATAGTAACATCTGCTGCAGTTATAAATATATGAACATAGAGATAATGTGTTTGCCTGAGAGCTTTGCTTTCCACACTGTGCTTAGGATATGTGGTTATTCTTTCTGTAAACTATGCTGTGTCACAGTTTGTGGCAGAGTCTGGGGGGGGATGTCATATTAATGAGCAGGAGAAAGATCTGATCTCTAGTTAAGCTATGTACTGTAAATAATTAGTTTAACTGAAATATGTTTTCCCTTTTGTAGACACTGAGGGACCAGTGGCCACATGTGTCCATTAAAACTATACTGGGAGTGACCAGGGATTAGAAATTTCCAGGTCTTTCAGTAGGCCATCAAAGTTTCTTTCTCTCTTCTCTCTTCTCTCTCTCTCTCTCTCTCTCTCTCTCTCTCTCTCTCGTGTGTCTCCATCTCTCTCTCTCTTTTGCATAATATTTACCTCAAGCTTGCTTCAGGCTAATGTCTCAATAATTTCCCTCCTTTCTCAGGTCCTTACCACAAAGGACTTGAGTAATGATCCGTGCACAAAATGAAGCATTTAAATTTATTCATTAATCATTCATCTCCAGCTCATTGAAAACTTTAAACTTCCACAAAATTAAGATAGAACATTGAGGAGTGATTGAGAGAGACAGCTCTCAGTGAGCTAAGAAAGATTGGTAAACACAAAAACAAAAGTGCATTAGACAGAGTGTCTGAGGGTCTCACACGGGCATAGATATTGTTACAGTTTACACAAACTTTAGGTACTGAATAGCAAAGACTTTATTCGGGCCAACACGATGGGGAAATCTGGGGAAGCGAAAAGTCACTGTCAACACCGCCAGTAATTATTCTCTCTTCCAATTAATGGTGACATAGATTAATTATCAGATGAGGTAAAGCCAATTGCAATCAGTCACCCAGAGCTGAAATTAGATCGTTCCTGACAGCAGCATGAAAGTCACCTGTTTCATTGTTATGGATTTGCTGTAAGTAAAAGAGTGGCAAAGCATGCTGGGAGGTGAGTGAGTTTTTCGTCCATGGAAGTGTGAAATGGCAAACAGGTGAATGTCCAATTACACTGTTATCTGAACTGTGTGACTTTTCTTGTCTTTTATTCCAGCATCCAAGACACATTGGTTGTTTGCTTAATCTTCGTTTTCACATTTAGAATTTGTCAAAGTATGGAAGAATTCTACGATGTGTTGTGTTAAATGTGAAGATTCCTTCTGTTCAGAAGCAACAATAACAAAAAAGCTAAGTCAGTAAGGACTCATTAATTAAGAAAATAGAGCATTATTCTGAATCCACATGTGGAAAACTTACTAACAATAAAGACAAACACCATTACAGTCCCTTAGAGAAGAAAACTAGTATAAGCACCTACAGAGCTGTGTATCTTCCAAGAGTTTATAAAATTAAAGTCAGACTGGCTTTACGGCAGCCAGTGGGGGAGATGACCAAGCCACCTTGCTGCTTTAAGGCAGCCAGTGGGGGATATGACCGAGCCACCTTGTTGCTTTACGGCAGCCAGTGCGGGAGATGACCAAGCCACCTTGCTGCTTTGGCAGGTCTGCCACACCACCTTCATCCCCAGATTTTCATGTCTTTCAGATACATTTATCAGTACACAGGGAAGGCAAAATATGGCTTATTTTATGAAGTTCAATCATGATGACTATTGCTTGCCTTTTTTAGTGTGTCCATGATTGGGCACTTATGTTCATTCAACAACTTTATTTCATTTTTATTTATTATTATTTTTGGTCTTTTTGAGACAGGGTCTCCCTTTAGTCCCAGCTGGCCTGGAGCTCGCTTGGTAGACCAGGCTAGCCTTGAACTCATAGAGATCCACCTGCCTCTGCCTCCCCAGTGCTGGGATTAAAGATGTGCACCACCATGCCTGGCTGCAACTATATTTATTTACAGCGAGGAGAAAACAAAGAAAATTTCTCACTCTGCTAGAATAACATTTACATTCTGATAGAGGAAACTCACAAAAGTACTTACATAATTAATAACATATGCAATTAAAATACAGTGTTTTGTAACTGTTATACACATGTCATTGGTGTAGAATCTCCATCCCTTCCCTCTTCTATTTATCAACAAGTAAAGGATCAGGCACAAAGTTGATTTTTGACAAGTTCAACCTTAAAGTTTATTTATTGCAAAGGATTTTTCTCAAAATATTTTTTCTCACAAAAGAAAGCAGTCTTCACTTTTGATTTTGGGTCTGGACAATCGGTACTGTAAGTGTGTGCCAGGAATTTGGGCGTCAGTTTGGTCTCCTGCCATTCTGAAAGTGTGCTATAACTGAGCTGTAATACATCTAAGTGGTATTCTGGGTGGTTATTACAATGCTCATCCCTCAAGTGCTATTCATAGTGCTACACCAAAGGCTAAATTACTTTAATTACCCAAGAAGTGAAATAATCCCTTAAAAGGTCTGGCTCTGGATGTCTCAATGCCACCGTGAACACGTTTTATAAATAGAGACACAAGGCTATACTCAAGCAGGTATAAAACACTCTCATGGAAACTAGGTAAGCTAATTCCATCTTAGGCATTGTGGTAACATACATGTTACTATTTATTTCTTAGAGATGTAAACACTTCTATATTTGCATACAAAGATCACTTAAGATACTTCTCTTTAGGGATAGGAACATAATTCCAAATGGATGGATTCTAAATAAAAGATGATGGTGAAACACTGAAAAATCAGCTGGAATAAAGTTATAAAAACACCACCCTCTTAAAACACCTTGTAATTGGATTCAGTCAAGTTGTTCAAGGAAAACCCCAGGAGAACAGCCAAAGGTGTAGAAGTATTTCGGTTAGAAATAAAGTTATGACATACATACACAGTACTTGCCAGTTAATTCCTCTGTATTATGAAAGACAACCAGGTTTTAGTCTTTATAAGAACTTACATCTTGATTATGGAGACAGTACACATGAACAGTGATGGGAGGTGTCTGGAGCTTTAAATAAAATGCAACACACGGGAAAATTCATATGGGGTTTTATTCTGTCACCAGGACTGGTAGCCTGCATGAGTCAGCATGTAGATAGAAGGCCCCTTCCGCATATGTGTGTGCTTGTGAAAACACACACACATACACACACACACACACACACACACACACACTGTTACAAATATATAGACAGAAAAATGAAGAAATGATGAATCTGGATTTTAACTTTGTGGGATAAACTTAACCAGATCAATCACTGCTTTGATAAATAGCTAATTATAAATAATATTCTATTTGCAAAATATGATGTGTTTGCAGCCTGTTAATCTTAAATTAGCATTGCAGTTACATTCTGTTTATATATTATGTATATATACATAGATCTGTATTTCTAAGGTACTCATTTTCCTTAAACTAGTAGCTCTTTCCTATTGATATTTATTTATGTGTATATGTATGTACACATGCTCATGTACATGCACTGAGGTCCTAACTTGTGGGAGTTCGCTCTCTCCCTCCACTATGTGGGTTCCAGGGACTGAACTCAGGTCACCAGCCTTGGCAGCAAGTGCCTTTACCCCCCTGAGCCATGCTGCCTCCCCCTTATTATGTTTTCAATATTTACTTGAAAGTAGAAACTTTTTTATGATTAAAAAAACAATAAATAATCCAATATCAAACCAAACTATGTATTAGGTTTATAGAAAAGAAGCTTACTTTTGAGTTAATTAAATTTGGAGAAAAAAAAATCAAGGCTTCTATTTCTGTTTGTGTGAAGTTGAGGTACAGTTCTACTTTCAAAGCTATCATTCATTAACTTCTCGTCAAATTTCCTTCTTCTGCTTCTTACAGACCTCATAATGTAGGTACATCGTATGATATCACTTGTTGATGGATGCTAGATACATTTTTATTAGTAAATTAGGGTCCTATTCCAAAGTTGGTAAGTCATTATTATTATTTTAAATAATTTACTACAAGGTTTAAAGGACTGAAAAGAATCTTGGTGCTTCCCCATGCAAACATTCGTTAGAAAAATTGAAATCAGAATCAAATTCTGATTGTAATTGTAAGCACTTTGAATTTGCTGTATGTGGGGTAATAATTTTCTGGAATGCTCTTATGAAGAGCCCCAGGGAGTTCTGTGGGGGGGAAACAGGGAACTTCTTAACAGTGGTGAAACAAGGTAGATGCTCTATAAGCATCCAAAAGGTAGAAAATGCGTCTCTCTCTCTCTCTCTCTCTCTCTCTCTCTCTCTCTCTCTCTCTCTCTCTCTCTCGTCTCCCTATATTTTGAGTGCTGGGGACTGAATATAGGACCTGGGCAATGACTTGACATTTGGAAGGACAGCAAGGCATATATTTTGCAGATTGGAATAGAACTCCTGCAGTTTAATTCTTTTTTTTTTTTTTTTTTCAATTCCGAAAGACACTTACAAAGTTGCTTTAGCCTACAGTCCCAAGGGCAAGACAGAACTTAACTCCACAGATCTGTAATGTGACATGCAATTAATGCTCTATGAGCCGTTCGCCAGAATGGAGTTCAGTGGTCATCAGTTAAAATATTGTGATGATAATTTCAATTACTTGCTAATTTCTAGATTTGAGAATATATTTTATTTTTAAAGTATGATTATGTTCTTTTCTGGGTCCTCCTGTGAAGTGAGCAGGGCTGTTCAACAGGAACATTCCGCTAGAGGAGAAATGATGATAGACACGGGCAACAGCTGATTTGGAAAAAGAACCTATCTTTATTTATCTCTCCCTTCCCTCAGTCCCCCCTCCCTCCTCTTCCTTTCGTCCTTCCCTTCCTCACCCCTCCTCCTCCTCCTTTTATTTCGGTATCACTATCTCTATGTAGCCCAGGCTGCTGGGCTCTCACTGAAAACTGTCCTGCCTGAGTCTCTTCAATGCTGAGATTATAAGCACGTGCTGCTGCTTCTGACCTATCTTAATAATTATTATAAGTTTATTATATGAAATCAAGAAGAAATGACAGAGATCACTTATTTTAAACAATTTTTTTAATTTTATTTATTTCTGTATGTGTATGAATGTACTGTCTGCATGCAGGTCTGTGCACCCGTGTCGTGCAATGCCGCGGAGGTCAGAAGCGGGTCTCGGATTTCCCTGGAACTGGAGTTCTCCTGGAATTGGAGTTTCAGACGGTTCTCAGCTGCCACGTGGGTGCTGGGGATCGAACCCGGGTCCTCTGTAAGAGCGGTCGGTGCTCTTAACCGCTAGGCCATCTCTCCAGTCCAACAGAGATCACTTTTAGCAAGCAAATTAAACACATAAGCACATCCAAAAACTTTCTAAAAAAAAATCTATCAGGAAGAAATCTAAATGGCATGCTGCTTCACTTCTTTGATTTTAAGACTAGAGTGGGACCTGTTTGCCTGAGTGGTGATGGGGCTAGTGTTCAGAGAGATAGAGAAGCTAGGTTAAACTCCTGTGGTCAGAGCAAATTTAAGAACAATTCGAAGCTTTTGAGGGATGAGGAGAGATCTGGACACATTACCGTGTGACTGCTTGTTTCTAGATTCTGCACTGGCGAGTTGCCATTGTGTGATCATCCTGATGAACGAACTCGACTTCAAAAAAATACCTGACAAATTCCACGAAGTAAAACTGATGAGGCCCCTTTAAGAACTGAATATAGGATTGTCTCAGTAATTTCTTGATGGCAGTCGTAAAAGTTATTCCACTCAAAGCAGAGGTTTCTCCTCTTATTTCCTTCCTTGTTAGATGACCATGTTAGACGTTTATGGATGAGTTTAGAACTTACGCTCTACGTTCTTCTAGTTTCGTACATGGGCCTATCGTCCGTTGTCCTAACAGTCTTTCGCTTTGGAGTTCTGGAAGAGCAAGCGGCCATCTCCAGTCTGAGAACACAGATGCCAGCTGGGCGCAGACTTGGTGCTTTCACACTGACTTCCTTCCTAAAGTGTCCCAGGACTCACTCTGGAACTTCTAAGATGAGAAGCGACACAGCCTGACAAACACCCTGCTTCCTGATCAATCTCTGCAGCTCTCTAAGTGAGGTGTGATCACTGTAAATCTTTCCTGCAGTTGATTTATATTGTAATTAAGGGAAGGTAGAAGCACATACAAAGCCAAAAGCAGAAAAGCAGCATACATTTTAGTGGAAAGTTTTGTCCCCTGTGAATCATAACACTGGGGAGTATTAGGGAAAACGTGAAAACTAGTCACGCTCACTGCAGTGACGTAAGGGTTGTCAAGGCACTTGCATTTACTGTTTAAATGTATGTATTTCAGTTGATTAAAAAAAGCACATGGTGAATTGATCTTGCAGCTTATAAAAGCAGTATTTCAGCTTTGGTGTTTTTTATTCTTTTTTTTTTTAAATCAAATTATCTGCCAATGCATTTGGATGGGAATTCACTAACGAGGCGATGCAGCTATTGATGTTTCTTGGAGCACCCTTGCGAAGGTAGGAGAGAGGCATGACTTTACTGAAGGGATCAACAAACTCTGGAGTGTATAGCTGAGTGCTTCTGAAGAAAGAAAGTTGATACTTGCCTCTTTTTTCGGTGCAGTGTTATTATACTTTTGGTAGGGGAACACTCATAAAAACATTATAATGCTAGATTTTAACTGGTCTTTCAAATATTACCACATTTCCAAAACAAAGTAAAAGGAAGATTGAGAGAGGCAGGAAACCTTCCTTCTTGGGGATGGGGCAATTTGCAGGAGGACGAAGAACCTGGATAACGAGGTTGCCTTTCCAGAAATGAGGTGTAACTACTTAAATTAAGGAGGAAAACAATCACATCCTTGACATCATGACAAATGATAGAGGGAAACGATGCCTTAATTTTATGCACAACACAGCGATAGTTTTAAAAAGAGGATTACTTATCCCAAATCAATACAACTTAAGGCAGAAAGCATTTGTAACATCCTATTGTAGCCCATTAGGAATGAGAATTCCTGCCAGTCTCTCAGTGAAATGAGCAATAAGACCCCAGGGTCTTGCTGGAATCTTGTGGGAGGGGGGGTCTGGAATAACTGGACATATTTTGTTCTTTCAGGTACTTAAGGTACTCTACCTAGAGTTGATCCTGAATAGCAATGTTCCTTCAAATTGTTCTTGTGAATAAAATTAAACAGCAATTCATTTTCCACTACCTTCTTAGTTATTGCTAATTTAATTAGCAGTTTAATCTCACTTACCTTTTGCTTCTCAAAGTAAAACAAGCAAAGAGGAACCTTGTGTGTTTCATGGAGGAAAATCAATATTCTGAGGTCAAAAATTTGGTAAACAGTAGATAATCTGTTCCACTTTTTTCAGGAGGTATAAAACATAATACTGTGCTAAATGATCTCACATAACATGAAATTAGAAAAGAATTCCCACCGATTTCAAACTCTGCATTTTTAAAAAAAATTTTTAAATTTATTTCTGTATGTGTATGAATGTACTGTCTGCATGCAAGTTTGTGCACCCGTGCCGTGCAATGCCGCGGAGGTCAGAAGAGGGTGTCTGGAACTGGAGTTCTCCTGGAATTGGAGTTTCAGACGGTTCTCGGCCACCATGTGGGTGCTGGGGATCGAACCCGGGTCCTCTGTAAGAGCGGTCGGCGCTCTTAACCACTTGGCCATCTCTCCAGCCCTCAAACTCTGCATTTTTAAAGTCTGTTGTCTACTTGATTTTTTATTAGGTAGCATCCATTAAGATTCTCCCAGAAACCATCAGGAAAGATGACTAGTGTGAAGAAAAGGATTGAAGGTACAATTGAAACCTTAGCTGGGCATGGTGCTGGATAACTGTAGTCTTAGCACTCAGGAGGCTGAGGTAGGAAAACCTGTGTTCAGGGCCAGTCTGGGCTACATAGAAAGGTTATGTTGCAAAAGAACAAGCAAAACAAAACAAACTAACCAATAAATTGACTGTTACATGTACACTCTATGTGCTATCTCTAAGAAACTGCATCTGGTCCACTGGAAAATATTGTGTCGCAAACTGGAAAAGTGACACACTTTTTCCCCAGAGAGGAAAGTTAGAGTTTAAAATATGAATTGATCTCAAGGATCATGTAAACAACTAGTTAGAAACACAGGATGTAGAATGTGATGTGGCCACAGAGGGTGACTATGAGGAGGGCAGTTCTAGGTGCTGGGAGCTTACCAGCCTCTCATAAGGGATGCTGACCTTTGAAGGACAAGGCAGGAGACAGAAGAAGCATGCATCTGCTTAGGGAACAGTGAATATACAGGTGTCCCCGGAGGTCCTGGGAAATAAAGGCACCTGAAATGACAACTGAAATCTGTAAGGAAAGGGAGCCATGGAGGCTGAATTAGAGACGGTGTAATAGCTCCATCTAAACTACAGATGGAGCATAGGCTGCATGTAAACCAAGGTCTGGAATATGAGCTCATCTGAACTAGTGGAGTGTGAGCTCCATCTCTACCAGAGCCAGAGGATGAGACACATCTAGTGACAGAGCATAAAGAGATGGATGAGTACTACGTAAAGGATTGATGGACCATGAAACCCATCCAAAGTAGAGATGGAGAAGATTTCCATCTAAACCAGAGATGAAGCATAAGCTCCATGGAAATTAAGAGATGGAATATGAGCTCTGTGCAGACTAGAGGTGAAGTGCGAGCTCTGTCTGCATGGAATGTGTGCTTGTTTTGTTTTAAATATTTACTTTATTATTTTTAGTTTATATATTATCAGTGTAGTTCCTCCATGTATGGAAGAGCACTAGTGTCATGTAATGTCCACAGAAATCAGGAAAAAAAAAAAACACTTCAGATCCTCTGGAACTGGGTACCTTTACAGATGGTTGTTAGTTGCCATGTGGGTGTTGGGAACTGAACCCAGGTCCTCTGCAAGAGCAGCCAAGTGTACCTAATCACTGAGCTACCTCTTCAGTCCCACATGGGCTTGCTTTGTATCTCACCTGAGCTGTCACAGTGAAAAACACAGGCTACTGACATGGACTCATTTGCCCATGAAATTTCACAGATGAAATTAAGTGCATCATCTCAAGGGATTATAAGTGATTGCTGTAGTACTTGGAAATTATTATTTATTTGTAGTGAACTTGAAACTCAAAGAGTTCTATGCTGTAGAAATGAGGACTTTTTCCCCAAGGCCATATGTTATATACAATTTTATAATCCCCTGTAGATAAAATTATACTATTAACCAATTATCTGTTGCCATTTTTATTTTTTAAACATTTTTATTGAAGTTATGTGCGTTTTATAGATCGTTTCTTAGTAGAATCATCTTGTCTGCCATGCCCCCCACCTCACCCGAGTTCATATATCCTACCATCCCTGCCCTGTATCTTTTTCTGATTCTTTTCAACGATTTTTCAAAGCAGAGGATTATTGCCCTTGGAGGGAACTTTAATGTTTTAGTCAGTTCCCTGTCCCTGTTGTTCCCTCCAATCTGTACCACTTCAACATATGCATATATATCACACCTATACTAAAACTGTATCATCTATACACAAAATATCATTTCCATATCATATTTCAGGATTCACATTTTTTCTTTTTAAAATTTATATTATTCTAAAATATGCCTATGTATCCTCCACCCATATACCAAGATTCCAAAGTCTAAAAATAAGTGCTGAGTCAATTCTAGAGCCTTTTAAGGGATTTGCATTATCAGAGCATAGCTGCTTTCAGAGAAAAGGGTATATAATGCTGATGTTGCTCAGTTTGCCTTACAACTCAGTGCTTAGTGCTAGCATCCACAAATGAGGGATATCATTCATCGTTTGCTTTTCTGTGACTGTGTTACTTCACTTAGCATAATATCCTCTAGTTCCATCCATTTACCTGCAAACTTCATGATGTCATCTTTTTTTTTTTTTTTCTTTTGGTCTTTTCGAGACAGGGTCTCCATGTAGCTCCAGCTGTCCTGGAACTCACTCTGTAGACCAGGCCGGCCTTGAACTCACAAAGATCCGCCTGCCTCTGCCTCCCAAGTGCTAGGACTAAAGGCATGTGCCATCACGCCCAGTGATGTCATCTTTTTTTACTGCCGCATAAAATTCCATTGTGTAGATGTTCCACATTTTCTCTATCCACTCATTGGTTGAGGGGCATTTGAGTTAGTTCCAGCTCTTTGCTATTATGAAAAGAACTCCAATAAACTTAGATGTGCATGTAGCTTTGTGTTAGGATGAGTCTTGTGGGTATATACCCAGGAGTGGTATGGCTGGGTCAGGTGGTAGGCTCATCTTGAGTCTCTTCAGAGTTCTCCATACTGCTTTACATAGTGGTTGTATGAGTTTACATTCCCACCAGCAGTGAATGAGTGTTCCCTTTTCCCCACAACCTCTCCAGCATTTGGTATCATTTGTTTTCTTGATCCTAGCCAGTCTTATTGGAATGAGATGATATCTTAAAGTTGTTTTAATTTGCATTTCCTTAATTACTAGAAATGTTGAACATTTTTTAAGATCTTTCTCAGCCATCTTTATTTCCTCATTTGTGAAGTCTCTGTTCAGCACTTTACTCCGTCTTTTGAGTGAGTCATTTGTTTTCTTACTTCTTTGCTTTTTTTGGGGGGGAGCTCAGTTCTAAGGAATCCTAACAACATTCTTTTTTATTGTTATTTAACTTTTCCATAAGTCATACATCATTTCTCAATCAAATCTAGAGTCACTTTCCTTTCCATGCCCCCCACCCCACCCTAGTCCCTGCATGCTGCCATACATGTTCTGCATCTTTTAGCAAGGTGCTCTCCTCCTTCCCCACCTCCCCCCAAAANCCTCAGGTTGGATCCCCAGCACCACATAAACCAGTCATGGTTGTGTATGCCTATAATCCCACCACTTAGGCAGTAGAAGGATTGGAAATTCAGGGTCATTCTTGGCTGAGTAGTGAGACTGAGGCCAGACTGGGCTGCATTAAGACCCTGTCTTGCTATGCATGGTGGCACACGCCTTTTAGTCCTAGTACTCGGGAGGCAAAGGCAGGCGGAGCTCTGTGAGTTCAAGGCCAGCCTAGTCTACATAGTGAGTTTCAGGACAGCTGGAGCTACAGGGAGACTCTGTCTCAAAAAGATCCCCCAAAAAAGACCTCTCTCAAAAGTGAGGGACAGGGAGGGCATGGTCACACATGCCTTTAATTCTAGTAGTCACTAAGCAGAGGCAGGCAGATCTCTGTGAGTTCCAGACCAGCCTGGTCTATTTTTTTTTTAATTAGTTTTTTATTGATGCTTTGTGCATTTCATACATTTTTTCCAATTCAGTTCAGGCTTATTTCCCTTTCCCTCCCCCCCCACCCCCACCCCATCCCAGATCATGCATTCTGCCATAACTGTCCTGCATCTTTTTCTCAGTTTTTTTTTTTTCATTTTTAGCTATAAGTGATAATCCATGAGTACAAGCATCCTTCATGCAAAACCTATCTGCAGGCTGTTGTGCCCAAACACCTACAGCCCCACCATCCAGTGGGGGGTGACAGGTTGTTTGTCCCACTTTTCAATTGTTGACCTCACTTCCTGTGCAGCAGCTGTCTGATTTAGGAAGTCTTCTCCTATGCCTATGTCTTGTAGGTTGCTGCCAACCTTTTCTTCTATCATCTTCAGAGTTTTGGGTTTCATGTTGAGGTCTTTGATCCATTTGTAGTTGATTTTTGTACAGGGCAAGAGGTAGGGATTTACTTTTATTCTTCTATAAGTGGTGATCCAGTTTTGCCAACACCATTTGCTAGAGATGCTATCTTTCCTCCATTGATTCTTCTTGGGCCCTTGCCAAATGTGAGGTGGCTGAAATTGTTTATATGTGATCAAGTTTGGATCTTCAATTTTGTTCCATCAGTCTATAGGTCTGTTTCTGTGCCAGTACCAGGCTATTTTATGACTATACCCCTGTAATATAGTTTGAAGTTTGGTATAGAGATTCCCCCCTTTGTTGTTCTTTTTACTCAGGGTTGCTTTGACTATTTGGGGTCTTTTGTTTTTGCATATGAATTTCAGGATTTTTTTCCCAATTCTGTGAAGAAACTCATGGCCATACCAACCTGAACACACCTGATCTCGTCTGTCGCCATTTTTAAAACTTAGTTTACTCAATTGTGTTTTCTTTTTCCATTCCTCATTCCCTTCCCATAGGAGCCTTTTCTTACTTTGTTCTTTATTAAATATTTATCATAATATTGTGTTGAGCTTCTCGATAGTTATTTTGTAATATTTCTTGCACTGCTAGTATATTCACATATGGACGAAGCAGCTATGGGGTTTGTGAGGATGCACCACAATAAACCAATGCTATAAGTTGTTCTTGGCTTTAAAGGGTGGGGTCTGGCCTGGAGAGATGGCGCAGCAGTTAAGAGCACTGTCTTTTCTTGTAGAGGACCTGGATTTGATTCTCAGCATCCACATGCCTGCTAACAACTGTCTGTAACTGGTTCCAGGGAAATCTAATACCCTCTTCCCATCTCTTCAGGCATTACACACACATGGTGCATTTACATACATATAGGCAATACACTCATACATGTAAAATAAAAATAATAAATAAAAAATTTTAAGTGGGTCTATTTTGCTAGAGGTGAATTGAAGGAGCTACAGCAAGCTTTATGTGGGAGGTCGCTGTAGACAGTTTCTGACTGCTCTTCCCAGCAGAAGAAAGAACTTTAGAAAGTTTGGTTTTGATGGCATAACACCTGATCACACCTTAAGGAGCTTGATTGTTAAGTGTGATAAGAGTGGGGTCAGAGACTGATTTTGATTGTTAAGCAAGAAAGGGAGAGAGGGAGCAGAGGATTTCAGATGCTGCACACTAAGATGATCTGTTATCTGAGATGGAAACTCATTCATAGGCTCATTTTAAAGAATCACCAAGTTAGTAGTGCATTTTTAACTGTGCTGTGGTATAAAATTTCATGAGGAAAGCCATAATAGTACTTGTATGTAGTACACTGAAGGCTATGTGCCTTTAAAAACTCCTGCTTGACAACATTACTGTGCTCTTGTATTGGGAATCCCTATACAGGTTCTAGAGCTGACCTAACACTTATTTTCAGACCTTGGATTTTTAGTATATGATGGAGGGTATGTGTGCATCTTTTAGAGTAATATGGGATTAAAATGGAAATATGTTAATCCAGAAATATGCTATGGAAATAACATACAGTTTATTTCCAGAGGATTCAATGCTAATATAGGTGCAATGTAACAGGCTGGTGCAACTTAGCCTTTCTGGGTGCTTAACGACCATACCTGATGTCCATACCAATTTGACCAAGGGACCTGGGGGACAACTTTGTTCCTTGCCCTCAGAGGTCAACCAAATCTTAGGAGATTATACATAGGGGCATCTCTTGAAAAGTCCTGCAGAAGTGGGTCACCATTCTTCCTGTTCAGGGAGGTCTTGGAGAGCCACTAAGGGCACTTCAGCCAGTGTCCAGTCTATAAAGAGGAAAGTCTGCTTGTCCTTCAGAAAAGGAAGCCTAGTCTAGCAAGACCTGATTTTGTCCTCATGTGGATGGAACTGGTGGATGCGGAGCTGAAAGAAGCAAGGGGCTCTCACCCTCCCCTCCAAAAAAAAAAACCCCAAGAGACTCCTGAGAACCAGATCCTCAACTGACCTCAACAAAACAAAACCTTGGTTAATCTGGGCTGTGTGGCCTTAAGCATCCAGAAGGAAAGTACAACCAGAAATAAATAATAAGACCAGAGAAACTGTAATGCAGACACTAAACTTGAGATCTTAGTAAAAAGACAAAAAGAAAAAAAGAGAGCACTGTTGTTTGGCCTGTCTTCAGTTTTTTTTTTTTTTTTTGTCTTTTCGAGACAGGGTCTCCCTGTAGCCCCAGCTGTCCTGGAACTCATTCTGTAGACCAGGCTGGCCTTGAACTCACAAAGATCTGCCTGCCTCTGCTTCCCAAGTGCTAGGATTAAAGATGTGCACCAATTCTTACAGGCAGGTGCATATGCTCTGTGGATGCCACTGCTTTTGGTACTCCTCAGACATGAGATACAGCTTTTTTACTTTTTAACCTTCCAATGTGGACTGAGGACTGCTAAGATACCCAGCTTGTGAACTAAGCGCTAATGGGAATTCAGCCTTATCAGAATATGGACTGCCATTTTTGGATTACCTCGGCTGTACCATGGAGGCCAATTCAGGGGGATCAATACAGAACGCGTGCTTACTGGACTTCATTTGGGGGACTATGGAAGGAAAAGATGCCAAAGTGAAGCACAAGTGCGGGATTGATGGTTGTTTGGGCTTTGCCAAAGAGGAGACTTTGAGCACTTCCTTAAGGAAAATATGACATCTAGGAAAAAAAAGTCCTCCAATTCAAGTGATATGTGTATGTATGTATGTATGTATTTATATGTATATATATATATATATAAACTATGTGTATATATGTATATATACTGAAACAATACAAGTAGGAAAGAACAATAACAACAAAAGAACTGGAAAAAATCTCTGGGAAGACTCAGAAAAAGATGTAGGACATGTGTGGCAGAGTACAGGGACTCGGGTGGGGTGGAGAGCATGGAAAGGGAAGTAACTCTAGATTCAATTGAGAAATGATGTAAAACTTATAGGAAAAGTTTAATAACAATAAAAAAATAATTTTGTGGAAAAAAGCATCCTGTAGTTAGATGTAATAATGGATTAGATTTTAACAAATGGAATGTTATTGAAGTGATGTGCATCCTTCTCAAGTCTGAATAGTAAAAGCCTCCTGTTATATTTCAAAAAAAATACCCAAAAATATCCTGCTTGAAACCTCTACAGTATGGTGACTTAACAAGGTCTGCATAATGATAAAACTAGTAGATACACCAATGTGGATGAGGGCAAGTTCACAGGGTTCCATCTCTAGATGAAGAGATACAAGCAATCAATGGATACAGAGGGAGGGAAAGTCAGTTTTCTCCAGGGGATAGCTCCCTGATAGGTTATTTTATCCTAAGTGGTCAGTCCTAAACACATGTACACACAAACACCATTAACTATACATATATATGTAAGGCACTGAGTCCATTTATATATATATAGATATAATATTATATATATGTAATGCACTGAGTCTATTTATATGTAATATTATATATCTGCAATGCACTGAGTCTATTTATATGTAATATACATCTAATGCACTGAGTCCATTTACATATATATGTAAGTTCATAAATATATGCATGCATACAACAATAATAATTGAAGAAGAGAAGAAATTGAGAGGGGATATGGGAAGAATTAGAGAAGGCATTGGGAGGGATGGACATAATGCAAATACAGTGTTCACACATGGAATTCTCAAAGATAAAAAAATTAAAAACTCTCTTACCTAGAAAGGACCTTCATAACCAACCTTACAGCAGCATCAGATGGTGTCTTTATTGGGACACAACTGGGGCACAAATGCCACAAATGGAACTGTTTTATTCATCACAATTCTGAATTTTCTAGATTATTCAAAAACATACTATGAATGAAAAAGAATTGTTATCACAGAATATTTTTGAAAATATTTGGTGCTAATTTTTGCATCTTGGTGACAGGGTCTTATTACATAAACCAGCCTTGCTGTAATCATTAAGGGCCATTCTCTCTCCTCTTTATTGAGTGTGCATGTCTGTGTGTGTGTGTGTGTATGTGTGTATTGTATGCATGTGTTTGTGCATGCATGTATTTTGTTATGCTTGCACTTGTGTGCATGTGGAGGCTGAGGTTGAGATCACTGTATCCTTCAACAACTGTCCATGGTTTGGAGACAAGGTCTCTCACTGAAGCTGGGAGCTCATCAATTTGGCTGGCCAGACTGGCCAATGGACACAAGATGCCCAGCTGTTTCTATTCTGTTCAGTGCTGGACTTGCAGAAGCTTGTGGCTGACCCAGCTTTTATATGTGTGGGTACTGAGGATCCAAACTCGGGTCTGTGTGCTTGCAGGCACTTTACTGACTGAGCTGTCTCCCCAGCCCCTAAAACCAGACTCTGATTTCATGAACATACTTCCCAAATTTGGAAAATCTCTAGCAATTATTCTGATTTATTTTACATTGCCAACTATATAAAATTAAGTGTGGAAAACAAGCTTGTATAAACAACTTCAGCACTGCAAAGAAGTTTTACATCACATCTAAGCTATATATTCTCCTAAACATCTTTGAATGTCAACTACTTTTACTTTAGCAACTTTGGAGACAGATGATTTGAGATCACATGACCTAAGATATTAAGACACTTCAGAGACCAACTACCTTGTTTTCTAGGACTTGAAACTTAAATCTGAGAGATGCTAGGTTCCAAAATTTTTAAATTTCATTTTCATTTGACAGACCTCATATTTTTTATTTTGCATATACCATGTTTATGTAGGGACAATTATAATTTATTATTCTATATTCTTTTCTTTTTGATCTTTTTGAGACAGGGTCTCACAATAACCCCAGTTGGCCTGGAACTCACTATGTAGATATGTAGACCAGGCTGGCCTTGAACTCACAGAGATCCACCTGCCTCTGCCTCCCTACTGATGAGATTAAAGGCATGTGCCACCATACCTGGCCTACTCAAAATTCTTTACGTGGTGTCATTGTGTATTAGTCACTTTTCTGTTGCTGTGATAAAACACCATGACCAAAGGAACTTATAAAAGGAAGAGTTTATTTGAGCTTAAGATTGACGGTTCCAGGGAATTAGAGTCCATTGTGGTGGGAGGCATGGCGGCTGGAGCTGGAGCAGCATGCCGAGGGTCACATCTTGCAATGAGCACAGGAAGCAGAGAGAGCAACTGTAGACCACAAGGCTTGTTAAACTCACCAAGCCTGCCCCCAACAACGTACTTCCTCTAGCACGGCCATACCTTCTAAGACCTCCCAAAACAGTGCCACCAACTGGAGACAAATGTCTGAATACTTACAGCCTATGGGGGACACTCATTCAAACCACCACATTCCACTCCCTGGCCCCCATAGGCTCCTGACCATATAAAATGCAAAATGCATTTAGTCCAACCTTAAAAGTCCCCATAGTCTTTATCAGTATCAATGCCATTCAAAAGTCTACAGTCCAAAGTCTCTTCTGAGACTCAGGCCAATCTCTTAACTGTAAGCTCCTGTAAAATCAAAAGGCAAATTACAAACTCCCAACATACAGTGGAACTGAGTACACATTCCCATTCCAAAAGGGAGGAATAGAGGCATAGTGAGGAAATACTGGACCAAAACAAGACCGAAAACCAGCAGGGCAAACACCAAGTCCAGAAGCTCCATGTGCAACTTCTGGGACTTTACTTCCAAAGGGCTTAGATGGCTCAGTTCTTCCAGCTTTGCTTGCAACATACATCTCTTTCTTAGGCTGGTACCACTCTCTGTATGCAGCTCTCCTTGGCAAATATCTCACAGGTCTGGCATCTCAAAAGTCTTCTTGGGGTCTCCACTGCCAACCAGGCTTCACATTCACAGCTTCAAGCAATGGCCTATCAGGGCCTTCTTTATGCAGGGACACCCCTGCTGCACTCTGCCTGACCTTGGCAGCTCTCTAAAACCGTGGAGGAAGAACTGATGACCTTCACTCTTGCAAACTTCATGCCTCTAAAGCCAGCATCACATGAATGAAATTGCTGAATCTGGCTGCAAGTTTGGGATGGACTCTGGCCTATTTCAACCACATTTGCAACTTTTCTCTGGCCTGGACTTGTTGGAGGATTGGCTGGGTGTGGTCTTGCCCTGAAGGTAGTGATTCTTTTGTTTACTTGTAAATCTCCAGGCCTTTCCCTAATCACTTTAGTTTCCTCATGAAAGGGAGCCTCTCCTTCACATGCCTTGGCCCCACCTTTAATCTTCCTAGTGCAGTTATCAGATCCAAACTGTACATTCTGCATTTCTTTCTGCTTCTTCACTGTAGATCTGCACAATATTCACCATTAAAAGCCACGCCACCATTTCTACCTTAGGCTGTCTTGAAATATTCTCTGCCAAAGACATCAGTCCATTGCTTTTCAACTTAGCATCAGGCAAGCATTTGGCTGCAGGCAAACTGCTGCCAGACTCTATCAAAATATCCCAGTTGCTGCCTAAGTCTTTATTTTCCTCTGGAACAACATTTTTTTGCAGCAATGCTTTCTTCTAGGCTTCCACTAGAATGGCCCTTTAAACTCTGCTTACAGTAGTCAACAGCCTTTCTAGACCAAAGTTCCAAAGTCTTCCACATTTCTCCAGACATCCACATGGTCAGGTTCTTCACAGCCAACACCCCACTCACTGGTACCAAATAACTGTATTAGTCACTTTTCTGTTGCTGTGATAAAACACCATGTCCAAAGGAACTTATAAAAGGAAGAGTTTATTTGAGCTTACGATTGACAGTTCCAGGGAATTAGAGTCCATTGTGGCTGGAGGCATGGCGGCTAGAGCTGGAGCAGGGTCACATCTTGCAATGAGCACAGGAAGCAAAGAGAACAACTGTAGACCACGAGGCTTGTTAAACTCACTAAGCCTGCCCCCAATAACGTACTTCCTCTAGCACAGCCACACCTTCTAAGACCTCCAAAAACAGTGCCACCAACTGGAGACAAGTGTCTGAATACTTACAGCCTATGGGGGACACTCATTCAAACCACCACACATTGTTGTGTAATTTTCAATACTTTCAGTAATAAAGTATAACTATTTCAGGTACTAATAGTTGGGGCTCCATTTTTAACTGGGCTTTAAATGTGTTTTAAAAAGGAATCCTTTTTAAAACACATTTAAAGCCCAGTTAAAAAATCTGCCTGTATGTGTCTCTGTGTAGGTCTGTGCATGTGAATGCAGGTGTCTGTGGAGGCCAAAAGAAGGTGTTGAACCCTTGGATCTGGAGTTGTAAGCCATTTGACATGGGTTCTGGGAACTAAACCAGGCTCTCTTGCAACAGCCATATTCTCTCTTAAGCACCAAGTCATCTCCAACCCTAAACAATTGCTTTTAAATTTTAATCTTTCACACAGCCCGAGACTTTCCCCTTCTTATTACTTCACTTATTTATTTAGTTTTTAATTTAGTTTGTTTTTGTTTTTGTTTTTGAGGCAGGGTCTCCCTGTAACCCCAGCTGGCCTGGAACTTCTATATAGACCAGGCTGGCCTCTATCTGACAGAGATCTGACTGCTTCTGCCTCCTAAGTGCTGTGGTTAAAGGCAAGTGTCATGCTTGGCTCTTCTTTCATTATTTTTAGAAGCTTTGGGAGAGCCTAGAGATTTGTTTAGAACAACAGTTAATTATTTTTCTGAGGATCAGGTTCAGTTCCCAGCACTCACATGGTGATTCACAACCATCTTTGACTCCAATTCCAGTGGATCTATCACCCTCTTCTGTCCTCTGCTGGAACTGCATACACACGGTGTAACTCATACACATAAATAAAGTACACCTTTATGGAAACCATTGCTTGCTTCTGAAGATAGCTTTATTCTGTGTCATATCTGAACCACCTTTTTCCTTATAAGAACTTGGTGTTTGGGGTAAGCTTCAACAAGTCTCATTTGCATACCACCAGTCTCATCACACTATTGGAATTCTCAGCTATTTCCCAGTGATGGTCTGTGTTTGGAGTGTACTTCTCATCAAGGACCTCAGAAAGGGCTCAGGAGGCAGCCTAGTCTCCTGTTCTGGCAAACAAGGACCTGAATTCAGCCCCCTGAACTCATGTGATCAAGTGGATTCCTGGGGTTCACTGGCCAGCCTAGCCTACTTGGCTATTCTCTGGTCTCCATATGCACATGCAAATACATTAATGTGTGTCCACACATGGGTGGACCTGCACACAAGAAGACAGACAGACAGACACACCCCTTTAAAGAATCCTTGTAGTCTCAACCATCTATCCTTAAGGATTGATGCTGAGCAAGGATCCATGTTTTCCAGATACAAAAGGGCACTTGCACACATGAACCCCCAGCGCTACTGTCAGTATGCATCAGATCCAGGCAAGCCCAAGCCAAACACAATCCCAGAACAGATGCAGAGAGGTCAGCACAAGCCCTACTGCTAGCTGCTGGGAGAGGAAGAGCCTATTTTTTTTTTTTTTTTTTTTGGTCTTTTGGAGACAGGGTCTCCCTGTAGCTCCAGCTGTTCTGGAACTGGCTCTGTTCAAGGCTGGCCTTGAACTCACAAAGAACTGCCTGTCTCTGCCTGCCAAGGAGCTAGGATTAAAGGCGTGTGCCACCACGCCTGGCCGAGAGCCTATTTTCATAAGAATGTGGTGCTGGTTAGGCTGACTCTTAGAGGCGATGGAGAGGGGAGTCTGAATATGATCAAAATACATCGTATGAGGTGAAAGTTAGGGGTTTAGTTTCATTCTTCTACAAGTGGTGATCCAGTTTTGTCAGCACCATTTGCTGAAGAAGTCTTTCCTCCATTGAGTGTTCTTGGCCCCTTTGGCAAATATGAGGTGGCTGAAATTGCATGTGCTCGAGTTTGGGTTTTCAATTTTGTTCCATTGATCTATGGGTCTGTTTTTGTGCCAGTACCATGCTGTTTGTATGATTATAGCCTTGTAATATAATTTGAAGTCTGGTATAGTAGTCCCCTCTGCATTACTCTTTTTGCTCAGGATTGCTTTGGCTATCCAGAGTCTTTTGTTTTTCCATATGAATTTTAGGGTTTTTTTTTCCTAAATCTGTGAAGAAAGCTATGGGGATTTTGATTGTGGTTGCATTGAATCTATATATTACTCTGAGTAGGATGGTCATTTTTACTATATTAATTCTTCCAATCCATCTTCTGGTGTCTTCCTTAATCTACTTCTTCAAGGATTTAAGATTTTCATTGTAGAGATCTTTATGTCTTTGGCCAAGTTTGTTCTGAAATATTTTATTTTTTTGAGGCTATTGTGAATGGGAGGGTTTCCATGTACTCCTTCTCCAATTGCTTGTTATTGGCATATAGAAAGGCTACTGATTTTTGTAGATTAATTTTGTAACCTGCCACTTTACTGAAACTGTTAATCATTTCTAGGCATTTTCTGGTGGAATTTTTGGCGTCCCTTAAATGTACTATCATGTCATCTGCAAAAAGGGATAATTCAACCTCCTCTTTTCCAAATAGAACTCCTTTAATTTCCTTCTCTTGCATTATTGCTCAAGTAAAAGTTTCAGGCATTCAAAAAAAAAAAAGTCGGGTGTGGTGGTGCATGCCTTTAATCCTAGCACTCGGGAGGCAGAGGCAGGGGGATCTCTGTGAGTTCAAGGCCAGCCTGGTTTACAGAGTGAGCTCCAGGCCAGCTGGGACTTAAAGGGAGACCCTGTCTAAAATTACCCCCCCAAAGATTTTCAAGCATTATATTGAAAAAGAGTCAAGATGGTGGGCAGCCATGCCAGGTTCTTGACTTTAAGGGAATGCTTCTAATTTTTCTCCATTTAGAATGATGTTGGCTGTAGGTTTGTTGTATATAGCTTGAATTATGTTGAGGAATGTTCATTTCAATCCAATTCCCTCTCAGACTTTAAAGATAAGGCATGTTGAATTTTATCAAAGGCCTTTTCTGCATCAATTGAGATAACCATGTGGTTTTTGTCTTTGAGTCCATTTATAAGCTTTGTGACATTTATTGATTTATATATGTTGAACCATCCCTGCATCTCTTGAATAAATCTGACTTGATCATGTTGGATGGCCTTTTTGATGTGTGCCTGTATGCGGTTTACAAGTGTTTCATTGAGAATTTTTATATCTACATTAAAGATATGGGTCTATAGTTTTCTTTTTTTCATTATATCTTTGCCTGGTTTTGGTATTAGAGTGATGCTGGATTCATAGAAGGAATTTTGGAGATTTACCTTTGTTTCTATCCTTTTGAATAACTTAAGTAATATTGGTTGTAGGTCCTCTCTAAATGTCTGATAGAATTCTGCCATAAATCTGTCTGTACTGGGGCTGTTTTTAGTTGGGAAGTTTTGTATTATTGTTTCAATTTCTTTACGTTATAGATGTGTTTAAGATGCTGATCTCTTCTGGGTTATGCTTTGGTGAGTCCCAGGATTTCAGATATTCAACCATTTCTTTTAGGTTTTCAAATTTAATAGAGTATAGGTTTTTAAAATATTCCTTTTTTTTTGGTCTGTTGTGATAGTTCCCCTTTGATCTCTAATTTTGTTGTACAAAAGTCAACTCTAAATGGATCATAGACCTCGATGTGAAACCTGAAACTCTGAAAATTTTAGAAGAAAACATTGGCAGTAACCTACAAGATATAGGTGTAGGAAAAGACTGTCTAAATCAGACAGCAGTTGCTCAGGAAATAAGGTCAATAATCAATCAGTGGGACCTCATTAAACTAAAAAAGCTCCTTTACAGTGAAAGAATCAAAGAGGTGAAGAAAAAACCACAGAGAGGAAACCTTCATCAGTGACACATCTGACAGAGGTTTAACATCCAGGGTATATAAATTACTCAAAAAACAAAGGACCAAGAAAACAAATGACCCAATTAAAAGATGGACTAAAGTTTTGAACAAAGACTTCTCAAGAGAAGAAATAAAGATGGTTTACTGCTGTGTATATGTATATACATAGTTATTCAAAAGAACAAATGACTTGAAAAAAAAAGAAATAAAAATGGCTGAGAAACATCTTAAAAAGTGTTCAACATCAGTAATCAAGGAAATGGAAATTGAAACCACTTTAAGATTTCATATTACCTCACTAAGACTGACTATGAGCAAGAAAAAAAATGATACCAAGTGCTGGAGAGGCTGTGGAGAAAGAGGAACACTCATCCACTGCTGGCAGGATTGCAAACTTGTGCAACCCAGATGGAAAGCAGTGTGGCGAACTCTTAAATGAACCTACCATTTAACCCAGTCATACCACTCCTAGGTACATACCCAAAGGATTCATCCTATTGCAGAGATATGTGTACAACCATGTTTCTTGCTTCTCTTTTCACAATAGCTAAGAGCTGGAAGCAACCCAAGTGTCCCACAACAGATGAGTGGATAATGAAAATGTGGTACATTTACACAATGGAGTTCTATACAGTGATAAAGAAAGACAATTTCATGAAATTTGCAGGTAAATGGATGGAACTAGAAGCTGTTATGCTAAGTGAAGTAACACAGTCTCAGAAAAGCAAATGATGTATGTTATCCCTCATTTATGGATCCTAGTACCAAATCCTTATACGTATGTCAAAGTGTGTAATTGGTCAGTAAAGATAATACCACATTGACTAATATCTCTATAGATACAGCTTGAAGTTCTAAGATTTATGAGAAGGATAAACATTAAAACATGCATCAACTTGCTTTTTATCTGCATGCAAGTTTTCTTGCATGCAGATAAAAAACTGTGAATCCTAAATGTGTTTTGTAATTAACCTATAGTTTATTTTCAGACTTTGTAAACCTGGTATATGTGTGGAGTGTATAGATACATATTTTGGAGTAATATATAATTAAACAGAACAACAACAACAACAAACAACCACAACACTCAAAGATCGGGCCCAAACAGTAAACTTGTGCATTGAAAGAGTTAAAAAAGACCGAGAAAAAGATACAAGACAGGATTCAACATGCATGGCAGAATGCATGAGTTGTGGTTGTGGGGGTTGGGGGGGAGACAGGGATGGGGAAGAGGTCTAAATTCAGTTAAGAAATGTTGTGTGCCATGTACAAATGCTCAATAAAAACTAAGAGAGAGAGAAAAAAGAAAGTGTTTTTGTAAGGAAAAAATACATTGTATGAAATTCTCCAGGCATCAAAAAACATCAATTAAGCTGGGTCCACTGGTGGTGCATGCCTTTAATCCCAGCACTGGGGAGGCAGAGGCAGGCAGATCTCTGTGAGTTCAAGGCCAGTCTGGTTTATGTAGTGAGCTCCAGGCCAGCTGGGACTAAAGGAAAACCCTGTCTCAAAAACACCAAACAAAAAAAAATCATTTAAAGATGCATTGTGGCATTTCCTTTGCTTTAATCAATGACTGATGCTGGTTGAGCTTTTTTTTTTTTCCTGCTCACTAACCATTTGTTTGCACATCTTCTTTGTTAAACTGGCCAGTCAACCCATTCAAATCTTTTGCCCCCTCCCCTTTTTGTCTATAGCTTGTTTTTCTAATCAAATTTTGGGTTTAGTTTGGTTTCCTACTTCTTTAAGGTGCATACTCCAGCTGCTAGTCCTTCATCAGTGTAGTGATTAGTCCCGACTACTAGCCAGGATCCAGGAGACACGCTCTTGCGCCCGTTACCAGAGAGGGGGAAGTGAGAGGGGAGACCGATATGGATGGGGGCATCGGAATCCCGTGGGGGCAGGTCCGGGACTGTAAGAAGAACAGGCTGAGCACCAGCACTCTCCTCCGTGCTTCCCGACCCAGGGCGAATGCGACAAGCTGCCTCTTTCTCCAGTTGGACAGCAGGAGCCACCTTAATAGGCAGTTTCCTCAAACTGTCAGCCCAGTGGATCCTCCCTCCCTACCTCTGCATTCCTTGGTCTGCAGGGAGTGGTGGCGCAAGCCTTTAATCCTAGCACTTAGGAGGCAGAGGCAGGAGGCTCTTTGTGAGTTCAAGGCCAGCCTGGTCTACAGAGTGAGTTCCAGGACATCTGGGGCTACAGGGAGACCCTGTCTTGAAAAGGTGTTGCACGACACGGGTGCACAAACCTACATGCAGACAGTACACTCATACACATAAAAATAAATAAAAAAAAAAAAAAAAAAAAAAAAAAGAAAGAAAGCAACAACAGAATAAAGAAAACAACACCAAAGACTATGTGGACACAAAGAGAAAAAGTGCTGCACCACAGAACCACCCCCTAGCCCCCTTTTGGTCCTGGAACTAAAAATCCATACCCTTTGCATGGATTCCAAATCGCTGAGGTGAACCCCCTATTCCCACTCTACCAGTTGGGAGTTGAGGCATTCCCCATCTCCATGCTCAAGGAGCACTACTGCATCCAGTTTCTCCTTACAGACCACCTCAGATCAGAAACTGGAGTTTACCCAGAGCCAGTGTGAAAGTAAAAAGAATTGAGCATGCTCTTACCCAAAAGACATGGCCAACCCAAACTAGATGCCTCTAGTCTCTATGATGGTATTTGGGGGATCCTGGACGAGCCCCAAAGATGTTATGTTAGGGTCCAGGCATCCCCCTCAAATTGTTGTATAGTTGCAGTGGAGAGAACACTCACTAAACCACATGTAGTTTTAAGGGAGGGTTTAATTTAATTATGACACCTGGCAAAACTCAACTCAGGAGGAATGTGGCAGCTGAATATTATTTTTTTCCTTTATTTGTTTATTTTTTAAGGGATTCTACAATATAAGAGCACAGTTGTTTTCAGATAACATTGACGTTGTTCAGTTTGCCATACAATTAGGTAATTGGTGCTAGCATCCACAGATGAGGGATACCATTTTTCGTTTGTTTCTCTGGGACTGTGTTACTTCACTCAACATNCCCATTTTCGTTTTTTTCTTTCTCTTCTTTCTTTCTCTTTTCTTTCTTTTCTCCCTCTTTCCTGTCCCCCTCTCTTCCTTTCTTTCTCCTCCTTCTCCTCTCTGCTCTCTCCCTCCCCCCCTCTCTTTTTTCTTTTTAAGAAATGTTGGTCTCCTCTTTTGTCTTCTTTTCTTTGCGTTTCCTCCCCCTGCTTCTCTGTTTCGTTTTTGCTTCTTTCCTCTTTTCCCTCCCTCTTTCCCTCGGCCCATGTGACCTCACGGGCCCTCCCCTTCATGGGGTAACTACTAATTATCTTCCGAGAAGATGGCTCCTCTGCCGGCTGCTCGGTCGTCTCTAGAAGCCCTCCCGGGGTACTTTTTTTTTGATGGGGAAGAGTGCTCTTTTCTCGCTCGTTTTCCCTGCTGCGCCCCTCCATACTCCCCCGACTCCCTCCGACCCCAAAGGGGAACGCCCCAATAGAGCCCCGCCCGAAAGCGGTCTAATCCCCTTCAGGTTACGAAATCGTTTTTCCTGTGTGTGCGCCCCCACCCTTTCCGGTATCAACTAACCCCCTTTTTTGCTCTCTTCCTTCCCTCATGCCGCAATTAAAAAACTTAAAGAGCACGCCCCATTTTTCTTCCTCAGACGTATTGCATACAACACCTGTACCCAGTTGTTTCTTTTGTAAGTTATCAATTTTCTCCCATATATCCCCATTTTCCCCTCGCTTATGCCACCCATTTCTCCCTCCCAGGCTACCCAAAAAACATCAACTTAAGCTGGGTCCACTGGTGGTGCATGCCTTTAATCCCCAGCACTGGGGGGCAGAGGACAGATACTAGCTTGAGTGGCCAGTCTGGTACAGAGTGAGCTCCAGGCCCGCTGGGCTAAAGGCCCCTGTCTCACAACACCAAACAAAACAAAAACTCATTTTGCAAGGATGCTGTGGCATTTCCTTTGCTTTAATCAATGACTGATGCTGGTTGCTTTTTTTTTTTTCCGCTCACTAACCATTTGTTTGCACATCTTCTTTGTTAAACTGGCCAGTCAACCCATTCAAATCTTTTGCCCCCTCCCCTTTTTGTCTATAGCTTGTTTTTCTAATCAAATTTTGGGTTTAGTTTGGTTTCCTACTTCTTTAAGGTGCATACTCCAGCTGCTAGTCCTTCATCAGTGTAGTGATTAGTCCCGACTACTAGCCAGGATCCAGGAGACACGCTCTTGCGCCCGTTACCAGAGAGGGGGAAGTGAGAGGGGAGACCGATCAGATATGGATGGGGGCATCGGAATCCCCGGGGGGCAGGTCCGGGATGTAAGAACGAACAGGCTGAGCACCAGCACTCTCCTCCGTGCTTCCCGACCCAGGGCGAATGCGACAAGCTGCCTCTTTCTCCAGTTGGACAGCAGGAGCCACCTTAATAGGCAGTTTCCTCAAACTGTCAGCCCAGTGGATCCTCCCTCCCTACCTCTGCATTCCTTGGTCTGCAGGGAGTGGTGGCGCAAGCCTTTAATCCTAGCACTTAGGAGGCAGAGGGCAGGGGCTCTTTGTGAGTTCAGGCCAAGCCTGGTCTACAGAGTGAGTTCCAGGATCTGGGGCTACAGGAGACCCTGTCTTGAAAAAGACCAAAAAACAAAACAAAAACAAAAAAAAAAAAAAAAAGAAAAAAAGAAAAAAAAAAAAAGAAAAGTAACTACATGATGATATCTCTGACAAGCGTTTTCCCCTTGTCCCTCTCTTTAGTTTCTATTATTGTGTCTTAAAAGCAGAAATTTTACACATTGATGATCTCTGGTTGGTCCATTTTACTATGTGCTTTTTGGCAGTATATTTGAGAAGTCTTTACCTATCCTAAGTTCACCAAGAGTTCTATTCTGTTTCTCTTAGAAATTTTATAACTTTAGGTTCTATGATGGATTGTGATTCATTTTGAGTTTTAATTTTTTGTATTGTTCAAGGTGAGGGTCAGATTACATTTACTTGCATATGCGCTGGGTGCAGTGGGCACATTGGAGGGTGTGCTGAAGAGGTCGAAGCAGGAGGTCCACAAGTTCATTTACTACTAAATCGATATGAATTTTAATAGCATCCTTTGTTGAACAGCTTATTTTTTGTGTGTGTATATGTCTATTTCCCTCTCTCTCTCTCTCTCTGATGTATGCACATGTTCATGAGGCTTTCATGCATGTGTGCGTGTGTTTGTGTGTGCACGAGCGCACGTGTGTCGTGTGTGTGGTGTGTGTGTGTGTGTGTGTGTGTGTGTCTTCTTCAATTGATCTCTACCTTATTCTTTGGAGGCAGAACCTCACACTGAGCTATAATTTCATTGATTCAGCTGGGCTGGTCGGCCAGCGAGCTCCAGGGATCCACCTCTTCTCCTGTGGCAGCACTAGGGTTACATGTGCTGTCACACCTGAATGTTGACATATGTGTACTAAGGGGTCTGAACTTAGATCACCATGCTTGTATTTTGCTGACTGAGCCATCTCCCCAGCTCCACCAATCTAATTTTTCTTTTCAACTTGGAAAAAAACCCACTATTAAATATATATGGCTCTGTTCCTATACCCCAGATTCTGTTCCATTAATCTATTGGTATTTCTTGGTCGAATTCCATTTTTCATTTATTTTATTATTATTTTGTTTTTTATTTTTATTTTTTTTAATTTTATTTATTTATGTGTATGAATGTACTGTCTACATGTAGGTTTGTGCACCCATGTCATGCAATGCCGTGGAGGTTAGAAGAGGGTGTCGGATTCCCCTGGAACTGGAGTTCTCCTGGAATTGGAGTTACAGATTGTTCTCAGCTGCCATGTGGGTGCTGGGGATCGAACCCGGGTCCTCTGCAAGAGCAGTCGGTGCTCTTAACCGGTAGGCCATCTCTCTGCCCCGAATTCCATTTTTTAATCATTATAGCTTTATAATGAATCTTGATAGCAGGCATTTGAATGCCTTCAATTACATTCTTTCTATTCAAAGCCTTTGGATTATTCTGTCCTTTGGATTGCCTTGTAATTTTAAAATATGCTTTTCAATTTTTATGAAAAAGTGTCTTAGATTCTTGATGTGGAATTTCTTTGGATTCTTGAATTTTTATATTATACATTATAGATAGGAAAACCAATCATGATTTAAAACCAAAATGATTTTCTTCTCTCTCCTTCGGGGAGTCAAAACCCATATGTCAGGTTTGCTTGGAGACAAAATTCTACTATTTTTTTGGGGGGGGGGATTTTTGAGACCAGGTCTCCCTTTAAACCTAGCTGGCCTGGAGCTCACTATGAAGACCAGGCTGGCCTTGAACTCACAGAGATCCACCTGCCTCTGCCTCCCAAGTGCTAGGATTAAAGGTGTGGGCCACCACGCCCTACATCTTTTAAAAAATTCTTTTTATATCTGTTTTCATTCTTGGAATTCTTTATTTCATATGTCTTCAAATTCACCAATTTTTTTTAAAGCTAAGCATTGAATTTGCCATTAGTCTAATCTGTATATATTGTTTACCTCAGACACTGTAATTCTTATATATAGAAGGTCAGTTTAGCTCATTTTTATATCTTCCACATCAATGTCATATTTATAACAACTGTTTGACGTGCTCACTCATTAATGAGACCTGTGCCAGTTTCAACTGACTGAATCTTTCTACTTACTCTTTGGCTGATGATATTTTATTTAATATCATAGATTGTAATTGTAACTATAACTACTCTGCTGGTGAATATTTTTATCTTTCTATAAGTCATCTAGAGACTTGTTTGGAGATGAAGTTGGTTAGTCGAAAATAGTTTGATTGTTTTAATCATACTCTTATAATTTGTTGGAAATCACTTGCTATTGTAAAAGCTATCCGAAGAAAATGTAAAAGAATTCTATATTGTCAAGTGTTTATGGCTTTCATGTGTTAGAAAGAAAACTGACATTATATTGTACAAAATCAAAAAATTATTCAGAGTTGATTTCAATACATATATAAATAGCTTAATGAGATAAACAGGTAAAATTCTTACAACATTTACAGGAAAATAGCTGAAGTTTTTAGTCAATACTGGGGCTTGGTGGCATTTATGTTTTTGTGGAAATAAAAAACAAATCTAAAAATTTACTAAACACTGTCAAACCTTTGGCATCTAATGTCAAAGCTGAACAAAGACTGTCTTGATCACTGCAGGTCAGCATGAAGCTCCATGATTAGTGTGGCTGGGTAGGGAAGCTGATCCACAAGTCTTCACAGCTGTAACTGCACTGCTGCAAACTCTTCAGGCATATTTATGACGCAATAAAGATCACTTTGGAAAGATGTAAAGGAATTCAAATTCTAAAGGAAGCTTTCATGGAGCTGTCCAGGCAAACAAGGGTGAGCTAAACATATTAGAACTATTCTAACAATGAATACATGCTGTGTGGCATGGCAGAGGACTGAGAGAAACACTTTCTGAATTGTTGCCAGGGTGTAACCCTTCCTCAGCCTTGTGAGACAGCCAGCTGATGTACTGAAAAGTGACTCTTAGCAAAATGATGTACAGGACTTGGTTGTTTTAAATGCTTGTTCTAGGACTCCTGCAGAGAGAGTAGAGTGTGCACATTTCTTTTACTTTTTCTTTCTTTTTTTTTTTTTCCCCCTCACAGATTTTGGGTGATTTTCACACTGAGAACNGCTCAGAGTATATTAAATTCACTTGGCATTGGGTGGGTTGTATTTAGTTGGAAAAAGGTCCTGTTAGATCCAAAGAAGGAATAACCTTGCTACTTAAACCACTTTGAGATGAGGTCCCCGGAGCATAGGAAGTATCATGTTAGTTTCTGTAATGTTCCAAATGGAACATGGCTTCAGGATTCTGGTCTAACTCACTGAGAAATCCTTCTGTCCAGATCTTCCATCTCAGTACCCTTGAGGAGACTGGGAAAAGGTGAGGAAACAGTTGCATTCGTTGACTGTGATAAAAGGGAGTCTGCTATCCACCTGCTGCATCATGCTTCATCTGTGACTGGCTGTTGACAGGGCTAGTCTTATTGCAGGCTGTCTGTGCTCTACTGTCCACCTGCTGCACCATGCTTCATCTGTGACCGGCTGTTGACAGGGCTAGTCACATTGCAGGCTGTCTGTGCTCTACTGTCCACCTGCTGCATCATGCTTCATCTGTGACCGGCTGTTGATAGGCTAGTCTCATTGCAGGCTGTCCATGCTCTACTGTCCACTTGCTGCATCATTCTTCATCTGTGACTGGCTGTTGATAGGCTAATCTTATTGCAGGCTTTGTGAGCCTGAGTTACTTCAGTCAGTATGATTTATTATAGTGCCATACATTGACCTGAAAATTTCTATCTTTTGGTGTTTTGCTCATTTATTTATTTATTTTTGGTCTTTTCAAGACAGGGTCTTCCTGTAGTCCTAGCTGTCCTGGAACTCACTCTGTAGACCAGGCTGGCCTTGAACTCACAAAGATCTGCCTGCCTCTGCCTCCCAAGTGCTAGGATTAAAGGCGTACACCACCACGCCCAGCTTCCTTTTAATTTTTATTTCGCTAACTATGACTGTACACATATGCATGCATATACAAATTAAAATTTAGCTTGCACATATGAGTGAGAGATATTTGTTTTTAGGAGCCTGTATAATTTCACTTCCCATCTCTAATTCTACCCACTCCATTCCATTCATTTTCCTATGAATGTCACCATTTCATCCTGCCTTACAGCTGAGTAAAATCCCAGTGTAGATATGCGTTCTGTTTTCTCTACCTATTCACCTGTTGGTGGCCTCTATGCTGGTGTCTCATCTTGGCTGTTGTGAATAGTGCAGCGATAACCATAGATGTTCAGACATCTCTGTGGTGTGCTTACTTGGAGTCCTTTAGCTTTATACTCAGGAGTGATAGCTTCAAGGAAATATACGTTAAAAGTACATTGAGATTCAGTATCATTCCCAGTACAACAGCTGTCACCAAGAAATCAAATGACAACAACTGCTGGCAAGAATATGAGGAAAGCACAAGTGTTCATAGGTATGTACAGTGGTACAGCGACTGTGAAAACAAGCAGACTCAAAGACCTGAAGGTGAGTTTTTTCTAAGATATTGTTCATTATTTTAACTCTCCTGTGTTCAACATTTCTTTTTCCCATCTTTCCTGGTAGTCCACAACATCCCCCACTGCTCTGTCTTCTTCCATCCCCCAACATAAATCACAGCTGCCTGCAATAGCAGAGCCATCTGGCCCATTCTACACCAAGAATCAGAAAATGCGGGATTCAAATCTGGCCCCACTCTGTGACCCATGCGGCTGGGGTTGATTCACATATGACATTTAGAAGACAATTTACTTGTCAAATGGGTCTAACAAAATCTTCCTTCTAGGATACTCGTGACGGCTAAATTAAAATAAATACAAATTACAGTGAGTGAAGCACTACAGAAATTAAACCCACTTAATGATGCTGAAAGTCACTACCTCTGTCTAGTTGCTGTGTGTGCTGCTATGCATAGCTCCTCTAGTCTTCACAGTAAACCCCGTGGCAGTGCTAACAGGGAGTGTGAAATGAGGGGTTTTTACAAAAAATAAGGTTTTTTTTTTTTCCTACTTAAACTTTCTCAAGGAAAAGGAAATATAACAGAGGTGCAAGAAATGCTCAAATCTTTTCTATAGCATCCTTCTAATGCAGACTCAGAACACTTCTAAAAGGAAGGAAGGAAAGCTCAAAAGGCAGAGAGAGATTTTAAAAATAAGCAGTTTTGATACAGTAAAGATAGTATTTTATAATCCAGACTTAGCCCTGGGTTTTGATTTTTGAATGAATCAGTTGGGTGAAAAGTTTTGATCCCAAAACAGGGAAATATGCCAGCTGGCAACTCTCGAGTCTAAATGCTGAGATCCCCTAGTTGTAAAAAAAGATTTTTCAATAAGAAATGTGTATTTAATTTATTCCAAGAAACCAGGGAAGGCTAGGATCATGCAGTCATGCAGTATTTGTTCTGAACTGTGTTTAAAGGCCCACAGGACGGGCCTTTGACCTGCAGAAGGAATTTTGATTTCCTGCTGTGCTCACCACACTGTGATTTTTTTTATTTGTTTATCTGTTTGTTTGCTTTTTGCATTCCAATTGACCTGATGTCGACATAGCAAGGGGATGTATGATCAACCCTGGAAAATGAACCTTTTTGTTTGCTTCAAAACTATGTCCATGGCATCCAGAGACATTTGAATCAGGGAAAGTGTAGGTTAAGTGCAGTAGATGAATAATTTGAATGCTTAGTCATCTTTCTTCATCTGTGGGTTCCGAATTCATGCATTCCGGTCAGTGCAGATGAAGAATATTAGAGAAATGATGAATCTGCATTGTGAAGGTTCAGATTTTCCTGAGTATCATTCACAAAATAATGTAGTATGACAACTGTTTACATAACATTCTTATTTTGTGAGGCAGCATAAGAAACCTAGATATGAGTCATGCGCACACTATACGCAGATACTATATGCCATTTTATAGGAAGAACTTGAGTGTCCAGGAACCTATCTTCCAAGAATCCTGAGGTAGGAATACACTCAAGTACAATTAGCCAATTCCAGGATCCTTTCATCTGTCATTAACCAAGTTAGCCTATTTCCTTAATGCCTCAGCAAAACTTTAACAACATTAAGCTATTAATATATTGAATGGCAAATTGTAGGTTTTGTAAGAAAAAATATGCCCAAAAGAAGTAAATCAGGAGAGGGAGAAGGGCTGCACGTTTCATAATTCTACCCTCAGCAGTGGAGTCCTCATTTGGGCAGGTGATTTGATCCTCCCCAGGTGACAATGGCTGAGAGCTCTGAGTGGATTGCTCCACGAATGAGATGTGATTATCCTTGTGGGAAGCATCATATGACTTGGAACAAGTCTTTAGGTCTAATATAAAGATCCGTCAAATCAATCATCCAGCTAAGCTTGTGTGGCCCCAAACTCCTAATTTAAAAATGTTGATAAATGAAGTACCTCTTTAGTTAATAAATGAAGTATCTCTTTAGTTGTCCTTTGTCAGCAACATTCATTTTAATGGAAAGTGAGTTTACAGGGTTACATGATTGAACTACTGAGCCAAGTCAGTGTTGGCAAATGATAGGCTAAATTATTGATGTTACACACTAATGAATTCTGATGAGAAATAAAACACAGACATTACGTTTCAAGTGGTTCATAATTATTTTTGTACTTTAAAAGCAATTTTATTCTTTTTCCAAATCATAAGGGTTCTGTAAAACAAAACATAGTTAGTGATTATATTGAAATTATTGAGTTTGTGGCAAAAAAATACTGTCGCAAGTTTTCATTTCTGGGAAGATAATGTTATTCACACTAGGTTTCTGATTTCCATATATACTTCTGGGAAAAGATAATTAAATTAAATGTCTAAATTTTAAAACCAGTGTCTTTAAAGAAGATAATCTGATTTGAAGCCATGGTTACCATTCCAATGGCTGCATTCATGGTCAATGACATGTTTATCAAAACATTTACTAGAGCTGTGTTGAAACATTGTAGTTCATTCAGGTGATGAGGAACACAGAGGGCTTTCCATGAAGCAGCTCTGTTTGGAGAAAAGTTATCCTCAGATACAAGGTGCAGAATGAGAAGTGTACTGTAAAACCACAGACGTCTGAAGCACTCGGAAGCTGTGGCAATGTTGGAAGCAGTTCCACATTTACTTAAGGAACAAAGAGGTCCGTACATTCTGACAAGTAAACACAATGTTCTCTAATATTTCCTGATGACATAACTGTCCAAACATGAGATCTGAATGGGGCAAGCCCAGGGCATTTCTTTTTAGGGTTAGGTTAGCACAACTTACATGGGAACCTGGTTTGAAGAGACTGTAGGCCAGCTTTTAATTAGCAAGGAGTGGAGAGAGAAATCACAGTGGGCTTGGTGGAAGTTCAAGGACCCGGTGCTTTCTAGTCACGAGTCTTTGCATCAAACCTCTACTCTCTGCAGTTCAGTTATCGTCCTGGCATGGGATAACAGTGTCTCTTCTGCCAGAAAGGGCTGTTACCATCAGCAGATCAGGTATTCGTGAAACAAATCCAGTATGCAAATGTAAGGAAAATTTATTTCTTATGTTTTGCCTGGAGTATAGTTCGCTTTAGGGAGATTGTAGGGATAGCTTGGAAAAATATCCTCCTTATGAGCGGAGAGAGCCCCTGGAGCAGTAACAGGAGAGAATGCTTTCTAAGGTGAAGTGTGGCCATTGCAGGTGCTCTTCTCGACTGATAATACACGCGTAATTCTCTTAAAGATTAAAAATCCAATGGCAAAACTCTTTCCATCCTGTGGATTGAGGTGGAAGAAAGAAGATTTTAAAAATGACCGTTTTAGCTGTGCAACACACCATCTCCACATTCATGTTTACTGGGTCCTTTCCTTCTTCCTCCCGAGTGCTCCTTTATCGATGATCCATGGTCAGCTTGGTACTGTGTGCAAGGGTGTTTCACATGTCACTACAAAAATTTCCTTTCTCGGGGCTGGAGAGATAGCCTAGCGGTTAAGAGCGCCGACCGCTCTTACAGAGGACGCCGGTTCGATCCCCAGCACCCACATGGCGGCTAAGAACCCCGATACCCTCTTCTGACCTCCGCAGCGTTGCACGACACCGGTGCACAAACTTGCATGCAGACAGTACATTCATACACATACAGAAATAAATAAAATTAATAAAAAAAAAATTTCCTTTCTCGGGGCTGGAGAGATGGCTCAGCAGTTAAGAGCACCGACTGCTCTTGCAGAGGACCTGGGTTCGATTCCCAGCACCCACGTGGCGGGTAAGAACCGTCTTTAACTCCAGTTCCAGGGGGAGCTGACACCCTCTTCTGACCTCTGCAGCATTGCATGACACAGGGGCACCAACCTACATACAGACAGTATACTCATACCCATAAAAAATAATAAATAAAAATTAAGAAAAAATTTCCTTTCTCAAGATTTTTCCTTCTCACACTTTACACTTGCTATCATGGCTCCCGCTTGTTGCTTTTTAATCTTGATACTTTTCAATGAAAAATTGTGTGTCTAGGTCAATCTCGCATCAAAGCAGAATTATGTCAGGACGATGCTAAGTTGTATGAAAAATACCTACTGGATATGCTCCATTAGTCACTAATTTTCAAACTTAAAGTTCTGTCTTTGAGAAACTCGTCTCCCCACACCACTGACTGGCTCCTCCACTTGAATAATGTTCTGCTGACATAAAAATGAATTAAAAGATTTAAAATGCTGTTTTTGTTGTTGCTGAGTATAAGTCTAACATATATAATTTATATCTTTCTAATAAAAGCAATAAGAACTTACTTATTTTGTTGTAAATTAAAAATAGAAATACGTTTGCACTTCACATGTTATTTAACAGGATAAAAGGAGTGCAGAATTTAATTTGTAGACTTTAACATTGATAAGTGTTTTATTAACCTTCTGATGCTACATCATATGGATATGTCTGTGAGATCAATGTATTTTCATCTTAGCTTTCAACATTGGAATTAAAATCCTTTTCCATTTATCTTCAAATGGAAGATGCAGACCTATCTTTATTACCCAAAGTTACTCTGGATGTCGCCAGAGAAGATATTCTTGAAATTTGGAAGGGTAAGTCAGAAATCCCATGCTATGAGAGGAGAACAAAATCTAAGAATTGTACCATGAAGGCTCGAGAGAGTGAAAACACTCTGAGATGAAACAGGTAATAAGAATATACAGTTTGGGGGCTGAAGAGATGGCTCGGTGGTTAGGAGCAATGCTCTTTCAAAGGACACGGGTTTGACTCTCAGCATCCACAAGGTGGCTAACAATCACCCCTAACTCTAGTTTCAGGGGATCTGACTCCTTCTGACTTCTGCGGGCATTGCTTGACACTGGTACACTTACATACATGCCATCAAAACACTTGTACACATAAAACTAATGAATAAAATATTTAAAAAGTACATAACATTTTTGGGTGGAGGGGGTGAAGAGAAACGCAAATAAACTGAAAGGGGAAATTTAGCAACTGAGTTAGACTAACTAATAAAAGGACAAAAAGAGGCTGGGTTATATAAGCAAAGAACTCAATCTGCTCGTATACTGGGCTTCTTTACCAAGGCATTCCCAGGTCCTCTCCCAGGTTCTGTGTGCTGACTGCTAAGTCAGCTGCTAATTAAGATACTCCCTACTCTGGACCCAGTAGTGACTCAGCCCTGAACTTTCTCCCAACCTCATTTGCACTCTTTTCTTTCTACTCAGCCCCTATGCTCCAAGCACAGAGATCTTCAGACTCACTTCCAGGAAGCCATTTATTCTATCTCCCAGGAATTGTCGGCTTTACCTTATGAGGTTCACCTTGGATGAAGTTTCTTAATTCTGTTAAAAATATTACCTAACTTCTCTTGTAATTACTTTTCAGAAATGACTTAATTTCCCACGTTTTTCCAAATATTTCTTAATTATTCATATATAGGATTTCTTTTTTTAATTTTTAAAAAATTGTTATTTATTTATTTATTTATTTATTATTTATTTATATGAATGTACTGTCTGCATGTAGGTCTGTGCACCCCCCATGTCGTGCAATGCTGCGGAGGTCAGAAGAGGGTGTTGGATTCCTCTGGAACTGGAGTTCTCCTGGAATTGGAATTACAGACAGTTTTCAGCCTCCATGTGGGTACTGGGGATGAAACCCGGGTCCTCTGCAAGAGCAGTCAGTGTTCTTAACTGCTAGGCCATCTCTCCAGCCCCCATCACATATAGTATTTCTACTTTGCAGAAAACATAGCCTTTACCCAGGCAATCATTTAAAATGTCCTGAGACTTGTTTTATGGCCTAGCACGTGGCCTGTATTTGGAAACACTCCATGTGCACTCCAACGTGATGGACACCCAGCCGTCTCTGGGAACTACTATCCCAGCGTCTTCCTTGTTTGCACTGATTTTAGAAAATCTTCATGCTCTCTCTATTACAGACAGGTGAGCACTAAAATGTCAAACTTTAAGTATGGTCCTTTGATTTCTTCTTTCAGTTTTTCAATATACATGCTATAGATTTCCAAGTGGTTTTTAGATGAGTTCATAGCCAAGAGTGTTAGAGGTATTTCCTTCTCTGTGGGAAGCGATCCTCCTCTCTACTTCTGGTAATGTTTCTAGTTGTGAGGTTTCAGTTTTCTCAGCTGTATTGTGCTTTGTGTTGATAGCATGACATTTTTATCCTTTTTATGTTTGGTAATTTTTTATTTATTTATTTTTTTGGTCTTTTCGAGACAGGGTCTCTCTGTAGTGCCAGCTGTCCTGGAACTCACTTTGTAGACCAGGCTGGACTTGAACTCACAAAGATCCGCCTGCCTCTACCTCCCAATTGCTAGGATTAAAGGCGTGTGCCACCTCGCCTTTTGTTTGGTAATTTTAATGTTGATGATGTGCACTATAGTTGAATGGTGGGCCTGGAAAGGTGGCTTGCTGGCTAAGAGCACTGGCTGCTGGCTCTTCCAGAGAACCCTGCTCAGCTCCTGTCATCCACCCAGCAGCTGGTGACCATCCATTATTCCAGTTCTAGGCTTTTGAGCCCCTTGTTTGGCCTCTGTCTACACTTGGTGTGCTTACATACATGCAGGGGAAACACTCAAACACACAAAATAATGAATAACTAAAAATTAAAATTGAGTGTTATTTTACCCAATGTAACTTCATCTATTTTGAAGTGGATTTCTAATCCACTCATCTATATTTAATATAAACTTTGATTTTGCTGGATTTAGAATCACTGATGATACTGACCACTTATTTTCAGACTTTGTAATTGTAGTATATATATATGGAGGGTATGTATTCATATATTAGAGTAATATAAAATTAAAGGGAAAATGTGAACTTCTAAATATATTTTGGAATTAGCATACAATTTATTTTCAAAGGTCATAATCTTCATATATATGTGACATATATATATATATATATATATATATGCATATTTTGGAGCAATACAAATGGGAGGGAACAACAACGATAAAAAGACAGGATCAAAGAACTGACTGAAACAGTTAACCTCTGCCCAAACAATAAACCTCTGCAGAGAAAAACTTTAAAAAGTCTGAGAAAAAGATTCAAGAGATGTATGGCAGAATGCATGAACTGGGATGGGGTGGGGGGCATGGAAAAGGGAGTGTGTCTAAATAGGACTGAGAAATGATGTATGAAACACACAAAACACCAACAAAATATTTTATTTAAAAATCCAATAAAATAAAATAAAGTAAAATAAGTAAAATGTATATTATAAGTGCCTTGTACCTGCCTTGAATTGCAGCACTATTTTCACACACATAAAAAAATCACCAATTTTCTATTTTCGTTTCATTTGACTTTTTGTCTCTGTATTTCTGTTTTTTCTTTTCTTCCTTCTTTTAATAAAACACTCTTTAGTATTCTGTGCTAATTCTTTATGGCTGCACCCTTTTTTTGTGAATTTTATTGAAGCTTTGTGCATTTCATACAAAATTTCCATTTCAAGTCCAGACCCATCCCCCTTCCTTGCCCCCCACCCCACCAGAGCTCATGCATTCTGCCAAACATGTTTTTCATCTTTTTCTCAGTCTCTTTTAAAATGTTTGACGCAGAAGTTTACTGTTTTGAGCAGAAGGTCACCATTCACCATTTCAGTCAGTTCTTTGACCCAGTCTTTATGTTATTGTTGTTGTTCCTTCCAAACTGCATCACTCCAAAATATGCATATATGCATGCCACATATATTTTTTAGCATCTTCAACTCATGATTTCTTTCTTTCTTTTTATTAGGCTGAAAGATGTCATGTTTGAAGGCTCCTTGGCAAGCCCGAACCACCATCAGTATGGCTATACTCTTCAGTACTCTGTGTTAGTTCTGTACTGGTTTTGTTGCTGTGCCTCTTGATTTTGTGGTAGGGATACACTCCAGTTCTGTATAGTTTGTACCATGATGTTTCATATTCAAGTAAAGACGAGCAACAGGAGCATTCTCTTTCCTCTCTCTTTCACGATCTGGCTCCCATTTGTTCTGCGCCTATAAACACTGCGAGTCCTACAGGAGAGTCACATCTTTGCATTCACATCTAATTGTCTTTTCAATAAATTAAAAGTTGAAAAGTCTTTTCTATTTGCTCACACAGTTGCTGCTCCTGGTGATTCTCCTTCCCTCAGATTTAGATTTCCTCCCTTTGTGCATCCGTTTTCCTTGTTTTCGAAAGATATTTTCTGTTAGAGGATTTTGAGATGACTGCTCTTGATGTTTCACTCCCTTGGCATTTGGAGACGCTCCGCCATGTTGCGGCGCTCCGCCATGTTCAGGCGCTTCGCCATGTTCAGACGCTCCACCGTGTTCAGACCCTCCCCGTTTTTTGATGCAGTCTTAAAATTTCTTTCAAAATTTTACCTTTGACACAGTTTTTAAAATAATTTTTAAAACATTTTTTTCTTTTTTTAAATTTCATGTGTATGAGTGTTATGTCTGCATATGTTTAAGTGCACCCATGTCATGCAATGCCTGAGGAGGACAGAAGAGGGTATTAGATCCCCTGGAAATTGAGTTACAGACAGTTGTTAGCTGTCATGTGGGTGCTGGGATTTGAACCCGGGTCTTCTATAAGAACGGCTGGAGAGATAGCCTAGTGGTTGGGAGCACTGACGCTCTTGCAGAGGACCCGGGTTCGATCCCCAGCACCCACATGGCGGCTAAGAACCGTCTGTAACTCCAATTCCAGGAGAACCCGACACCCTCTTCTGACCTCCACGGCATTGCACGACACGGGTGCACAGACCTGCATGCAGACAATAGACATTCATACACATACAAAAATAAAAAAAATAAAAAATAAAAAAAAGAACAACCAGTACTCTTAATACTTTTTCAAAATTTACTTATGTGTATGAATGTACTGTCTGCATGTAGGTTTGTGCACCTGTGTCGTGCAATGCCGCAGAGGTCAGAAGAGGGCATCGGATTCCCTTGGAACTGGAGTTAAAGATGGTTCTCAGCCACCAAGTAGGTGCTGGGGATCGAACCCGGGTCCTCTGCAAGAGCAGTCAGCTGGAGAGATGGCCAAGAGAACAACCAGCACTCTTAACCACCCAGCCATCTCTCCAGCCCCAGACACAGTTTTTTAAAGACTGCTTCTTTTATCTTTTGATTCCTAGGAGTTTACAATAATATAATGGAAATTTTTTATGTATATAGCATTTTGGAGACTCTTTGAATTAATGAGACCTGTAATTACTGTTTCTCACCAAAGGACCACATCCAATTTTATATCTTTGAATGGTTAAGGCATACCTCCCACTAGTAAATGGTATTCTAAGTTATACTTTTGAAAAGTAATATGTAAAAGGGTATGCTAGTATTTTATTACTTGGTTTGAGAACTGAAAGGTCATGAGTTTTTTTTAACGGAATATTCAGTATTCTGCCAGAATGTCAAAGCTAAACAGCCAGCTCGATATCTGTGGCCCTGAAGACTTTATCTCTTATTTCTCACTGTCTCCCTCTGACATAATGTATTCTCAGTAACACTGAGAGAATTGCTATAGCAGAGTGGTTAAGAGCAGTCCCTTATGGCCAGATTGCCTGAATTTAAATTCTGCCTCTGCTATTAGATATTGATCCTGTGCAAAATACATTACCCTTCTGGGCTTCCGTTTCCTTTTCCATAAAATGGAGTTGCTAAGGGAGTACTCTGTAGAGTTCTTTGAGAATTGCATTAATTAAAATTTATAAAGCACTGGGAACAAAAGCATGCTGTAAGGACTCCATAAATGCTTTCTTCAGAGTGGGGGAAGGGTGCATGACCGCAGGGAAACAGAGTTTTCCAGATAGCTATGAGCTCAGAGGGACTTAGAGCAATGGTGTCAGCAAGCACAAGACCCATGCAAACTCAAACCAGACAAAAACCAGGATAGATTAAAGGAAAGAGGTAAGAAGCCCCAACTATAGCTAAGCAACTAGTGTCAGCTGCTCACTGCTGGACGAGGGGGAGCTGGTCTTCTCTAAGGGAGTAATTCTAAATAGGATGACGTGGCTCCAGTGGATGAACTTACACTGAAGGACTTTTGGGCACACAGACTTGAATCAATAGGCCTTAACATATATGACAGAATGCATGAAAGCTGGTGGGGGGTAGGTGGCTATGAGGAGGTGCAGATAGGGGAGGGGGAGTCTAAATATGATTAAGAAATATTGTATGTAATGCACAAAGAATCAATTAAAATATACTGCACAAAAGGAAACAATAAACAATCTCTACTGTGTATTCTGGAGCCTGAAATACCCCATCCCTTCTGTCTTAGCTCACTCCGGTCCCTTCATCCTGCACCTTTCTTCCTTTCCGAATTTCAGTTTTACAAAGACATTCTCCTGATTTCAGGTCTAACTAGTTTCTGTTTGCTTTCTGGCTGTCCATAATGTTTATTGCCTATTCCTGGTCACTTGACCTTGTAACTGATTATACTATTTTCTGTTGCTGTTCTCCTCAACATTCAAGATGTAATGTGCAGTTACTCCCTTCAGGAAACCTTCCTTCAATTCTTACCTTGAGTTCTTTTTGCCTTAATTTTCATATTTATACAACATATTGTGCCTGCCTCCTCTGCAGTATCAGAGGTTCTTTGAGGACAGAGATTCTATGTGGGACTTTTGGACCCCTGGTGCATACCAAATTGCCTTTCATATAGCAAGCACCTAAGAAATATGCATTGGAATTAATTGCTATTTTTCAACTTTGCTGAAACAGCTAATGGTCAAAGATCACCCTACGTATTGTGTGTGCTGTATTTGCATTCAGTAAGTAGGGTAAATTCAGTGCTTCAATATGTTATGGTAATTCACTCCCCCAATATCAATCAAAACAAGATTCTAGGGGCATAATTTTACTGAGAAGGATAATGAGATAGTAAGTCCTAAAGGTAGGATGTGAAGAAATGAACTAAAATCCCTTTCAGACACCATTTTCTGACTCTGAAATGATTTTTGGCAACAGGCATTTATTTGTTAGCAACAGTCAATTTGAGATGAGAACAGAATGCTGATTTTACAGCTAAAGGAAGATATTTGGCTAAAATGTGACTCATTTATTTGAATGTTTTAACTAAGAACATTTGTTTAATTCTTTTTTGTTTATATGCTTATGCATACTTTAAAAGCTGTGGCAGGAATCAAAGGAATTGAAGTCAACCAAGCATTTCTTTTATTACATTATATGACTAGTGGTGTTGGGTACCGATAATGCTGTTTCTTCAGTTCCCAGGAGTTTCAAATGATGTGTAAGAACTGGAGTCAGAGTTGAGGATCCCACCATAAGAGGAGTAGAAGCAGGCAATCCATGGATCCAAGGGAGGGACTACCTCTTTGAGAGGTTATCTAACCGAAATGACAGGTCTAAGTACAGGTATGCATGAACACCCTAAATAGATACAGTGTATTATGCATGCATATTTATAACTTTACGTGTGTGTGTAAAATAATTATCAAAAAGGAAGAAAAGAAGTTGAGAGGGAGTGTGGGACATGGAGGAGTTGGTGGGGGATGGGGAAGGATGGAAATAATACAAAAAGACAATCCTCATGTATGAAGTTCTCAAAAATAAAACAATATTTTTGAAAAGCAAAAAAGGACTTAGAGTTGCAAGAATTTGTTAATTAATTGTTAAATTAATTTCATAATACTGACAGAATCCAGAGTCTCACATATGCCAGACAAGCTCTATAGTACTGAGCCCTCAGCCCTTGAAGCTTTTGAATGTGTAAAGATGATAAAAGTACAAATTGGTTCAGGGATAATTAGTTTTAATCAATTTTGGTAAGAATTTGTTGGGAGTTTCAGAATTATCTTATGTTAGTATTGATATAAGGCAAAAAGGATGGCTTGCTTTACAGTAGTAAACTGTTTACTAAGTCCAGGGTACATCATATACCTCATTTCATGAGATAATAATGGTGACCTTGGGAGACATACTGCATGTGTGTGTGCATGAGTGCATGTGTGTGTGTGTGTGTGTGTGTGTGTGTGTGTGTGTGAATGTGCAGGTACACATGCATGTGCAAAGGCCAAAGGACAGCAGCTTCTTCAGAAGTCATCTCTTTTTAAAAAATTTTTTTGGTCTTTTTTTAAATTAAAAATTGTTTTATATTTTATTATTTATTTTTGTATGTGTATGAATGTACTACTGTCTGCATGTAAGTTTGTCCACTCGTGTTGTGCAATGCAGCAGAAGTCAGAAGAGGGTGTCGGATTCTTCTGGAACTGGAGTTAAAGCTGGTTCTCAGCTGCCTTGTGGCTGCTGGGGATCAAACCCAGGTCCTCTGCAAGAGCATTTGGTGCTCTTAACTGCTAGGCCATGTCTCCAGTCTCGTCATCACTTTTTTACCACAAAGTTTCTTACTAGCCTGGGACTCACCAATGCACTCTGTTTCCCCAACTCTGGAACTCCAAGTATGGCTTGGCTCTTTGTGTGTGATCTGGAGATTCAGTGCAGGAGCCCGATTGTGTGAGATGCCCTGTACCGACCGAGCTAACTCCCTAATCCAGGTACATGACTTTTATATCTGTGAGAGATCTCAGATGATACAAACCTAGCAAGTCTTCACCTACTCTAAAAAAACAATATTTCTAAAAATTTTGACATCTGCTCTGAAGTCCCCAGCTTGGGTTTTAGAGAATGATAATGAACAATATTATATGTTTAAACAGATATTATTGAATTAATGACTTATTCTATGATCTATATAAAAATTATTGCAAATATGCATAACACATTATTTCATGTTTTGTTTTACTTATAGACTAAGCATTCTTAATCTACTGTATATGTCAGGTATTTACTTTTATACCTCAGTTACCAAGTGAATAAATACTCTATATTCTAAATTCCAAATAAGGCTGAGGTTTTCTGAGTTCTCATGCTTGCTGCCTGTTTGTAAATGGAGTTTTACTGAGACACATGCACACATTCGAATGATACTGATTGAGTGCATACATGTATGATACTGACCATGGTGCTCTCCCCTTATAAGGGATGGCTGATGTAGTTTCAGTTTTGTGATCCACAAAACTTAAAATATTTATGCTATAGAAGGTCAGCCAGGGGCGTGGGGGACACGGGGGGGGTGCACATACTCTGTGCCCAGCTCCCCAGGTGGGCTCCCCACCCCCCTCCACTCAAGCTACTGATACTGTGGTGGAAAAGTATAAACTACTAGTGCTGCGGTTTATTGTGTTGTGCTGTTGGGAGGATCCAGCAGTGTCAGTGATTCAAGGCTGTATAGCCAAAACTGAGGAAGAAACCAACAGGAAGCAAACTGAGTTACCAACCAGTCCTCCATATTAACATTTGAGATTAGCAACAGAAGGCAAACAAATAAACAAAGGGAGAAACAACAACAACAACAACCACACATGCCAAAAACACAATGGAAAAACAATATGGGAAAAGCTCAAAACAAATCCCCACCGAACTCAACCAGTCCTGTAGAAGATCCCAACAAGGAGATCTCCCTGGAAGGAAACCAAGACACCGACCTTAGAAGAACAATTGTAGACATATTCAAAGACTATAAAGAACAAATCAGAGAACTAAAGGGAGAGAACAAAAAACTCATGAAGGAACTAGGAGGAAAGAATGATGAACTCTGGAAAGAACTAAAAGAAGAGATTGACAAACTCAGAAAAGAACTAGAGGAAGAGAAATACAAATTCCTAAAAGAACTAGAGGGAGGGAATGACAAACTATGGAAGGAAGTGGAAACATTGAAAAGATCTCAGGCTGAAAGGAAAAAAAGAAACTGACCAGCAAAGCAAGGAGCTACAAGAAGAGAATGAAACCTCCAAAAGGAAGTGGAAACACTGATGAAATCACAGGATGAAATAAAAAAGGAAATTAAACATTCATCCAATCAGTAGGAAAGGATGGGAAAAAGCCTCAGAAGCAGAATGGATGAAGCAGAACAAAGAATATCAGACATGGAAGATAACACAGAACAACTAAAAACCTCAAGTAAAGATTATGAAAAATTAAAAAAAACACAAGAGTGAAACAACCAGGAAATGCGAGACACTATGAAAAGATCAAATCTCAGCATCATAGGGATAGAGGAAGGAGAAGAATCCCAAGAGAATGGTCTTGATCAGATCTTCAACAGAATAATAGAAGAAAACTTCCCCAAACTGAAAAAAAGACAAACCCATAGAAATAAAAGAAGCACATTGAACACCAAATAAACAAGACCAGAAAAGAAATTCCCCACGTCATATCATAGTTAAAACACTAGATGTTCAAAACAAGGACAAAATACTGAAAACCACAAGAGAAAAACAAGTTACATATAAGGGGAAACCCATCAGACACACAGACTCACACCTGACTTCTCAGTGCAAACTATGAAAGCCAGAAGAACATGGACCAAAGTATTTCCAATACTAAATGACTTCAGATGCCAATGCAAATTACTATATCCAGCAAAAATGTCAATCATAGTTGAAGGAGAAAGAAAAATCTTTCATGACATAACTGAAATGAAAGAACACATGTCAAAAAAAATCAACACTTCAGAAAATTCTTGAAACAATTCAAAGAACAGAGGAAAGGAGCATCTATTCTTAAGCAACCCAAGAGAGAAATTACCAAAAGCATAACAGAGTAAATAAATACCTAGACCAAGAATGCAAATGAAAAATAAGTTTAAAGGAAACAACACACATCTCTTAATAACAACCTTAAATATTAATGGTCTAAACTCCCCAATCACAAGACATAGACTGGGAGAATGGATTAAGAAACAGAATCCATCTATATGCTGCCTCCAAGAAACCCATCTCACCCTCAAGGACAGACAGTACCTTAGAGTGAAAGAATGTGTTTGAGTGTATTGCCTGCATGCATATAAATGCACCATGTTGTGCCATGTTGAAAGAGGTCAGAAGAGGGTGTCAGATCCCCTGGAATTGGAGTTACAGGTGGTCATTAGCCACCACGCGGGTGCTCGGAACTGAACCTGGGTCCTTTGGATGAGCAGCCAGTGGTCTTGACTGCTGAGCCATCTCTCTAGCCCCAGAATATAGCTTTTAAAATTGTGTAGTTACATAGTAGAATACGTTCTCAACATGAACACAATAACACATTTTCTCCTCAAGAAGCATCAGAGCTATTCTTGTGGATTTATTTATAGTCACGTCAAAGGTTGCTGAAAAAAACCTTGTTTGACTTTGAGTCTGATTTTGTTTAACTTATGAACTTTTAAACTTTTTTTAATTTTAAAAAATATTTTATTTGTATTTTTATGTGTGAATGTATAGCCTGCATACGTATAAATGAACCTGTACTGTGCAATGCCTGCAGAGGTCAGAAGAAGGTGCTGGATCTCCCTGGAACTGTAGTTATAGAAGGTTATTAGCCACCATGTGTAGCTGGGAATTGAACCCAGCACCTCTGCAAGAGCAGCCAGTGCTCTTAACCACTGAGCAATCTAACTAGCCTTGATGATCTTTTAAACTTTTTAAAAGGCTTTTGACATTTTAAAAATAGGTATCTTCTCAATGTAATCTTTTTTTTTTTTGTCATCTTTTCGAGACAGGTTCTCCCTGTAGCCCAAGCTGTCCTGGAACTCACTCTATAGACCAGGCTCGCCTTAAACTCACAAAGATCTGCCTGCCTCTGCCTCCCAAGTGCGCTAGGATTAAAGGCGTGCCCTACCATGCCTGGCTCAATGTAATCTTATATAAATTTGTGTACTTAAATCATTCTAGTAATGTTTAATGGCTCTTTTTGAAGGGATTGAATTATCTTTTTTTCTTTTTCTTTTCCTTTTTGAGAAAGTGTCTTTATGTAGCCCCAGCTAGCCTTGAACTTGCTATGTAAATCTGACTGGCCTTAATTGGGCCTGCCTCAGGAGTGCCAGGATTAAAGGCTTTTTATATCACACTCTATGATATATATATATTATGATATATATATATATAATATATATATAGATGTATTTGCTTACTCTTAAGGAACTTGGTATTTCAGTATTTCAGGTAGACATGTTAAATACCTGTCTTATTAATTATATTGCTTCTTCACTTGATAAGTCAAGAGAAGCACTGTATGGTCAGATAATAACCTTAGTTTTCCCCCTTTATACAGGATCTCTGCCTCTTTATTGTTATCAAAAGTATGTTATAAAGCTAAGAGAATTTTGTCATATGCTATTTTGTCACAATATGTTGTTGCTCTTAATAACAATTACTTCTTAGCACATATGGAATAAAAATATAGTCTCTCCTTTTTTAAAAAAATGTTTTTTTCTTTAAATTTTATGTGTATGAGTATGTTGCCTGCATATGTGTTAGTGCATCCATGTTGTGCAATGCCCACGGAGGTCAAAAGAGGGCATCCAATTCCCTTGGAACTGGATTCAAGGACGGTAGTTAGCTGCCATGTGGGAGCTGGGAGTCCTCTACCAGAGTAGTCAGTGCTCTTAACTGCTAAGTCATCTCTCCAGTCCCTTAATTATATCCTTATATTAAATTATATTAATATACTTTCTAAAACTGAGTCCCTGCATTTTTTTCCTTCATCTTATTTTTAGTCCCTGCATTTTGATATATGATACTTTCATTTTTTTCATTTAAAAATTTCAGTTAGGATAACTGCTTCTATTTTTATTGTAAATGCATTTACTTTTCCTTGCATTTCAGCCACATCTTACTTCATATATTGTGAAGTTATTTTTTCTAGGTGCATCTGTTTTGTGATCAACATGTCTTGATAGGTATCTTTTATCTGTAAGAAATATACAACTTTGAGCTTCCTGATACTTTTGTCTCAGTGCTCTATGTTTTTAAATTATGACTTCAATACTTTTAACATGCTTTTCATTCAGTTTCTATTTGTATTATATGTATCACTTCTAAATAATGTGGCTTTTGTCTTTCTGACTAATCTGGAAATCTTTAGCTTTCAAATCGATCATGAAACCAAATCATTAATGTGTTTGTTCTTATTTTCTATGATTTACTTTTGTCTTTACTTTTGAATTATTCAACTTATACAGCAGTGCTTTTCCTCTGATACTTTAGGAGAGATAAATCTATCTTTTGACTCAGTAAATTTTCCTAAAAATTTGCAACAATATTTAAATATTTTATCACTATCTAGAATTAACCAGTAAAATTTACCTATTAACATATTAGTCAAGCATAATAACAACATCTGTTTCTATTTTACAAATATACAATGCATATGTTTAAGTTTATTTTCTTTTAAAAAAGAATGCATGGAGATTTTCTATTATATCACATGGCTAAGTAATTTAGAACTGTTGTTGTTGTGTTATAAATGATTGGATGCATTGTTTATGGGCCATCATAACTCCTGGCAGAGAAAATAGCGAATGTTTTAGTAACACAAGATTGTAGGCACCAAAGCTGAAGAGGCTTAGGGATATTATATCAGCAGCTTAACAAAATTTTTTTACTTAGGACATGTCAAGAAGCATAATTGGTTTTAGGTGAAGAAGAGGATTTCTAGACTGAAACACTCAATGACTGCAGCTCAGCACTTGAAAAAGCGCTAAACCACACAACAAAGTGGCCTTGAAAAGGTGAACATCCAAAGGATGGCTCCAGCTCAGAACAGGACCAAGAGATAGAAAAGATTAGCAGGCAGGTGTGGACCCAATAGGAATAAGTTTCCTATCCAGTATCACTGTCCAGGCATGCCCTGCTGTGGACCAACCAGAGGGTAGGCAGCAGTCAGGTGTGGCCGGGAAGGAGATGGGGTTTTGAGAGAGCTTATCCCAGGATGCACCCCCTCCTAATTTCCCCATGACTTCTGCATACACATCTTAGGGTGTTTGGCAAATGATTTTTCTCACCTAACAGTTGACTAGTATCCCGCAGCATCATTTTAATACTCCTCTAGGAGTAGAAATAATTATTTAGACTTCCCAACACAGACAGTGAAATGAATCCTGAGATTGAGCATATAAAAATGGAAAGCAGCAGCAATATTTTACAGCATTGAATCAGATTGTATACACTGATAGCTGGGCTCCCCTGAAAATATACTGAATGACTGTACAATGATTTCCTTTTTGAAAACTGGACAGAATAAGTGGAACCAAGTTAGATATCTGACAGTATCAAATCCTCTTAGATACCTTAATACTGTACTTCTAAAATCACTTGAAGAGGAATTGAATAGACCTTTCCATGGGAGCTTAGAAACTTCTAGGAAGGGGGAGATTGCAGCAAATAAGGGGAGCCAATTGCTGGAAATGCAAGCGTTATAAACAGTGTGTACAGGGTGGAGGTGGAGGTTAGGCTCAAGGAAGTTTAACTTACTTGGCAGAAACAGCTGGCAGCTGCACTCAGGGAAGACTTTGTGGAGTAAATGAGTGCACGGAGTCAGGTGCTTTTTAACAAACCAGGAAGGATATTGCACAAGGAAGAGTGTAAGCAGGAGAGAGAGGAGGGGTTAAACATGAAGCTCTGTAATGAAGAAGAGCAGATCAAAGGATAGGCACTGGGAGGGCCTTGTGAGCCATGCTGTAGAGTCCAAATCCCATCTTCTCAAGAGGACTGCACATTCCTCTGGTTTTGTGGCACGATTTTGAAAGTTGAAATTTTGCTTTTCATAAAGGTTGACATTTAGACATTCTAAGCTAAAGTCGTCTATTGCAGAGAAGAAAAGCAGACCCTGAAGTATGGTCATCAGATTCCCTAAATGTAATCCAAGCTTGCTGCTGGGACGAGTGCTAGCTGAGCTTCCCTACCTGTCCTGGATGAGCCCTTCATTTCCATATTAAGTAGCACCCATAAAGACAGGCAATCTAAAATCAGATTTAGCACAATACATGTGGGTGCCTTTCTAATATAATGAACAAAGGTTATTTGAAGGTTATGGATTGAGAACTCGCTTTACAGATATTCAAATATACAATAATTCACGATGAGAATTTACCATTTGCGAATTAAAATAATGTATGCCATCAGGATGTGCATAAGCCATTTTTAATATAGAAATGGGAAATCAAAGGTAGTAGCTACTGATATTTTTATTTTACTTGTTTATTCATTTATTTTTTCCACCCATATTTTAACATGCTTTATGTGAACAGACTTTTTAAGGAAAGCAAAATGCTACAGAACTCTAAAACTAATGCAACTGTCATTTGTACTTATTTGTGCATAAATGTCTATTAAATCTTTCTTCATCAGACATTGCTTTTTCAAAACTTTCTTTTAATCCTCCTACTATTTCCATTTTTCATGACCCATTCTCAATAGAACCAATATGTAAAGTGCCCACACCGTGCATGTGAAAACACTAAAAATAGACCCCAATGAAAATGAAATGTGAAACTGCTTAGGAACTGTGGAAATGTGTCACAAAATATTTTTCTTGTACTAAAAACAGTAGGTAGCACATATGTAACAAAAATGAAACACATGTGGTTTGGGGTTCGGGTATTCATCACTAATGGCACCAGTTATGGATGTTTGGGGTTCTAAAGACGGTAGCCTTGTTTATGTTTTTCATGGAACAGGTAAGTCTTTTTCATTTTGTTTCTTAATAAAATAAAGTAGCGTGTGTTTTCCTTTGGGATATCATGTTTAACACACCTTATGTTATTTGAAATGCTAAAACATTTATTTGAAACAGCTTTCAGTACTATTCTAGCAATAGACTTCACATGACTATCAGGGGTTTCTCAACTATTTCAGAGTCTTAAAGACAAGTGAGTCACTAAATGATTTTCAGACTCAAAATACTTTTCAGACAGGCAGCAGAATGTCATATGCATCTGGAACCACAGTTACATTCTGGTCCCAAGTGGATTATTTTTTTAAATAGAGTCACCTCCATATCTGCTCAGAAGGACGAGGAAAGCAGAAGGAGAAAGACAATAGTTAAAATAAGACAAAGCGCTTTGTTCTCAATAAAGCACGTTTTTGTAAATGCATCGCCAGGTAACTTCATCATATTTTCTGAAAGCAGAATGGCCACACTGGGGAGAGGTTCAGCAGGTAAAATGCTTGCTGGGCAGGCAGGGGACGGGGTTTCAGATCCCCAGCACCTAGGTGAAAAGTCCAGACACAACCCGATAGCACATGCTTGCCATCCCAGCGCCAGTGAGCTGGAGACAGACAGGAGACCGGACCCGGGGCTTGCTGACCCGGCAGACGCGTAGAAACAGAGAGCTCCAGGTTCAGTGAGGGATCCTGTCCCCAAAAGGATACCTGCCTCAGGCTTCTCCGTGTGTGTGTGTGTGTGTGTGTGTGTGTGTGTGTGTGTGTGTGTGTGGTGTAGAACTGTAGCATTCACACAGCCTGATGATTGGAAAATAGTGCACTAAAAATCCTCTCTGAGGTCCACGAGAAGCCAACCCAAGCTCAGGTTTCCGCAGAGCATGCATGTCACATGTGCTAACTGACTGAGTACATCTTTCATGCAATCCAGTTTATCAAGGAGGTTAAAAATTGATAACACTGGATGGGATGTGGTTTTAATGCATCATTTGGTTTTCTAGCTGGATCAGCCCGATCTTCCTGCTTCCTTTCCCTGCAGTCACCTACCTGCACAACTAATATTTGCTGAATGCTCTCCCGAGACTGCTCGTGGAAGTTGGCCAGCTTGCTCTGGTTAAAGAGGATCACCAGTCGGAAGTACTCCTGCCATTGCTCGTCCAGCCTTCTTTGCAGCTCGCAGAGCTAAAGGCGACAGGGAGGGAAAAAAACACAAGTCAGGGGAGGAGAGGAATTAATGGCACTGTTCGAGAAGAATGATGGAGGAAATATAGAAAGCAGTCAATGGCCCATTCTGCACTGTACGGACCTGACAGGAATTTCACAGTCTCTTGACTTTCCAACCCAGTCATGTGCATTCGTCAGAGACCAGTCACATCTGGCCGCCAGGATGGGGGGTTAATTTTCTCTAAATGCCTCAGCAGTTTTGTTCTAGCTGAGGCAGACTCTGTGACTGCAAAGCTGATGAGTAAAATATTTCTACTTCACCCAGTTTAACTCAAAACCGATAGCCTCGGGACATATTGAACCTTTCTTTCTTTTTAAAAAATAATCTTTTGAAGTTTTTTTTTTCTTTCTTTTTTTTGAATGGCACAGTGGATCAAGCCAAAGTTTCAAAAATGCACCCTGAAGACGTTGATGGACAGACCTGCTTCTTTTTCGCTCTTGTAAAGCTCATCATGGCTTGGTGCTGTGTGTGTCAGAGCACGACGCAACTAAGGAGAATTAACTTAGCCATCAACTGCAGAGGGGCAAACAATAACAGGGCGGAAATTTCCAGCTAGAACGTGGATCATTCTGCCTCCCTCGGATCACGTGACATGGAAACAATGTTGCCGCATTAAAGTACAGTAGACGCAGTGTTTTCTATGGTGCGTTGAACACTGGACCTGTCGAGAGAATTAGAATTTTCTTATGGTCTGCTATACCAGGAAGAGTAATATAAAAAAAAATCAACAACAAAAATAAAAACAGTGGGAGATTTACCAAGCAAGACAATACATTCTTGTTCTTCAATAGCACACAATTCAGGGTTATGATGGTGCATCTATTTTTAAATGGAATAAATTTAGCAAAACCAACAAAAATACAATCATCTGGGGTAAAGTAATAGACATAATCCCTTAGTGTGTTTTAAAAAAATAGAAAAATAGAATTCATATCAAACATTTATATCAAACAAAAAAGATGTTCCATATGAAACATTTCTTTACACTTCCAGTGAACATGTTAGAATACAGCTGGGGGTCAGGTGTACTTAGAATGAACGGGGTCCTTTGTAAAACATCAACAGTCCGTGCATGGATTTTAGAAATCTTTGATATGTACAGTTCACTGAAACAGCTACAACAATTTCCAATGTCTGACTTCTGGGAATTAGTTATCTTTATTTTATTAAACAGTGTTCTAAAACATATATTTAGGCGAGGTTCACAGAAAAATAGCCACATCCCTATTTAATTTAATTTCTTAATTTAGGAAAAAAAAAAACCTTTTAAAACAGACAATTTTTACTCAAGTCATTTGAAGTCCATTATCCGGAATCAAGTTAGGGCATGTTGGATAATTTAGTCTGGTAATTTAGGATTAGGAGGTATGTCCTATCTGGGGAAACATAGAACTGGGGGTGGACATTGTGAGCTCATAGCCTGGACCCATTTCAAGTTATTTCTGTGGGCTTTCTGTGTGTGCTTGAAGATTTGAATGTTCAGCTTCCTGCTTGGGCACTCCCACCATCCCTCTCCACCACGATGGACTCTTATTCCGCTGTAAGCTTAAACTCAATAAACTCCTCCTTTTATAAATTTCATTAGTTGTAGTGTTTTATTACAGCAATAGATAGGTAACTCATGTTAACAAGTCATAAATACGTAGGAGCGAGCCTTGGCCCCGAATCACCCAATATATGTATCAGTGACTTAAACAATATTATTTAACAATTGGATAATTTGTATTGACTATAAGGTACATAACAAACTTGTATTCAAATGATAAATTACCTCAGTCTGAAACTGGGCCAAGTTACAGAACCCCCCCATAAGGTACTGACTAAACATTGGAAGCAGAAGGAAAGCGTGATGGTAGCTGTTCTAAGAATTGTTTCTTAACACACATGTTGAAAACCTTGTGGCTTCAAATTTGGTCTTAGAGTAAAATGTGTATGCAGGTTATATGACCAGTTCTCAGAGGGTAAGAGTAGAGGTATGGCTCAATTCAACAGATCAAAAGTCGGTAGTATTTACTGAAGGCTCATTAACATAGCTTCTTTTAAAGCATTTAAACAGCATTTTAAAGTTACTTACTTCTAACTTAACCAGGGTGCCTCATTGATTTGAAGCCAATTCCTTTCCTCTATCGTCCTGTGATATTTAGTAGTCTATACTGACTCAATAGGCCATAGGCTTATATAGAAATCCAGAATAATGTCTATATTCCAATGAATAAAATAACCTGCTAATTGAAACCTAACTATAAATATTCTTTAGGGTTAGAGGGTCTGATGTGATGCTTTTGTTATTTTTCTTTACAAAAATAATCTCTTCATTCTCGTGGTTCATTTCAATAGATCACAAGTTGATAGTATTTACTGAAGGCTCATTAACATAGCTTCTCTTAAAGCATTTGAACATTATTAAAGTTACTTACTTCTAACTTAACCATGGTGCCACATTGATTTGAAGCCAATTCCTTTCCTTTATCTTCCTGTGATATTTAGTAGTCATGAGTTAAAGATAATCATGTAGGCTTCTACAGTCAAAATGTTGTATTGCAAAATTAACATTTGTTTGTCCTTGCCAGATATTAGTAAGAAATGAATGACAAAACTTCATGCACATAATCCAATTTTACATAGGGTTTTGTTCTTATGTCTGGATTTACCAAGGTGATAAAGTCAAAATCTGTCTAGAATATACTTATGTAACTATTTGCACAATAGATATGCCCCTAAGATACTGTGCACTTCATTATTTTATTTTAAAAATAAGAAAAACTACTTAAGTTGCTGTTTCTGCAAAGATGCATCAGCTAGCTTTTGTGGCTTGAAGTCATTTGCTTTAGAGAATTTGTTATAATTTTTTTTTTCAACTATTTTTGTCTTTTGTGCACCTGTGCCATGCAGTGCCCGTGGAGGCCAGAAGAGGGCATTGGATTCTCCTGGAACTGGAGTTACAAGTGGTTGTTAGCCACCTTGTGGGTGCTGGAAGTTGAACCCAAGTCCTCTGCAAATGTAGGCAGTGCTTGTCCCATGGTCTTTAAAAGTGTCCCATTACACTTGAATATCGTTCACATAAAAACAAGGAATTTTTGTAAAATAAGATTTGTTGTTTCTAGACAATGTAATTTTCCAATAAAGGATAAAGATACAAATGTACTATAAATATACAAAATATTTGATAACTTTACTCATTAAATAAGTACTGGTTTTAGATATTTCAGAAATTGTTTAATTTTCTTTTTTTCTTTTTGGTATGTGTCTCCACTTCAAGTCACATAATTAATACAGATGTTGGGTAGTAATTTCATAAATTACTTCACAAAAATTGAAAATGTAATGTAGATATTTTCACAAGAATTTGAATTTTCTAGGTTCAAAAAGCAACAATAGAGTTTAGATTCAAAACTACTCATAATAAACATACTTTTGTGAGGTTATGAACACACTGTACATTATTGTGTTGAAGTAACAACAGGCTAGTATGTTTTAGTTTAAAATTTTTTTCTTAAATTGTCTATGTGCATTATGGAACATAAATATCACTGAAACCGTGCTTTAGATAAAATTAAATCATTTTTAGAGACATATGGTGCCAAAAATGAACTCCCTAAAGCACATAATTTAACTAGCTTTTGCAATTTAAGAACCCTGGAAAAAAGAAAGGGAACATTTCGGGGAAATGAGAAGTGTCCTTATAATGAATTTCTGCTTTTAAGAATCAGACATAACAAGAGTCTTTTTAATTAAAATACAAATATCATATGTATAGTTATCTGATAAATGAACTATGAATTGTTTTTCCAGAAAAGAAAGACCAGTCAATACCAGGGAAAAAAAAAATCTTCTGTTACAGAGTTCATACCAAGAGGCAGGACAGAGTTCAAAGTCAGCACTTCCTGGTGTACTTTAGGGAATAATGGTTTGTCTATCATGGTCTAATGAAAATAAAGCCCATCAGGATTTGACCATATAAGAAATGTTTTCTCGATACCATTCATATACTTTTTGTGGAAGAAAAATAGGTTTGTAAAAGGAAGGTGGTAGTTGAGAACAATATAGAATGCTTCGCGCACTGCAGGAAGGGTCTGTTAGTTGCACACTTGAAACAGGAAATCAGAATCAGGCAATAAACTGTCCTCACTAATGCAGCCTGAAAGGCAATGAGAGGATTTGGGGTTGACTCCTCAACTAAAAACCATCTCTCAGAGTAAACTGGTAGAGGTCAGCGAGAAAACATACACGATTCTGTGATGGTAGCTAGATGTCGTAATGTGTTCATGTAATCCTATGGAGCATAAAACAGATCGAACTGTATTAACATTTTCTCACTCATTGCCTTCTTTTTGATCAAGAACTTTTTTTGTCTTTTCAAGACAGGGTCTCCCTGTAGCCCCAGCTGTCCTGGAACTAGGTCTGTAGACTAGGCTGGCCTTGAACTCACAAAGATCCGCCTGCCTCTGCCTCCCAAGTGCTAGGATTAAAGGTGTAAGCCATCATGCCTGGATTTTTTTTTTTTGGAGGAATTTTTTTACAGAAACCCAGGATATAGACATATAAGAAGTTATAGAAAGCAAACATTTATTGATAAAAAGGAAATTTGTTTTAAAGCAGTTCTTGGTATTATCTATCTATCTATCTATCTATCTATCTATCTATCTATCATCTATATCACTTCAGCGTTTACTAAAAACAAAAACAAATTTGCCACTAATGAGATGAATGTACTTGTCTTTCTAGCACAATATTACTCACTAGCAATGATTTAATACATGCTGAGGAAGGACACTGGGAAATATTATAAAGATATTTGTTTTCCATAATTAAACCATTACGATTCTATAAGAATTGAGAACTTTGTATGCACAGTAAAAATGCTACAGTTAAGACAATTCAGTGGTCTCTCAATTTGAAGCTTAGGTGTTTCACAAACGGTGCGGTGACATTGTGTGGTGTGATGGCATTGTGCAGGGCAGAGGATGCATGCCATGTGCTGGGAACCAAGGCTGAGCACAGCTGCCACAGGCAATGTGGGAAAGTGCTTCTGGAAAACCCAGTTTCTTATGTCCGATTTTGACTTACTATCTATCGTTTTGCATTCAGACATCTTTCAAAACTGTTGTCAAGTTTCGAGACTCACTTATCCAGTCACATCATTGCATGTATGGCTGGGGTTACCAGTTTTATCAGTGTTGATATGCTCTATGGGCCTTGGCTGACTATGTTGATTCCAAGTGGCTCACCCATGGTAACCATATGCTGCTCTGATGTGAGTTTCTGATAATGCAGAAGGCAGTTCATATATAGCAGGAAAAGGGTGTAATGAATATTTTTGTACCCTTATTTCACTTTTGTGGCAAACCTAAAAATATTCTAAAAAATTAAAGTCCGCAAAGCTTCAATAAAAATTGGCTTTGGGAAAAAAAATAAAAGAATGCAAAGTCACACACACACAAAAAGAAAAAAAATTAAACTCTACAGCCAAAACACTGGATAGAAATGGGAGTGAAATTTTGTGGTGGTGAGTAACCCTTGTTAAAGGTTGCAAAATTTCAGCCAGGCATGGTGTTGCATGCCTTTAATCCTAGCACTTGGGAGGCAGAGGCAGGCGGATCTTTGTGAGTTCAAGGCCAGCCTGGTCTACATAGCCAGCTCCAGGCCAGCTGGGATTAAAGGGGGACCCTGTCTCAAAAAGACCAAAAAAAAAGTTGCAAAATTTCTAAAGGATGCACTTGTATGCCTGAATTAACAAATCACAGGCACCTGAAAGTTTGCAAGTTCATCCAAGATGTCTATTAGGAGGCTTAGGAAGCTGGCTTAGGTGTGAAGCTGGCAATCTGAGTGAAAATACTATGAAGAATACTTACATTGGGAGGAAACTTAATTATTTCAGACCATCTACATGTATTTCTCTCTCTTTATTTTTTGAGACAGGGTCTCCCTGTAGCTCCAGCTGGCCTGGAACTCACTCTGTAGACCAGGTTGGCCTTGAACTCATAGAGATCCATCTGCCTCTGCCTCCAGAGTGCTCGGATCAAAGGTGTGTGCCACCACACCCAGCTTAAAGACAGTTCTTAGCTGCCATGTGGGTGCTGGGATTCGAACTTGGGTCCTCTTCAAGAGCAGTCAGCACTCTTAACCACTAAGCCATCTCTTTAGCCTTGTGTATTTCTTATTTCCAAGCACAGGCATGCAGCTCCACTGTTGAAACAGCTCTAAGAATTAATTGTAGTTGATAAAAAAGGAAAAACCTGCCACTTTCTGCAGATTTATATTCCTACCTGAAGTAATCTGAGAGGGGGACAATAGGAGACAGGTGTTATCAAGGGGGAAATGAGAGAAAAAGGGGGCATTTTAACTGGGGAGGGAATAGAGAAGGTTATATTGGGGGAGATAGGAGAGAAAAATAATGCTTAAGTACTATGAAATGTATTAGCTCAGAAGCCTGCTGGAAAATATACTCTATCTGTTTATCTATCTATCTATCTATCTATCTATCTATCTATCTATCTATCTATCTATCTATTTATCTCTCTGTCTGTCTACTATCCATCCATATATGTATGTACATACGCATGTGTATAACTGATGGCTATGTAACAAAAGCCACAGTGCTGGGAAGGAGAAAACTCCCTTAAGCTGTAGTCAAAGAGATGCTCAAAATGACACAGGCTGTGGCCACATCCCTTAATTGCCTTCCAGAACTTGAAGGTAAGACTCTTACTGCAGACAGACATGAAACTTGAAGCATTCGAGCTGGAAGTAATCTGGACACTTCCTCCCTGAAGAGTAGGTCCCATACTATCAACAAATACTACACAAACTGTCAAGGGAGAAAACCAATCAATGATCCCATTGAGCTGTAAAGTCAATGAACCATAATAGTGACCAGCTCATAACAGTGACTGGCTCAGCAAACTATCTCTATTGGTGCTATAGTGACACTTTTATCTTGGGGATAGTCAATAGCTGTCATTGGGCTCAAGACATGCTCAATGGGAGGGAACTCATGTGTGGTACTATAAACCTAATCAAATGCACATGGCTGGAGATATCATTGACCCTGGAGAAAAACCCATTTTTTTCATATCCCTAGGCCAGTGTAATTTCTTACTACAATCTCAATTTGTATCCTTAAATTTACAGACAGCACCCATAAATGAAGTTTCTTTTTGCAACAGATAGAGACTATTACAACACTCTACAACTGGTCAAATGCAAAGAATAAATGTCTGTGAGGTGCCCCACCCTAAGTGACACATCCACAATACAACCTCTACACCTAAGGCTTAAGGAACATATCAGAATACAGGGCAGAAATAATATTAATACGTCTTTCAACTCCGTCACCAGTGAACCTTCCTCATGCAACTGACGATGATTAACCTCGAATGCTGCACCTGGCCAAACTGCAGAGCAGGACTGCAGAGTGCTTATCCATGAGCAGGACACCTAAATCAAACCTCTGCCACCCAAGGCCCAGAGGCACAAGAGGGGGGGCAGGAAGATTGTAAAAACCAGAGGTGGTTGATCATAACAAAGAGTCACGAATGTTCCAGACAACTGGAAAGTTACTCATGTGAACTCATAGCAATGATGATAGCATGCATAAGACTCACGGTACCTTAAGCCTAACAAAATCCCAGCATATATGTGGGGAAGTGGAAAAGAAGCCCCAGGATTGGCTGAGGAAATATTGGCAACCCATAACTGCTGGGAGACGGAGAGTTGGCCTTTTTAAGGGTGTGAAACTAGATAGGTTAACCAGACTCCAGTGGATGGCTGCACACTGAAGGATATTTGGGGACACAAACATGACTTGATAGGCCTTAATATATCTGGCAGAGTATAGAAATCATGTGATGGGGCTTTAAGAGGGGTGCAGATAGGGACGGGGCCCGATTATGAACAAAATATATTGTTTGAAACTCACAAAAATTCAATCAGAATAAAATAAATAAAATCATACTTAAAGATTTGATAAAAATATGACTAAGGCCACTTGGGACCAAAGGCAGTAGATTCCCACATAATAGTGACATATTCTGCTGGAAGATAGACAATCAATAGACGATTGATGATCAGAATATATTTTGTGTAACAGATGGATTTAGATGATAGACAATAGAAATATACATTAATTTACACTTGGATATTAAAATAATGATTATAATTTCAATCTGCTTCTGAAAAGATCTTCCATACTGAAGATTACTATCTTTCTCAATATCTGACAAATAAAACTGATAAGTAAAGATGTGCATGTGATTTTCATTCAACTGTGCTGTGATGTGCAGCTCTCAAGAAAATCACATCAACCTTATCAGCTCTTTGTAATAACCCAAACAACAGTAATTACAAACTACTTTACAGAATTCTTGGCAAGGCAGGAACTACAGATATACAAAAATCTTGTTAATGCTAATTTTTTTTATCACACTCTTATCCAGCTGCATACGTACAGTGAATACAGCTCAGATGTAAATCAAACCCATTCTTCAGGCTGGTGTGAAAGATCACATGGCTCATTTCTAGAAAGATCTTTTGTGGGCTGCTTAGGGATATATATTAAAAATAATCTCAAATGCATTCTAAAGTCTGTGGCTGGTTTCTGCAGAAATGAATAAAGAATTAGTCTATTCTTTTCTTTTTTTGTCTTTTCGAGACAGGGTCTCCCTGTAGCCCCAGCTGTCCTGGAACTCACTCTGTAGACCAGGCTGGCCTTGAACTCACAAAGATCTTTCTGCCTCTGCCTCCCAAGTGCTAGGATTAAAGGCGTGCACTACCACACCTGGCTTATTCTTTAAATTATATAAAAATCAGTACATTTGAAAATTCTGTTTGGGAGCCTGCAATGACATAGACTCTTACACAACACAAAGAAATATGGTCTATGATAGATGCTACTAAATTTTACATTGAATAAGTGACATTTGAATTTATCCTTTATGCAAGTACAGACATATATTTATTTTGTATACTCCATGTCTTTAAGGAAAGAAAGGTTTCTTTTGCCTTCATAGTTCCTGGGTACTGTCCATCTTGGAAGGGAAAGGATAGTGAGCAGAGCTTGACACCTCTGCAGTCGGAAGCAGAGAGAGAAGAGTGCTGGAGAGCAACTCATGTTCTTATTTGTATTGTTATGTTTAAGCTTAGGAATATTTTTTTGAAATTTCCTACATGTACAAAATGTATTTTGATAGGATTCACCTCATGAATCACCAGTCCCCTATATTTTCACATCTCCATACTTGTAATTTTAATATACACTGTGAATTATAATAGTACTAATCTAGTTTTTTTTTTTTTTTACATATTAGTAGCAATAATGAGCTTCAAAACTCACAGTCTTCTTTGTTTCATTTTAATACATATCTGTTTCTGGGATGACATTACTACATTCATTTTGATAGATTTTTGATTATGTTTTGTTGGTATAACTGAAATTTATACTGTAATCCCATGAGTGACTGAAAAATAACTGACACTACAAACTTATTTCTAATATTCTACTCTGTAATTTTTATTAATTAATTGATAATTAATTAATTAATTAATTAAGACAGGGTTTCCCTATAGCCCCAGCTATAGTTCCAGGCTAGCCTTGAACTCACAGAGATCTGCTGCCTCTGCCTCCTGAGTGCTAGGTTTAAAGGTGTGTGCCACCATGCCTGGCTTGAAAACAGTTTTTAGCTGCCATGTGGGTGCTGGGAATCAAGCCCCAGTCCTCTGCAAGAGCAGTTGGTGCTTTTAACCACTGAGTCATCTTTCCAGCTCCTCTGCAATTTTTAAAGAAATTTGAAGCCAATTGTAAGAGTTTAAAAATCTATTACAACAATTATTTTTTTTTAAGCAGTATGCACTCTTTTAACAGTTTTTTTTTTAATTTTTTTATTTATTTCGGTATGTGTATCAATGTACTGTCTGCATGCAGGTTTGTGCACCCGTGTCGTGCAATGCCGCGGAAGTCAGAAGAGGGTCTCGGATTCCCCTGGAACTGGAGTTCTCCTGGAACTGGAGTTTCAGACGGTTCTCGGCCGCCATGTGGGTGCTGGGGATCGAACCCGGGTCCTCTGCAAGAGCGGTCGGCGCTCTTAACCGCTAGGCCATCTCTCCAGCCCNGCTGTCCTCACAGTCATCTCTAGACAGTCTGTCCTCACAGTCATCTCGCTAGACAGCTGTCCTCACAGTCATCTCTAGACAGCTGTCCTCACAGTCATCTCTAGACAGTCTGTGCCTCACAGTCATCTCTAGACAGTCTGTCCTCACAGTCATCTCTAGACAGTCTGTCCTCACAGTCATCTCTAGACAGTCTGTCCTCACAGTCATCTCTAGACAGTCTGTCCTCACAGTCATCTCTAGACAGTCTGTCCTCACAGTCATCTCTAGACAGTCTGTCCTCACAGTCATCTCTAGACAGTCTGTCCTCACAGTCATCTCTAGACAGTCTGTCCTCACAGTCATCTCTAGACAGTCTGTCCTCACAGTCACCTTTAGACAGGCTGTTCTCACAGTCACCTCTAGACAGGCTGTCTCACAGTCACTCTAGACAGGCTGTCCTCACACTCACAGTACCTCAGACAGGCTGTCCTCACAGTCACCTCTAGACAGACTGTTCTCACAAGTCACTCTAGAAAGCTTAGTTCCTCACAGTCCACCTCTTATAAGGCTTCCTCACAGTTCACCTCTAGACAGGCTGTCTTCACCAGTCACTCTAGACAGTCTGTCCTCACAGATCACCTCTAGACAGAGCTTGTCCCCAGTCACCTCTAGATCAGGCTCACGTCCACTTACAGTCCTCACGGTCTCTAGACAGGCTGTCCTCACAGTCATCTCTAGACAGTCTGTCCTCACAGTCACCTCTAGACAGGCTGTCCTCACACTCACCTCTAGACAGTCTGTCTTCACAGTCATCTCTAGACAGTCTGTCCTTACAGTCATCTCTAGACAGGCTGTCCTCACAGTCACCTCTAGACAGGCTGTCCTCACAGTCACCTCTAGACAGGCTGTCCTCACAGTCATCTCTAGACAGTCTGTCCTCACAGTCATCTCTAGACAGTCTCGTCCCTCTACAGTACAGTACCTCTAGACAGTCTGTCCTCACAGTATCTACAGGTTCCTACCTAGACAGCTGTCTCTTCCCTAGAGCTGTCCTCACAGTCATCTCTAGACAGTCTGTCCTCACAGTCACCTTTATACACTGTTCAGCCTAACAGTTCTCACAGCCCTACATTGTCCACTCCTTAGACTGTTCATCTCTAGAGGCTGTCCTCACAGTCACCTCTAGACACGTCTTAGTCTCTTAGACAGTGCTCCACTCCTCTTAGACAGGCTGTTCTCACAGTCACCTCTAGACAGACTGTCCACACAGTCACCTCTAGACAGACTGTCCACACAGTCACCTCTAGACAGACTGTCCACACAGTCACCTCTAGACAGACTGTCCACACAGTCACCTCTAGACAGACTGTCCACACAGTCACCTCTAGACAGACTGTCCACACAGTCACCTCTAGACAGTCTGTCCTCACAGTCATCTCTAGACAGGCTGTCCTCACAGTCACCTCTAGACAGGCTGTCCTCACAGTCACCTCTAGACAGGCTGTCCTCACAGTCATCTCTAGACAGGCTGTCCTCACAGTCACCTCTAGACAGGCTGTCCTCACAGTCACCTCTAGACAGTCTGTCCTCACAGTCATCTCTAGACAGTCTGTCCTCACAGTCATCTCTAGACAAGCTTTCCTCAGTCACCCAGACAGGCTTTCCTCCCTGCTTGCTTCCTTGTTTCCTCACTGTCAGGCCAAGTTGCCTTTTCAGTCTTTATTAGTCTTTTCCTAGTCTTTCTAGGGGTGATTTCTTATGAGTCCTTAACTTAAACTACTATCCAAAGTTATCTCTCAAACTTTTCATGCAGCATAGATGTCTTCAAGCCTGATTGGCCTGTTCTCTTAACTACTGGCACTTTCCCTGTGTCTGCAGTGAGTCCTTGTGGTCAAGGAGCAAAGATGAATCTAGCAGGTTCAGTAACCCCTCATCCACTCAGCTGTCTTTTCTGTCCTCTGCTGCATCACCCAAGCTGGAAACCCTGGCAGCACACTCAACTCCTTCACCCTCATCCTTCCAGCCTCGACCACTGCTGTTGGGAATCCAGAGCTGTGAGCAAGGTCGGGTAGCTGGCTGCTCTACATGGAAACATGGACTGTCATGGCCCAGTATGACAGCCACACATGCCCAGCTCAGCAGAGCTAAGTCTGCCTATGATATTAATCTTTAGTATTTTTTCATTGTATCCTTCACTTATTCTTCACCTTTTGTCCCTTCCATTATTAGAAAGTTACCAATTGGATTTATTCATGAACTATTTATTTTTTTATTGATGATTTGTGTATTTCATACATTATCTTTCAGTCCAATGTAGACACATTCCCCTCTCCCTGCTATGCACTAATTTTGAAGGACAAAACTACTTGTTACTTTTACTTCATGAATACTTTAGCCCCCAATTATTTTTTTATTTCTGTATGTGTATCAATGTACTGTCTGCATGCAGGTTTGTTCAGCCCAAAATTTTAACTTCTCTAATAGTAGTAGAAATCGGCTGACATGTGAACATTCGATATACCGGTTTAGACTAGAAAAGAGAAGATTCAATAGTGAAAACATGAGTGATATATATTTTTTCCATCATGGAAATGCTTTCAAAATTTCAAGTGACTATGATCATTGCTTTTAAAAGTAGGCCGGCCTGGTCTACAGAGAGAGCTCCAGGACACCTGGTACTAAAAGGGAGACCCTGTCTCAAAAATACCAAAAAAAGTGTAAAACCAAAAAGAAAAAAAAAGTGGACTGACAAAGAGGTGAGCATCCTTTTTAGCAACAACATTTTGTGAATACAGATAATCAAAGAATAGTCTAAAGGAGAGCTTGCTTCCCAATGTAGCAGAAACAGGTCTTTATCTAGATTGTTTATTTAACAAACATTTCTTCATACTCAAAAGAGCTATAGTTTTCCATTCTATTTTGATTGGTAATAAGTTTCAAATTAATATAATCTGAATGGAGTGTTTGTATACATATAGCTATATATTTGCATTGAGATTCTTTCCTCTTAACTGATACTTTTTAAAGTTTTTATGCTCTTATTGATGTTTTGTGCATTTCAGACATCATTTTTTCAGTTCAATTTAGGCATATTCCCCTTTCCCTCTCTCCCCCATCCCAGATCATGCACTCTGCCATAACTGTCCTGTATCTTTCTCTCAGTCTTTTTTTATGTCTAAGAATTCACATTTTCCTCCATTAATTTTATATTACTCTAAAATATGGATACATACTCTCCATCCATATACAGTAATCACAGAGTCTGAAAATAAGTTTAGGTGGGTGGATTCTAGGGCCCATTGAGAGATTTACATTATAACAACATAGTTGCTTTCAGAGAAACAGAAATGTTGTTCAGCTTTCAGATAAACAATAAAGTTGTTCAGCTTGCCTTTCAGCTGGGGATTTGGTGTTAGCATCNCACTTCCATTATTTATTTTAAAAAATAAGAAAAACTACTTAAGTTGCTGTTTCTGCAAAGATGCATCAGCTAGCTTTTGTGGCTTGAAGTCATTTGCTTTAAGAGAATTTGTTATAATTTTTTTTTTCAACTAGTTTTGTCTTTTGTGCACCTGTGCCATGCAGTGCCCGGAAGAGGCCAGAAGAGGGCATTGGATTCTCCTGGAACTGGAGTTACAAGTGTTGTTAGCCACCTTGTGTGGTGCTGGAAGTTGAACCAAGTCCTCTCCGCAAATGTAGGCAGTGCTTGTCCCATGGTCTTTAAAAGTGTCCCATTACACTTGAATATCGTTCACATAAAAACAAGGAATTTTTGTAAAATAAGATTTTTGTTTCTAGACAATGTAATTTTCCAATAAAGGATAAAGATACAAATGTACTATAAATATACAAAATATTTGATAACTTTACTCATTAAATAAGTACTGGTTTTAGATATTTCAGACAATTGTTTAATTTTCTTTTTTTCTTTTTGGTATGTGTCTCCACTTCAAGTCACATAATTAATACAGATGTTGGGTAGTAATTTCATAAATTACTTCACAAAAATTGAAAATGTATGTAGATATTTTCACAAGAATTTGAATTTTCTAGGTTCAAAAAGCAACAATAGAGTTTAGATTCACAAACTACTCATAATAAACATACTTTTGTGAGGTTATGAACACACTGTACATTATTGTGTTGAAGTAACAACAGGCTAGTATGTTTTAGTTTAAAAAGTCTATTTTTATTTTTAAATTTTTTTCATTAAATTTGTCATTATTAATAAATATACTGACAGGAAACCATACCTGATAAAATTAAATCATTTTTAGAGACATATGGTGCCAAAAATGAACTCCCTAAAGCACATAATTTAACTAGCTTTTGCAATTTAAGAACCCTGGAAAAAAGAAAGGGAACATTCGGGGAAATGAGAAGTGTCTTATAATGAATTTCTGCATTTTAAGAATCAGACATAACAAGAGTCTTTTTAATTAAAATACAATATCATATGTATAGTTATCTGATAAATGAACTATGAATTGTTTTTCCAGAAAAGAAAGACCAGTCAATACCAGGAAAAAAAAAATCTTCTTGTTACAGAGTTCAACCAAGAGGCAGGACAGAAGTTCAAAGTCAGCACTTCCTGGTGTACTTTAGGGAATAATGGTTTGTCATCATGGTCTAATGAAAATAAAGCCCATCAGGATTTGACCATATATAGAAATGTTTTCTCGATACCATTCATATACTTTTTGTGGAAGAAAAATAGGTTTGTAAAAGGAAGGTGGTAGTTGAGAACAATATAGAATGCTTCGCGCACTGCAGGAAGGGTCTGTTAGTTGCACACTTGAAACAGGAAATCAGAATCAGGCAATAAACTGTCCTCACTAATGCAGCCTGAAAGGCAAGGAGAGGATTTGGGGTTGACTCCTCAACTAAAAACTATCTCTCAGAGTAAACTGGTAGAGGTCAGCGAGAAAACGTACACGATTCTGTGATGGTAGCTAGATGTCGTAATGTGTTCATGTAATCCTATGGAGCATAAAACAGATCGAACTGTATTAACATTTTCTCACATCATTGCCTTCTTTTTGATCAAGAACTTTTTTTTTTTTGTCTTTCAAGACAGGGTCTCCCTGTAGCCCCAGCTGTCCTGGAACTAGGTCTGTAGACAGGCTGGCCTTAGACCTCAAACAAAATCCGCCTGCCTCTGCCTCCCAAGTGCTAGGATTAAAGGTGAAGACCACATGCCTGGATTTTTTTTTTTTTTGGAGGAATTTTTTACAGAAACCCAGGATATAGACATATAAGAAGTTATAGAAAGCAAACATTTATTGATAAAAAGGAAATTTGTTTTAAAAGCAGTTCTTGGTATTTACTATCATCTATCTATCTATCTATCGTCTATCTATCTTACTCATCTATATCACTTCAGCGTTTACCTAAAAACAAAAACAAATTTGCCACTAATGAGATGATGTACTTGTCTTTCTAGCACAATATACTCACTAGCAAGTGATTTAATACATGCTGAGGAAGACACTGGGAAATATATAAAGATATTGTTTTCCATAATTAAACCATTACGATTCTTAAAGAATTAGAACTTTGTATGCACAGTAAAAAATGCTACAGTTAAGACAATTCAGTGGTCTCTCAATTTGAAGACTTAGTGTTTCACAAAGGGTGCTGGGTGACATTGTGTGGTGTGATGGCATTGTGCAGGGCAGAGGACGCATGCCATGTGCTGGGAACCAAGGCTGAGCACAGCTGCCACAGGCAATGTGGGAAAGTGCTTCTGGAAAACCCAGTTTCTTATGTCCGATTTTGACTTACTATCTATCGTTTTGCATTCAGACATCTTTCAAAACTGTTGTCAAGTTTCGAGACTCACTTATCCAGTCACATCATTGCATGTATGGCTGGGGTCACCAGTTTTATCAGTGTTGATTATGCTCTTATGTGGCCTTGGCTGACTATGTTGATTCCAAGTGGCTCACCCATGGTAACCATATGCTGCTCTGATGTGAGTTTCTGATAATGCAGAAGGCAGTTCATATTAAGCAGGAAAAGGGTGTAATGAATATTTTGTCACCCTTATTTCACTTTGTGGCAAACCTAAAAATATTCAAAAATAAAATCCGCAAAGCTTCAATAAAAATTGGCTTTGGGAAAAAAAATAAAAGAATGCAAAGTCACACACACACAAAAAGAAAAAATTAAACTCTACAGCCAAAACACTGGAAGAAATGGGGGTGAAATTTTGTGGTGGTGAGTAACCCTTGTTAAAGGTTGCAAAATTTCGCCAGGCATGGTGTTGCATGCCTTTAATCCTAGCACTTGGAGGCAGAGGCAGGCGATCTTTGTGAGTTCAAGGCCAGCCTGGTCTAAACATAGCCAAGCTGCCAGGCCAAGCTGGGATTAAAGGGGACCGCCTCTCAAAAAGACAAAAAACAAAAAAAAAGTGGAAAGCTAATCTAAGAGTGTGCACTGTTATGCCTGAATTAACAAATCACAGGCACCTGAAATTTTGCAAGTTCATCCAAGATGTCTATTAGGAGGCTTAGGAAGCTGGCTTAGGTGTGAAGCTGGCAATCTGAGTGAAAATACTATGAAGAATACTTACATTGGGAGGAAACTTAATTATTTCAGACCATCTACATGTATTTCTCTCTCTTATTTTTTGAGACGGGTCTCCCTGTAGCTCCAGCTGGCCTGGAACTCACTCTGTAGACCAGGTTGGCCTTGAACTCATAGAGATCCATCTGCCTCTGCCTCCAGAGTGCTCGGATAAAGGTTGCGCCACACCCCAGCCTTAAAGACAGTCTTTAGCTGCCATGTGGGTGCTGGATCGAACTTTGTGGGTCCTCTGCAAGAGCAGTCAGCACTCTTAACCACTAAGCCCTCTTATAGCCTTGTGTATTTCTTATTTCCAAGCACAGGCATGCAGCTCCACTGTTGAAACAGCTCTAAGAATTAATTGTAGTTGATAAAAAAGGAAAAAACCTGCCACTTTCTGCAGATTTATATTCCTACCTGAAGTATCTGAGAGGGGACAATAGGAGACAGGTGTTATCAAGGGGGAAATGAGAGAAAAAGGGGGCATTTTAACTGGGGAGGGAATAGAGAAGTTATGGGAGTAGAGATAAATAATATGCTTAGTGCTATGAAATGTATTAGCTCAGAAGCCTGCTGGAAAATATACTCTATCTGTTATCTATCTATCTATCTATCTATCTATCTATCTATCTATCTATCTATCTATATCTATCTATTATCTTTCTCTGTCTGTCTATACCATACCATATATGTATGTACATACGCATGTGTATAACTGATGGCTAGTAACAAAAGCCACAGTGCTGGGAAGGAGAAAACTCCCTTAAGCTGTAGTCAAAGAGATGCTCAAAATGACACAGGCTGTGGCCACATCCCTTAATTGGCCTTCCAGACTTGAGGTAAGACTCTTACTGCAGACAGACATGAAACTTGAAGCATTCGAGCTGGAAGTAATCTGGACACTTCCTCCCTGAAGAGTAGGTCCCATACTATCAACAAATACTACACAAACTGTCAAGGGATAGAAACCAATCAATGATCCATGAGCTGTAAAGTCAATGAACCATAATAGTGACCAGCTCATAACAGTGACTGCTCAGCAAACTATCTCTATTGGTGCTATAGTGACACTTTTATCTTGGGGATAGTCAATAGCTGTCATTGGCTCAAGAATGCTCAATGGAGGGAACTCAATGTGGTACTATAAACCTAATCAAATGCACATGGCTGGAGATATCATTGACCCTGGAGAAAAACCCATTTTTTTCATATCCCTAGGCCAGTGTATTTCCTTACTACAATCTCAATTTGTATCCTTAAATTTACAAGACAGCACCCATAAATAAGTTTCTTTTTGCAACAGTATAGAGACTATTACAAAACACTCTACAACTGTCAATGCAAAGAATAAATGTCTGTGAGGTGCCCCACCCTAAATGACACATCCACAATACAACTCTACACCTAAGGCTTAAGGAACATATCAGAATACAGGGCAGAAATAATATTAATACGTCTTTCAACTCCGTCACCAGTGAACCTTCCTCATGCAACTGACGATGATTAACCTCGAATGCTGCACCTGGCCAAACTGCAGAGCAGGACTGCAGAGTGCTTATCCATAGCAGGAAACCTAATAAAACCTCTGCCACCCAAGGCCCAGAGGCACAAGAGGGGGGGCAGGAAGATTGTAAAAACCAGAGGTGGTTGATCATAACAAAGAGTCACGAATGTTCCAGACAACTGGAAAGTTACTCATGTGAACTCATAGCAATGATGATAGCATGCATAAGACTCACGGTACCTTAAGCCTAACAAAATCCCAGCATATATGTGGGGAAGTGGAAAAGAAGCCCCAGGATTGGCTGAGGAAATATTGGCAACCCATAACTGCTGGGAGACGGAGAGTTGGCCTTTTTTAAGGGTGTGAAACTAGATAGGTTAACCAGACTCCAGTGGATGGCTGCACACTGAAGGATATTTGGGACACAAACATGACTTATAGGCCTTAATATATCTGGCAGAGTATAGAAATCATGTGATGGGGCTTTAAGAGGGGTGCAGATAGGGACGGGGCCCGATTATGAACAAAATATATTGTTTGAAACTCACAAAAATTCAATCAGAATAAAATAAATAAAATCATACTTAAAGATTTGATAAAAATATGACTAAGGCCACTTGGGACCAAAGGCAGTAGATTCCCACATAATAGTGACATATTCTGCTGGAAGATAGACAATCAATAGACGATTGATGATCAGAATATATTTTGTTGTAACAGATGGATTTAGATGATAGACAATAGAAATATACATTAATCACTTGGATATTAAAATATATGTTATAATTTCAATCTGCTTCTGAAAAGATCTTCCATACTGAAGATTACTATCTTTCTCAATATCTGACAAATAAAACTGATAAGTAAAGATGTGCATGTGATTTTCATTCAACTGTGCTGTGATGTGCAGCTCTCAAGAAAATCACATCAACCTTATCAGCTCTTTGTAATAACCCAAACAACAGTAATTACAAACTACTTTACAAATTCTTGGCAAGGCAGGGAACTACAGATATACAAAAATCTTTTAATGCTAATTTTTTTTTATCACACTCTTATCCAGCTGCATACGTACAGTGAATACAGCTCAGATGTAAATCAAACCCATTCTTCAGGCTGGTGTGAAAGATCACATGGCTCATTTCTAGAAAGATCTTTTGTGGGCTGCTTAGGGATATATATTAAAAATAATCTCAAATGCATTCTAAAGTCTGTGGCTGGTTTCTGCAGAAATGAATAAAGAATTAGTCTATTCTTTTCTTTTTTTGTCTTTTCGAGACAGGGTCTCCCTGTAGCCCCAGCTGTCCTGGAAACTCACTCTGTAGACCAGGCTGGCCTTGAACTCACAAAGATCTTTCTGCCTCTGCCTCCCAAGTGCTAGGATAAAGGCGTGCACTACCACACCTGGCTTATTCTTTAAATATATAAAATCAGTACATTTGAAAATTCTGTTTGGGAGCCTGCAATGACATAGACTCTTACACAACACAAAGAAATATGGTCTATGATAGATGCTACTAAATTTTACATTGAATAAGTGACATTTGAATTTATCCTTTATGCAAGTACAGACATATATTTATTTTTATACTCCATTCTTTTAAGGAAAGAAAGGTTCTTTTTGCCTTCATAGTTCCTGGGTACTGTCCATCTTGGAAGGGAAAGGATAGTGAGCAGAGCTTGACACCTCTGCAGTCGGAAGCAGAGAGAGAAGAGTGCTGGAGAGCAACTCATGTTCTTATTTGTATTGTTATGTTTAAGCTTAGGAATATTTTTTTGAAATTTCCTAACATGTACAAAATGTATTTGATAGGATTCACCTCATGAATCACCAGTCCCCTATATTTTCACATCTCCGATACTTGTAATTTTAATATACACTGTGAATTATAATAGTACTAATCTAGTTTTTTTTTTTTTACATATTAGGCATAATGAGCTTCCAAAACTCACAGTCTTCTTTGTTTCATTTTAATACAATCTGTTTCTGGGATGACATTACTACATTCATTTTGATAGATTTTTGATTATGTTTTGTTGGTATAACTGAAATTTATACTGTAATCCCATGAGTGACTGAAAAATAACTGACACTACAAACTTATTTCTAATATTCTACTCTGTAATTTTTATTATTAATTGATAATTAATTAATTAATTAATTTAAGACACAGGGTTTCCCTATAGCCCCAGCTATATACCAGGCTAGCCTTGAACTCACAGAGATCTCTGCCTCTGCCTCCTTGAGTGCTAGGTTTAAAGAGTGTGTGCCACCATGCCTGGCTTGAAAACAGTTTTTAGCTGCCATGTGGGTGCTGGGAATCAAGCCCCAGTCCCTCTGCAAGAGCAGTTGGTCTTTAACACTGAGTCATCTTCCAGCTCCTCTGCAATTTTTAAAGAAATTTGAAGCCAATTGTAAGAGTTTAAAAATCTATTACAACAATTATTTTTTTTTTAAGCAGTATGCATCTTTAACAGTTTTTTTTTTAATTTTATTTAATTTATTTCGGTATGTGTATTCAATGTTACTGTCTGCATGCAGGTTTGTGCACCCGTGTCGTGCAAGTGCCGCGAAGTCGAAGAGGGTCTCGGATTCCCCTGGCAACTGGATTCTCCTGGAACTGGAGTTTCAGACGGTTCTCGGCCGCCATGTGGGTGCTGGGATCGAACCCGGGTCCTCTGCAAGAGCGAGTCGGCGCTCTTAACCGCGTAGGCCATCTTCCAGCGCCCTACAACAATTATTTTAAGCATAAAATGTTAGTATTGTTGAAATGAATAATTGTCTAAAGAAATAGGTGAAAGGAAATTTACATGGAGCTTAAAAATGGAAGGGTATACTGTCACTGCTTTAGAGATGAAGAGCACCCACTAGAGAGGAAGAGCACTCACTAGAGAGGAAGAGCACCCACTAGAGATGAGGAGCGCCCACTAGAGAGGCAGAGCACCCACTAGAGATGAGGAGCACCCACTAGAGAGGAAGAGCGCCCACTAGAGAGGCAGAGCACCCACTAGAGATGAGGAGCACCCACTAGAGAGGAAGAACGCCCACTAGAGAGGAAGAGCGCCCACTAGAGAGGAAGAGCGCCCACTAGAGAGGAAGAGCGCCCACTAGAGAGGAAGAGCAGCCACTAGAGAGGAAGAGCGCCCACTAGAGAGGAAGAGCGCCCACTAGAGAGGAAGAGCAGCCACTAGAGAGGAAGAGCGCCCACTAGAGAGGAAGAGCGCCCACTAGAGAGGAAGAGCAGCCACTAGAGAGGAAGAGTACCTACTCTCTCACTTGCATGCTAGACATTAGCCCAAAAGGATTACTTCTGTGGGATTGAAAAGTTAGCCAAGGGGGCTGGAGAGATGGCTCAGCTGTTAAGAGTGCCAACTGCTCTTGCGGAGGACCCGGGTTTGATTCCCAGCACCCACATGGCGGCTAAGAACCATCTTTAAGATGGGTGTGGTGGTGCATAACTTTAATCCCAGCACTTGGGAGGCAGAGGCAGGCAGATCTCTGTGAGTTCAAAGCCAGCCTGGTCTACAGTGCTAGTTTCAGGCCAGCTGGGGCTACAGGGAGACCCCATCTCAAAAAATAAAAAATAAAAAAAGAAAGAAAAGTTAGCCAAATAAGTGTTCTAAACGGACTCTGACTGGCCATTTTTGAGCTGTGGGTTAAAATTTTCATTAATGATTTTCTATAATGTATTTTTACCTTCTACTGGGACCTAATTATTTCAGTGCAAAAGAATCAAGGAAATCATTAATGCCTTGAGTTTGACTAAAACTAATTCACAATAAGACATGAAATTCCAGCACTCATTCACTAATTTATGTTGAATTTTCAAAGAGAAATGTAGCATATTTCTACTTTGAAGATATTAAATATCTTTAAAAATTCACTCAGAATTTTTATTTCTTTTACATGTAAATTAAACATGTCACTGTTTTTAAGTATTCATTAACAACTCAGCTACAGGGATAAAAAGAATATGAGACATAATTGGAATGGAATGCGCCAGAGCCCAGTACAAGAAGACAGATGGAGGGCTGTAGGAAGTACCAGCTGAGAACAGTGTTAACTGCATTTACAAGGCAAAGGTTTTTTTATTTTTTATTTTTAGCTTTTATTGTTGATCTAGAATGACTTTGGAGGTGGAAGGTTTGTAAAAAGACAATATGTAAAATAGTGCAAATATCATAGATGCCCCAAATTTAGTGACCTTTATTGTATCCAGCTAAAACAAAATGTAATAACTGAATTAAGATCACAGCAAGTGTTAGCTAAGATATCATGAATAGCCTTTGGAGGGAACATTATAGGGCACTTTTTAGGAGACTCAAAGTATCAAAAATCTACTACACATGGAATACACGAACTCAGGAAATTATGGATGTTCAGCCACATTCTACAAGTTTTAGATATTAACAGTGAAAGAATGATTGGATATTTGAAAACCCAAATGGACTTAGGTTTTTCTCTGATAAGTGAGTTTGGTAAAAGTGTCATTTGAAGCTGAATGTGGTATGTAAGGGCCAAGTTTCATAGGGTAGATTAGAACTGTCTGTAAAATACAGGGGCATTTGACTATCGGTTGTGCAATGGAAATTGAGAGCGTTTTCACTCTTTTCCACCAGCTCCCATTACTCAGGTTTCTCAGACATTCCACTGAAATGGTTCTAGGAAAGACCTGCAGCCTGGGATAGGCTTTTCTCACAGTCACCTCTAGAGAAGGTTACCACACAGTCATCCCTAGATAGGCTGTCCTCACAGTCATCCCTAGACAGGCTGTCCTCACAGTCATCTCTAGACAGGCTCTCCTCACAGTCATCTCTAGACAGGCTGTCCTCACAGTCACCTCTAGACAGGCTGTCCTCACAGTCACCTCTAGACAGGCTGTCCTCACAGTCACCTCTAGACAGTCTGTCCTCACAGTCATCTCTAGACAGGCTGTCCTCACAGTCACCTCTAGACAAGCTTTCCTCAGTCACCCAGACAGGCTTTCCTCCCTGCTTGCTTCCTTGTTTCCTCACTGTCAGGCCAAGTTGCCTTTTCAGTCTTTATTAGTCTTTTCCTAGTCTTTCTAGGGGTGATTTCTTATGAGTCCTTAACTTAAACTACTATCCAAAGTTATCTCTCAAACTTTTCATGCAGCATAGATGTCTTCAAGCCTGATTGGCCTGTTCTCTTAACTACTGGCACTTTCCCTGTGTCTGCAGTGAGTCCTTGTGGTCAAGGAGCAAAGATGAATCTAGCAGGTTCAGTAACCCCTCATCCACTCAGCTGTCTTTTCTGTCCTCTGCTGCATCACCCAAGCTGGAAACCCTGGCAGCACACTCAACTCCTTCACCCTCATCCTTCCAGCCTCGACCACTGCTGTTGGGAATCCAGAGCTGTGAGCAAGGTCGGGTAGCTGGCTGCTCTACATGGAAACATGGACTGTCATGGCCCAGTATGACAGCCACACATGCCCAGCTCAGCAGAGCTAAGTCTGCCTATGATATTAATCTTTAGTATTTTTTCATTGTATCCTTCACTTATTCTTCACCTTTTGTCCCTTCCATTATTAGAAAGTTACCAATTGGATTTATTCATGAACTATTTATTTTTTTATTGATGATTTGTGTATTTCATACATTATCTTTCAGTCCAATGTAGACACATTCCCCTCTCCCTGCTATGCACTAATTTTGAAGGACAAAACTACTTGTTACTTTTACTTCATGAATACTTTAGCCCCCAATTATTTTTTTATTTCTGTATGTGTATCAATGTACTGTCTGCATGCAGGTTTGTTCAGCCCAAAATTTTAACTTCTCTAATAGTAGTAGAAATCGGCTGACATGTGAACATTCGATATACCGGTTTAGACTAGAAAAGAGAAGATTCAATAGTGAAAACATGAGTGATATATATTTTTTCCATCATGGAAATGCTTTCAAAATTTCAAGTGACTATGATCATTGCTTTTAAAAGTAGGCCGGCCTGGTCTACAGAGAGAGCTCCAGGACACCTGGTACTAAAAGGGAGACCCTGTCTCAAAAATACCAAAAAAAGTGTAAAACCAAAAAGAAAAAAAAAGTGGACTGACAAAGAGGTGAGCATCCTTTTTAGCAACAACATTTTGTGAATACAGATAATCAAAGAATAGTCTAAAGGAGAGCTTGCTTCCCAATGTAGCAGAAACAGGTCTTTATCTAGATTGTTTATTTAACAAACATTTCTTCATACTCAAAAGAGCTATAGTTTTCCATTCTATTTTGATTGGTAATAAGTTTCAAATTAATATAATCTGAATGGAGTGTTTGTATACATATAGCTATATATTTGCATTGAGATTCTTTCCTCTTAACTGATACTTTTTAAAGTTTTTATGCTCTTATTGATGTTTTGTGCATTTCAGACATCATTTTTTCAGTTCAATTTAGGCATATTCCCCTTTCCCTCTCTCCCCCATCCCAGATCATGCACTCTGCCATAACTGTCCTGTATCTTTCTCTCAGTCTTTTTTTATGTCTAAGAATTCACATTTTCCTCCATTAATTTTATATTACTCTAAAATATGGATACATACTCTCCATCCATATACAGTAATCACAGAGTCTGAAAATAAGTTTAGGTGGGTGGATTCTAGGGCCCATTGAGAGATTTACATTATAACAACATAGTTGCTTTCAGAGAAACAGAAATGTTGTTCAGCTTTCAGATAAACAATAAAGTTGTTCAGCTTGCCTTTCAGCTGGGGATTTGGTGTTAGCATCCACAAATGAGGGAAACCATTCACCGTTTGCTACTTCACTTAGCAAATAGCTTCCAGTTCCATCCATTTACTTGCAAAGTTCATGATGTCATCTTTCTTTACTGCTGAATACTTCTCCATTGTGTAGATGTACCACATTTTTGTCATCCACTTGTCTGTTGAGGGACATTTGGGTTGGTTCCTGCTCTTCACTATTGTGAAGAGAACTGCAATAAACATGGATGTGCATGTATCGTTGAGGTAGGATGAGTCTTTGGGGTATATACCCAGGACTGGTATGACTGGGTCAGGTGGTAGGCTCATTTTGAGTCTTTTAAGGGTTCTCCACAATGCTTTCCATAACAGTTGTACAAGTTTATATTACCACCAGCAGTGGATGACTGCTCCACTTTCTCCACAACCTCTCCAGCATTTGGTGTCTTTTGTTTTCTTGATCTTAGCTAGTTGTATCAGAGTGAGATGATATCTGAGAGTGGTTTTAATTTGCATTTCCTTAATTATTAATGATGTTGAACACTTTTTGGCCTAGAGGTTAAGAGTGCTGACCGCTCTTACAGAGGACCCAGGTTCAATCCCCAGCACCCACATGGCAGCCGAGAACTGTCTGAAACTCCAATTCCAGGAGAACTCCAGTTCCAGGGGAATCCGACACCCTCTTCTGACCTCCGCGGCTTTGCACGACACGGGTGCACAAACCTGCATGCAGACAGTACATTCATACACATACAGAAATAAATAAAAAAATAAAAATAAATAAAAAAAGATGTTTCTCAGCCATCTTTGATTCCTCACTTGTGAAGTTTCTGGTCAGCTCTTTACTCCATCTTTTGAGTAGGTCATTTTGTGTTCTTTATTTATTTATTTATTTATTTTGGAGAAGTTTATATATTCTTTATGTTAATGCTCTATCAAATGTGTCACTGGTGAAGGTTTCTTACCACTCTAGGTTTTCTCTTCACTTACTTGATTGTTTCTTTCGCTGTACAGAAGCTTATGTGTTTGATGAGGTCCCATTTGTTGACTGTTGACCTTATTTCCTGTGCAGCTGCTGTGTGATTTAGAAAGTCTTTTCCTATGTCTATGTCTTGTAGGTTGTTACCAACTTTTTCTTCTATCACCTTCAGGGTTTTGGGTTTAACGTTGAGGTCTTTGATCCACTTGGAATTGATTTTTTGTACAGGCTGAGAGGTAGGGGTTTAATTTTGTTCTTTTACCAATGGTGATCCAATTTTGCCAGCACCATTTGCTGAAGATGCTATCCTTCCTCCATTGAGGTGTTTTTTTTTTTTTTTCCCCCTTTGTCAAATATGAGGTGGTTGAAATTGTATGAGCTCAAGTTTGGATCTTTAATGTTGTTTCATTGGTCAACAGGTTTGTTTTTGTGCCAGTACCAGGCTGTTTTTATGACTTTGGCCCTGTAATATAGTTTGAAGTCTGGCAGAGCAAGCCTCTCTGTATTACATTTTTCACTCAGGGTTGCTTTAGCTATTTGGGGTCATTTGTTTTTCCATATGAATTTAAGGATTTTCTTTTCCAAGTCTGTGAAGAAGCTCATGGGGATTTTGATTGGGATTGCATTGAATCTGTATATCGATTTGGGTAAAATGGACATTTTTTACTATATTAATTTTCCCAATCCATGACCATGGGAGGTCTTTCCATCTTTTGATATCATTTTCAATCTCCTTCTTTGGGGGTTTAAAATTTTGTTGTAGAGGTCTTTGGTATCTTTGTTTACATTTATTCCCAGGTATTTTATTATTTTTGAGGCTATTGTGAGTAGGAAGATCTTCTTATAGCCCTTCTCCACTTGTTTATTGTTGGTGTAAAGAAAGGCTACTGAGCTGGGTGTGGTGGCACATGCCTTTAGCCCCAGTACTGGGGAGGCAGAGGCAGGCAGATCTCTGTGAGTTCAAGGCCAGCCTGGTCTACAGAGCAAGCTCCAGTACAGCTGGGATTAAAGAGAGACTCTGTCTCAAAAAGACAAAAAAAAAAGGCTACTGATTTTTCTAGGTTAATTTTGTAGCCTGACACTTTACTAAAACTCTTAATCATTTCTACACGTTTTCTGGTGGAGTTTTTAGCATCCCTTAGGTAAACAGATATCATATCATCTGCAAAAAGGGATAGCTTAACTTCTTCTCTTCTAATTAGTACTCCTTTAATTTCCTTCTCTTATTGCCCTAGCAAGCATTTCAAGCACTATGTTGAATAGGTGTGACAATAAGGGGCAGCCTTGCTGGGTTTCCACCTTTAAGGGAAATGGATTTAATTTTTCTCCATTTAGGATGATGTTGGCAGTGGGTTTGCTATATATGGCTTTGATCATGTTGAGGAATGTTCCCTTCAGTCCAATTGCCTCTAGGACTTTAAACATGAAGGGATGCTGTATCTTGTCAAAGGCCTTTTCTGCATCAATTGAGATTATCCTGTGGTTTTTGTCTTTCAGTCCATTTATGTGTTTTATGATATTTGTTGATTTATATATGTTGAACCATCTTTGCATCTCTGGTATGACTCCAACTTGGTCATGATGGATGATCTTTTTGATGTGGGTCTGTATGTGATTTGCAATTATTTTGTTGAGAATTTTTGCATCTATGTTCATTAATGAGATGGGTCTATAACTTTTTTTTCTTGTATCTTTGCCAAGTTTTGGTATTAGAGTGATGCTGGCTTCATAGAAGGAGTTTGGAAGAACTCCCTCTGTATCCTTCTGAACAGTTTGAGTAGTAAAGGTTGTTGACCTCTTTAAATGTTTTATAGAATTCTGCCATGAAACCATCTGGACCCAAGCTTTTTTTAGTTGGGAGGTTTTTAATTACATCTTCAATTTCCTCAAATATTATGGGTCTGTTTAAACTGTCAATCTCTTCTTGGTTAAGCTTCGTTGGTTCCCAGGATTTCAGATATTCATCCATTTCTCTTAGGTTTTCAAATTTAGTGGAGTATAGGTTTTTGAAGTATTCTTGTATGATTGTCTAGATCTTTTCTTTGTCTGTTGTGATGTTTCCCCTTCCATCAGGAATACTATTGATTTGGAGTTGCTGTCTTTCTCTCTCTCTCTCTGTCTCTCTCTCTGTCTCTCTCTGTCTCTCTCTCTGGTCTTTTTGAGACAGGGTCTCCCTGTAGCACCAGCTGTCCTGGAACTCACTCTGTAGACCAGGCTGGCCTTGAACTCATGAAGATCCACCTGCCTCTGCCTCCTGAGGGCTAGGATTAAAGGCATGTACCACCACACCCAGCCTTTTTTTTTTTTTTTATCAACTAGTCTAGAGATCTGTCTATTTTGTTTATATTTTCAAAGAACCAGTTTTTGGATTCATTGATTTTTATGTATTGTTTTCTTTGTTTCTATTTCATTGATTTCTGCTCTGATTTTTTTATTTCTTCCTGTTTGTTGGGTTTAAAATTAATTTCTTTTGTCTCTCAAATGTTTTTAGATGCAGTGTTAGATCGTTTATTTGTTCCCTTTCTGTTCTTTTTTTTTATGTAGGCACTTAGGGCTATAAATTTCCCTCTCAAGACTGCTTTTAAAGCATCCCACAGGTTTTGTTGTGTTGTATTGTCTTTTTTGTTCAGTTACATGAATACTTTTATTTCATTCTTCATTTCTTCCCTGACCCATTCCTTGTTCAGGATTGTGTTGTTTAGTCTCTATGTGTTCTTGTAGCTAGTTGGACTTATTTTGGGGTTCATATTGAGCTTTATTGCACTGTGATCTGATAGAATGCATGGAATAATTTCTATCCTTTTGTATTTATTGAGGTTTCTTTTGTTCCCCAGTAGGTAGTTGATTTTGGAGGATGTTCCATGAAACTATATTCTCTGGTATTTGGGTGGAACATTCTGTAGATGCCTCTGAGGTTCATTTGGTGTATTGTATTGTTCAGTTCTGATGTCTCTCTATTTTTTGTCCTGTTGATCTATCCAAGGGGCTCACTGAGGTATTGAAGTCCCACCCTCTTAGTGTGTTGGGATTAATATGTGTTTTGAGGCCCTGCAGTGTAGTGTTTACAATGTTAGGTGCACCAGAGTTTGTTGCATAGACATTTAGGATTATGATGTCTTCATGGTTAATTGTTACTTTGACAAGGATGTAATGACCCTCCTTGTCTCTTCTGATTATTTTAATTTGAGATCTATTTTGTCTGATATTAGAATAGGCACTCTGGCTTGTTTCTTGGTACCATTCGCTTGGAATACTTTTTTCCATCCTTTCACTCTAAGATTGTGTCTGTCCTTGAGGGTGAGATTCGTTTCTTGTAGACAGCATATAGAAGGATTCAGTTTCCTAATCCATTCTCCCAGGCTATGCCTTTTGATTGGGGAGTTCAGAACATTAGCATTTAGGGTAATTATTGAGAGATGTGTGTTGCTTCCTTTTACCTTATTTTTTGTTTGCATTCTTGGTCTAGGTTTGTATTTACTCTGTTGTGCTTTTGTTGCTTTCTCTCTTTAATTGTTTATGGATAGTTGCTCCTTTTCTCTGTTCTTTGGATTGCTTCGAGGATTTTCTGAAGTGTTAGTTTCTTAGACATGTATTCTTTGTTCTTTGGATTGCTTCGAGGATTTTCTGAAGTGTTGGTTTCTTAGACATGTATTCTTTCATCTTGTTCATGTCATTAAAGATTTTTCTTTCTCCTTCAACTATATTTTTTCTGGGTATAGTAGTCTGGGTTGGCATCTACAGTTGTTGAGCACTGGGAATACTTTGGTCCATGTTCTTCTAACTTTCATAGTTTGTACTGAGAAGTCAGTTGTCATTCTGATGGGTTTCCCCTTAAGTGTAACTTGTTGCTTTTCTCTTGTGGCTTTCAGTATTTTGTCTTTGTTTTGACCACCTAGTGTTTTAAAAATTATATGGCGCAAGGAATTTCTTTTCTGGTCCTGTCTGTTTGGTGTTCTATACTTCTTGTATTTGTATGGGTTTGTCATTTTTCAGTTTGGGGAAATTTTCTTCTATTATCCTGTTGAAGATCTGGTCAGTGGTGTTGTCTTGGGATTCTTCCACTATCCCTATGATGCAGAGGTTTGGTCTTTTCATAGTGTCCCATATTCCCTGGTTGTTCCACTCTTGTGTTTTTTAAATTTTTCATAATCTTTCCTTAAGCATTCTAGTTGCTCTGTGTTATCCTGCAGGCCTAATATTCTTTTTTCTGCTTCTTCCATTCTGCTTCTCAGACTTTTTCCCATCCTTTCTTTTTGATTGAATGAATGTTCAATTTCTTTTTTCATTTCATCCTGTGATTTCTTTAGTATTTCCACTTCCTTCTGGAGCCTCTCATTCTTATCTTGTAGCTCCTTGCTCCTCAGTTCATTGATCATTTTCTTTTTTCATTTCGGCCTGGGATTTTTTTCAGCATTTCCACTTCCTTCTGGAGTTTGCCATTTTCTCCCTTTAGTTCTTTCCAACGTTTGTTATTATCTCCCTCTTGGTCCTTCTTGAGTTTTTTCATTCTTTCCCCTTAGTTCTCTAATTTCTTTGACTATGTCTACAGTTGTTCTTCTAAGATCCATGTCTTGGTTTCCTTACAGGGAGATCTCATTGTAGGAATTTTCTGTAGGGTTGGCAGAGTTCAGTGTGGATTTATTATGAGCTTTTCCCATGTTGTTTTTTCTTTGTGTCTTTGGTATGTGGATTTGTTTGTTTATTTGTTTCTTTGGATTCTGGTGCTGCAACTTTGGCTGCACAGAGTATAATCACTAATACTGTGCCTGCTAGATCCTCTGCACCACCATTCCACCAGGATCAGTGGGGTGCTACTTTGGCTCTTGCACTGGTACCCTGTTGGCCAACTCACTCCACTCTCTGGGTGCATGCTGGTGTTGTGCTGTGTGCACATCTAACTCCATGTCACATGCTAGAACCTGAAGGTTGGATGGTCCTGGGTAATACCAAGCCTCCACAGGGCAGCGGGGTGCACAAAGCCCCATGGCAGGTGAGGCTCACCTGGTCTTTCACATGTTGATGTTTTTCAGACTGCAGATGAAGTCTGCTCACGCCATGTGCTGGGTGCATGCTGGTGTTGTGCTGTGTGCTAGTCTAACTCTGCCCACGTCACCTAACTGATACTTTTTGTATTGCTTTATAGCATAGAAATATCATCTTGATCTCATGATCTCATTTATGCTTCCTGACAGTAAACAATGTAGTTACTATGTGTTTTCATAAACTAAACCATTATTGAATGACTACTGACTTGCATAGTCTGTGCTGGGTTCCAAAGACCTGGTGGTCAAGAGTTTCTAGCTTCAGTCTGGCAAAGAGATACATAAAAAAACACATGGGAAGAATTCAAATTTATGGAATGCAACAAGCTTCCCCAAGAAAGAATATCCTACCCTGTGACTGTTTCATGAGACCCAATAATCCATAGAGTAAGAGCCGGGTTCAGCTGGATTTCATCAGGTGAGCTTACCATCTAGTGGGACAGTTAAACTGAAAAAAGAAGTGGATGTTGATGGAAGGTTTACTTCCACTTCCCTCCCAATGACTTTTACATGTATAATTGAAAAAATTCTGTAGAGAGTTGACTGCATTTTATAGAAAAATGAAGTTTTCAAAAACAGTTTGTAAGAAACTTTGAGAAAGGAGGGTTAGTTACTAGAATAAATGGGTTCATGTAATTCTCACTATGCCATGTAGATTAAGAAAACTAGAGTTCTCTAAAGTTTCTTGGCAGAAAGAAGGCACTGAAACACTACTATGATGACTGAAAGGTAACTTACTTGGTTTACAACTGGGCAGAGATTTTATTTCAATTATCAATTAATGGGTGAAAAATTCCTCTCCTCTAAAATGGAATATTTTCTGATATCATCTTGTTCAAAATATTAGTGCCTGAATTTCTTTCTTTAATTTCTACATTTTATGCACTTTTACTACAAATACTCACACATACATAAAAGTATATGAGATTATGGAAATGTGAGTTTCCTAGATTTAGGACAATTATTTCCCTACAAGTATGAATGTTGAAAGATGAGATTACATGCTGTCAATCCAATGTGTGTGTGTGTGTGTGTGTGTGTGTGTGTGTGTACGTATGTTTGTGTATAATTAGTGCAAACTATTATTATATATCATATTGAGAATGTATATATAAATTATTTATGTGTACCCATATAAAGAAAATTGGTGTGAAATTTTGGGGTAAGGCATTATCATCTAAGGATTAAATGTTGAGTCAGAAAGCAGTAATTAGTATTAAACTGAAACGAATTAATTTAGCATATAAGGTAATAGAGACTCAGAGCCTTCTCATGAAAAGTGAGTTGGTAGCAAGCAGCTCAGATGGTTAAAAAAAATACTGAAGAAGATTTAAGAACAAAATCAGTCCAAAGAAAAGCATGTTTCATGTGCCACAGAAAGCAGGGGATATTAGGAGGGAGTCCAACATCATGCACAGGGTGAACTTGAGTTTTAAAAACAGAAGTCAGGTGCACGCCTTTAATCCTAGCACTTGGGAGGCAGAGGCAGGTGGATCTTTGTGAGTTCAAGGCCAGCCTGGTCTACAGAGTGAGTTCCAGGACAGCTGGGGCTACAGGGAGACCCTGTCTTGAAAAGACCAAAAAAAAAAAAAAAAAAAAAGCAGAAGTCAGATGCTGGAAGTGGTGGCACTTGGGTGGCAGAGGCAGGCAGATCTTTGTGAATTCAAGGCTACCCTGGACTATATAATGACTTCCAGGCCAGCTGGAGCTATAGGGAAACCTTGTCTCAAAAATACAAAAAAAAAGCTGGGCATTGTGGTGCAAGCCTTTAATCCCAGCATTCGGGAGGGAGGCAGAGGCAGGCAGATCTCTGTGAGTTCAAGGCCAGCTATGTCTACACAGCGAGCTCCAGGCCAGCTGGGACTAAAGGGAGACCCTGTCTCAAAAAGACCCCCCCAAAAAAAAAAACCCAAACAAAAAACCAAACCAAACCAAACCAAAACAAAACAAAACAAAAAAACCACTAATCAGAAGTCAGGAACAAATTCATATCACAAAATCTCATTGAATTTTAAGATAAAACAGTTCTGGCCCTGGAAGATTGTATATCTGTACATTGCCAAAGAACAGGGTCAAATTCAAAACTTTATTTTCTAAACTGTGCTGAAGGTAATGAACAGCCTAACATGGATAATTAAGTAAACATTCTCTATTTCATTGATAGATGGGCCAAAGTGCATGCCATACTTCTGTGCAACCTTTTCTAAGAAAGAAATGTAAAATTAATATTGAGTTTATTTTCCCTAATCTTGGGAATTACAGTTTTTTAATCTATAAATTAACTTCATAAATATTGTATGGTCAAGTAGGTTTTAATCTATTTCTTTTACTAGTCTCAAAATAAAAATCTACACAAACGCAGTCCTCTTATTATTTCTGACGAGTGGGAAAGCATGACGGAGGAAGAATGAAAACTTATTTTACTTTTCCTCTGAGCTCCACTTTCATGTGTGGGAAATTCCTTCATCTCTATGCGAAGACTTTAAATACTGGTTAAAACAGAACTTAGCACATCTTTGCTTAGATATCTGGACCCAGAACTGAAGATTAATTTCTAAAGACCGTGCATTGGTGACAAGGACTTTTGCATTCAGTGATCCACTGTCCTGACTAGAGCGAGTGTCGTGCAAGGGCTTCTGATTCCATGTGCAGGACTTCTTCTGGAAGCTATTTTTACACTCAGAACTGTTTTCTGTAACACAGTATCTTCTGCAGAATTTTATTTGAACATTATTTTCCCTAAATGATGTGTCCCATTGATTTTGAGCCTTAGAAAGATATAAATAAAGAGAACTCCCTGGAGACTCTTGTAGACACTTTCATTTTAAAATGAATGACTTCTCCGTTCAAACATAGTTTTTTTTTTTTTCAAGACCTGTAGCCCCAGCTGTCCTGGAACTCACTCCATAGACCAGGCTGGCCTTGAACTCACAAAGATCTGCCTGCCTCTGCCCCGCAAGTGCTAGTATTAAAGGCATGTGCCACCTTGGCGAGTTTGAGATACCCTGAGGAAACTCCCAAGGGCAGAGCCTAGCAACCATATGTGAACCTGAGGAGAAGGGTCACAATGCGAAGAAGGTGATGATCTCTGCCCTGGGCTGGTGGACCAAACCCTAGTGCAGCTCTGGATTCCCGCCTTCTTATTTTCCCTGTGGCTTCCAGAAGCAACCAGAGCTTCTCTGTTGGGGGCCGGGGTGGTGAGAGCACGGTAACTTGGGATATAAAAGATCCACAAACTCTCAAAGATTGATAAATATACACAGTAGAAACAAGGAAAATCAGAGGAACCAGCAGAAATGAGTGTGTATGGCCCTGGTGGACTTGGATCATAACAAACAGGAAATGAAAGAAGAAAACTATGCAAATGTTTAAGGAAAGAAAGAAGGAATTTCTTGCGGTATAGCCGAGGAATGAGAGATATTTTTATATGCGTGAAAATACTTAGCAACCTTTACCTATAATTCAGGAAAAGAGGGTACGGAAAGAATGTAAGAACTGGAGGATGGGGAGGCGTGCCATGGAATATAGTCCTCTGACCTTGACAGGCTGGCAGCAATCACAAACTCGCAGCAAGACCTGAACAAGGCCTAAGCAGGATGAAGACAGTTAAAGATTTCAGCCTGGAGAAGGAAGTTCTGGACCCCTGAGGCCCCACCCCCAGCTGAGGAACTACGAGAAGTCAGTGGCTAGCGAGGGGGGCGGTGAGGGGAGGGGCGGGGAGTCACTTTTCCTTGGGCCTGGGTAGCTTCTGGAAGGTGACCTGGACCTTAGTAGATGAACTCATACCCATGCAAGTAAGGGCAGCATGAACTGGACTCTGGGTTATTATATTGAAATAAACAAGGATATCTGACACCCTCTTCTGACCTCCGCAGCGTTGCACGACACGGGTGCACAAACCCACATGCAGACAGTATATTCATACACATAAATAAATAAAATAAAAATAAAATAAATTTTAAAAAGCCTATCAAGTTGTGAGGGTTAAGTGCTGAGGGAACTTGGGGACATCAGAGAGAGGGAGTTGGGGGTGTCTTTTATGTGTATGATGGGACGAAACAGTATTTGTCTAAAAAAAATATTACATTGGGGCTGGAGAGGTGGCTCAGCAGTTAAGAGCACTGGCTGTTCTTGTAGAAAACCCAAGTTCAAATCTTAACACCCACATGTTGACTAACAACCATCCATAGCTCGAGTTCCAAGGAATCTGAAGCTGTCTTCTGTCCTTCATGAGCATCGCATGACATGGTGCATAACACTCATACACATAAAATAAAAATAAATAAACAAAATGTTTTTTAAATGGCGCACGCCTTTAATCCTAGCACTTGGGAGGCAGAAGCAGGAGGATCTTTGTGAGTTCAAGGCCAGCCTGGTCTACAGAGTGAATTCCAGGACAGCTGGGGCTACAGGGAGACCCTGTCTCGAAAAGAAAAAAAAAAAGTTATTACACACAAAAAAAGTTATTACGGAAGAAGGCAAATTACATTATAGAGCCATAGCAATAAAAACAGCATAATACTGGCGCAAACCAATGGAATAGATTAGAGGACCCAGATACAGTCAAGCCACCTCAAGCAAAGATTCCAAAATACACATTGGAGAAAAAGTAGAGTCTTCAACAAACAGTGCTGGGAAAACCGGATATCAACATGCAGAAGAATGAAACTAGGTCCTTATCTCTCTTCCAACATAAAACTCAACTCTAGGTAGAGCAAAGACCTCAGTGTAAAACTGGTACTCTAAAGCTGCTAGAGGGAAAAGTACCGAAGACATTCCGCCACATTGGGAAGGGCCTTCTGAACAGGACTCTGGTAGCCCAGGAAATAAATGCTATTTTTTTTAAATTTTTTTTTAAATTTTATTTATTTCTGTATGTGTATGAATGTACTGTCTGCATGCAAGTTTGTGCACCCGTGTCGTGCAATGCCACGGAGGTCAGAAGAGGGTGTCAGATTCCCCCGGAACTGGAGTTCTCCTGGAATTGGAGTTTCAGACGGTTCTCGGCCGCCATGTGGGTGCTGGGGATCGAACCTGGGTCCTCTGCAAGAGCGGTCGGCGCTCTTAACCGCTAGGCCATCTCTCCAGCCCAATAAATGCTACTTTTAACATGAGTACTCTCTTTATTACATGTATTTCCTCTTTCAAGTGTCATGTTAACACTTGCATCTGCCCTGTGTCCCCGCACTGTCCCATTTCCCTGTGGGTTTCCAGATCCAGTTCTTCAAAGCTCACACACAGAGCACTCTGATTCCCAATAAAGCTTCATGCTTGACCTAGCCCCTGGATTTTGAATCAGACCCATCCGTGTAGGACACAAACAATGTAATTAACCAATTCCTATTGTATATAACACGATTCCTGAGAAATTCTGTGTTAATTCCTGCAGTCATTCAAGAAAGACACGTAACTGTCATTTTATGTAAAGGAGTAGATCCAATGATAGGAATTCTGAATATTGGATTGTTAGTAGTAAACCAGTACCAATGCAAACTTGATCTCCTTAATTCATAACTCAAACACAGCCATCTAAGCTCTACCCAGAGTCCTCGGAACTGATGAAGTAGAATAATTGAACAAATTTTATTATATCTTCTGTCAGGTTGGTTTAAGTACTGTAACAACTCGTCAAATCAAACAGTTTTACTTCTCTTCACTTTCTGTAAATGAGCTTGGTGAAGTTTTACTTACTCATGGTCTCCTGACAGCTTGTTCAGCTCATTATGAGACATGCAGGATTATCAAATCAATAAGATTTCACTGTTACTGAAATACATTATAAAGTGGGATAAACTTCCTGAAATTTTCTGGATACAAGTTTCAAGTCAGAGTTAAAATCAGAAGTTTAATTTAAAATAGAAAGCTGAACTACAAAGCTATCCGTGGCTTATTCCTAAATAATGGCTCATGGGCACTCAGAAGATGCACTGACTGTAAGCCCAGACTGGAAGAAACGTCATGCAGTGGTAACCGAGAGAATCATGAGATGGTGGTGGGTTAAACGGGAGAGAAAAGGCACGCAGATACTGTGAAAAAAAAAGTGAGTAACTTCTCTGAAACTGGGAAAGAAAGAAGTACCCAATAAATGAGAAAGACCAAGAATATCACCTTCCCTTCAAGAAAGGTGTGAAGCAAAAGTAGCGGGCCATCCTTAGAGGCTCCACTGGGCACAGATGAGGTGCTGCTTCAGGTGCACGATTCGTTCAATATCTGCTTTCTCTGCTGGACCTGAAGAGGGTTCCTGAGGGCTGAGTCCATGTGGCGTTCACCTCTGAATGAACTCCTTGCAATTAGTGCACACCCCAGTGCCTGAAAAGTTCTCTACAAATTTTATTTGGGTGACTTAATTAATAAATATGAGGCCTTTAATGAGTGTCAAGAATGCTGGGTTCTTTTCACTTCAATTACAACAAACTATACATTATAAAATTTTATTGGCTATTACGCCTGTTGAACCAACACTTCAAGGTTAACTCTGTACAGCACAGGTCTGGATTGTAACAGAGGTTACTATACCATGGAGGAGACTTTCCTTTCTCCCTACCCCAGACAGAAAGAAGGTGCTTCCACCTCCACCCATGGTCCCCTAGAGGGCAGATATTATCTCTAATAAGGCACAGATCAGGTGATTGGTAAATGTTTTTAACATGCAAGTTTTGGTAGTAGATTTCCAGCACATTGAGCTCTTTGAACTCAAAGTCTTTATCTTAATTGTAAAAATTAGCTTATAGGGGCTGGGGTGATGGCTCAGCAGTTAAGAGCACTGGCTGCTCTTGCAGATGATCAGGGTTTGGTTTTCAGCATCCACTTGGTTAACATTTGCCCATGATTCCAGTTCCAGGGGATCTGATGTTCTCTTCTGATCTCTTCAGGCATTGCATGACATGGGTGCATATATATGTATATATGTATATACATGTATATATACATATATATGCAGGCAATATACTCATACAAATAAAAATGATAACTAAAATATTTTTAAAATTAGCTTACAAAGTAATAGATTTTCTTATAGCATTTCTTCAGTATTATTTTTGATTCATATTCCATTGTCCTCTCTCCTATGTTCCCATTTCCCACCTCCACTCCCACACAGCCTCTCCCTACCACCCCCATTCCACTCTTATGTCATTGCATTCTGTTACCCTCCCCATGTCTCTCCCCTAAAGCCTCTTTTTAAAAACTTTCTGGCATCTACACCCATATACTTCTACATAAATACACATATATAAAAACAATAAGGTATGATTCTCATATGTGAGAATTGTATGCTCACAAAAAGCGGAAAATTGAATCAGTCTAGATGTCCATCAACAGATAAGTGGAAAATAAAAGTGGTATGTGTATGTACACAAAAGACAATTCTATTTAGCTATAAAGAAAAAATGGATGATACCAAGTGCTGGAGAGGTTGTGGGGAAAGGGGAACACTCATCCACTGCTGGTGGGAACGTAAACTCGTACAGTCACTATGGAAAGCAGTGTGGAGAACCCTTGGAAGACTTGGAATGAACTTGCCACCTGACCCAGCCATACCACTCCTGGGCATGTACCCTCAAGACTCACCCCACCGCAGAGATACATGCACAGCCATGTTTATTTCAGCTCTCTTCATAATAGCAAGGAGCTGGAACCAACCTAAATGCCCCTCAACTGATGAGTGGATAGAGAAAATGTGGTACATCTACACAATGAAGTTCTATGCAGCAGTAAAGAAAGACGACATCATGAGATTTTCAGGAAAATGGCTGGAGCTAGAAGACATCATGCTGAGTGAAGTAACACAGTCCCAGAAAAACAAACGATGAATGGTATCCCTCATCTGTGGATGCTAGTGCCAATTACCTAGTTGTAAGTACTTCTTGTGCACAGCCCCTTGAGCTTTTGTCCAAAGCAGCTGGGAGTGATGCATATTGGAAACAACAAACAACAACAACAACAACAACAACAGAAAGGACTGCATTGAAGAACTAACTGAAACAGTGAACTTCTGCTCAAAACAATCAACTTCCTCATGGAGAATATTGAGAAAGACAGAGAAAGAGATGAAAAGCGTGTTTGGCAGAATGCATGAGCTCTGGTGGGGTGGGGGAATGGGGGGGAGACATGGGTCTAGACTTGATAAAAAATAAAAATAAGTAAATAAATAAAAAAGAAAAAATGGAATTTGTAGAACATGGATGGAACTAGAAAATAATATAAAAAGTCTGTCTTATTTCTGGTTTTGTTCAGTACCATGGTGGACAATGAGTAAAATTTGTTGTATAAGAGTGAAAGAAAGCATAATGTGTCTCCTCTTGTCCTCCATCTACAGTCTAATCCTTGGAAGCTGTCTACATAATGCCATGCACTGCAGAAGGCACTTTGTGCATGCTGTTAAGTTAAAGCTGTCGCAGTAGGGACACGACTCTGGACTATTCAGGTAAGCCCAGAGTCTTCCCCAGGTCAGAAGCAGAGACAGGTGGTTGAAGACTGAACAGGGTCTGAGCAGATGTGATGACAATATGCCAATGCCACTGTGAGGCAGGGGCGGGGCTGGGTGAGAGACAAGTAATGCAAGTGGCCTCTGGAAGCTGGAGCAAGAAAGACTTCTTAACTCACTCTTCAAAGATCCAGCAAGCACGTTAGCTTTATCACACTGAGACTGAATAGGATTTACATGTGTAGAACAGAAGCATAAACGTGTGTTGTTTGAAGACACCGTTTTATTTTCATGTATTTTTGCTGTCATAAATTATACTGACAAAAAAGCAACTTAGGGTAGAAGTACTTTACATCAGTTCTTAATTCCAGGGTACAGTCCACCATTCTGGGAATGTTAAGGCCATAACTTCAAACAACTGGTCACCTCCCACCCACAGTGAAGTGCAGAGAGAAGTGAGTGCCTGGACACTCAGCTTAATTTCTCCATTCTTAATTAGTTCAGGACTCCCTGCCTAGGAAATGCACCATGTACAGTGGGCTGGTTCTTCCTACACAAATTAACTTAAGGCAATCTGCCACAGTCCTGCTCAGAGGCCAACAGAATGTAGGCAATCCTTCACTGAGGCTCTTCTGAGATGATTATAGGCTGTATTAAGTTGATGATTAAAGCTAACAATTAGGAATGCTAAGTACATCTATTATTTCTAGCTCTAGGAAACATGTGTAACTTGAATCAAGCACTTTTGAAAAGGTGTGGAGTCTAAGTTCTTAGAGAAAATTTGTCACTTAACTTCAAGAGATAGAGCATCTTTTTGTTTATTTATTTTTAGTTTATGTGTATAAGTATATTACCTGCATGTTTGTAAGTGCACCTGTGTCATGCAGTGCCCAAAGAGGACAGAGGAGGGCAGCAGATCCCCTGGAACTGGAGTTGTAGGCTATTGCTAGGCACCACTTTGGTGCTGGGATTCAAAACCTGGGTCCTTTGCAAGAGCCGCTAGTACTCTTAACTGCTGAGCCATCTCTCCAGCCCAAGATACAACCTTTAAATGATTAAGAGTTTCAATAAAGTGGTGGGATACAAAATTAACTTAGAAAAATCAGTAGCCTTTCTGAACACCAAAAATAAGCAACTGCAGAAGGAATATAAGGAGACCTTCCCACTCATAATAGCTGCAAACAACAATAACAAAAAACAACTTAGGAACAAACCTAACCTAAGACACCAAAGACCTTTACAACAAAAATTTCAAACCCCTGAAGAAGGAGATTGAAGAAGATATAAGAAGATGGAAAGACCTCCCATGTTCACGGATTGGAAAAATTAATATAGTAAAAATTTCCATTCTACCCAAATTAATATACAGACTCAATACAATCCCAATTAAAATCCCCATGAGTTTTTTCACAGACATAGAAAAAAATCCTTAAATTCATATGGAAAAACAAAAGACCCCAAATAGCCAGAGCAACCCTGAGCAAAAAGAGCAATACATTGGGGATCACTATACTAGACTTCAAACTATATTACAGGGCTATAGTCATAAAAACAGCCTGGTACTGGCACAAAAACAGACCAGTAGACCAATGGAACAAAATTAAAGATCTAAACTTGAGTACATACTATTCCAGCCACCTCATATTCGACAAAAGGGCCAAGAAGATTCAATGGAGGAAAGACAGCATCTTCAGCAAATGGTATTGGCAAAACTGTATCATCACTTGTAGAAGAATAAAATTGGACCCCTACCTCACACCCTGTACAAAAATAAACTCCAAATGGATAAAAGACCTCAACATGAAACCCGAAATTCTGAAGGTGATTGAAGAAAAAGTTGGCAAAAACCTACAAGACATAGGTGTAGGAAAAGACTTTCCAAACCAAATAGCAGCAGTGCAGGAAATAAGGTCAACAACTGAGAAGTGGGACTTCGTTAAACTCAAGAGCAAATAAAAAAAATCAATGAAGTGAACAGAAAACCCACAGAGTGGGAGGAAACCTTCACCAGTGATACATCTGACAGCATTAACACCCATAATATATAAGCTTCTCAAAAAAAAAAACAAAAAAAACAAAGAAGAAAATAAATAACTAATTCAAAAGATGGAGTAAAGAGTTGAACAGAGACCTCACAAGTGAGGAAGTAAAGATGGCTGAGAAACATCTTAAAAAGTGTTCCACATCACTAATAATTAAGGAAATGCAAATTAGAGTCACTCTAAGATATCATCTCACCCCAATAAGACTGGCTATGATCAAGAAAACAAAAGACACCAAATGCTGCAGAGGTTGTGGGGAAAGGAGAACACTCATCCACTGCTGGTGGGAATGTAAATTCATACAACGACTATGGAAAGCAGTGTGGAGAACCCTTAAAAGACTCAAAATGAGTCTACCACCTGACCCAGTCATCCCATTCCTGGGTATATACCACAAAACTCATCCTACCACAGAGATACATGCACATCCATGTTTATTGTAGCTCTCTTCACAATAGCAAAGAGCTGGAACCAGCCCAAGTGCCCCTCAACTAACGAGTGGATAAAGAAAATGTAGAATATATACACAATGGAGTTCTATGCAGCAGTAAAGAAAGATGCCATCACGAACTTTGCTGGTAAATGGATGGAACTAGAAGACATTATGCTAAATGAAGTAGCACAGTCCCAGAAAAACAAATTAAGAATGGTATCCCTCATTTGTGCATGGTAGCACCAAGTACCTAGTTATAAGGAAACTGAGCAACATTAATGTTATATTTCTTTTTATCTGAAAGCAACTGTGCTCTTATGATATGAATCTCTTGATGGGCTCTAGAATTAACCTACCACTTGTATTCAGACTTCATAATTTTTGTATATGGATGGAGAGTATGTATGCATATTCTAGAGTAATGTAAAATTAAATAGGAAAAACGTGAATTCTGAAATATGATTTGGAAATAACAGTTTATTTTCAATGACATAATTTTAGTATATGTGATATATATATATATATATATATATGCATATTTTGCAAATTGGAGGGAACAACAACGACAAGAGAACTGGGACAAAGAATTCAATGAAATAGTAAAGTCCTTCCCTTAATAATTGCATCCATAGAAAAACTTTAAAAAGACTCAGAAAAAGACACAAGACATGTATGGCAGAATGCATGAACTCAAGTGGGGTGGGGGACATGGAAAGGGGAATTAGTCTAAATTGGAAAGAGAATTGTTGTATGAAATGCACAAAACAATAAAAATAAAAAAGTATGTATACAAAAATTAAAAAAAAAACTTAAAATGATAAGTTACTGAACAACTATAAGAAACAGAGCCTATAAAAATATTGTATAAGTCATAATATTATGTGTTTCAAGCAATGTAGAATTTCCAATTGCCATAAGGCACAGAATTGTTTGCCAGACCGCCATCATCTGTCAGTATTCCTGCAATATCAACTCATTTCTGGGTCAGTTGAGAATCTACATTGATGTTACTTTCATTTTCTTGGTCCAAGGTGGCTTTCTGGAGAGTATGAACTTCAGCCTGATGTCTAAAGAAAAGAGAGGGCCACAATGTTCATTCTATTAAGAAGAGCAACCAGGATGGAGAAAGCTGGTCAGAAGGTGTTAGTAAGTTTCCTTGAGTTTTGGTGAATAAAGTGTCCTGAGAGAGAAAAGGAAATGAGGAAGTGACGGCCTGGAGTGGACTGTGAAGGAGAGGGTTTTCATGACAGGTAGGAGACCAACGAAGAGTTCTCTTTTCTTAGATAAAAGAGCATGATAAGTAGATCAATAGACAGATAGATGGATAGATGATGGATAGCCGGTAGATAATAGATGATATATAGATAGATGCTATATAGGTAGATGATAGATGATAAAGGATGTATGGATGGATGATAGATGATATATAAATAGATGATAGATGATAGCTGGATGATGTATGACAGATAGATGATAGATGATGGACAGATGATAGATAATAGATGCTATATAGATAGATGCTATATAGGTAGATGCTAGATGATAAATGGATGGATGGATGATAGATGATATATAAATTGATGATAGATGATAGCTAGATGATGTATGATAGACAGATGATGGATAGATGATAGATGATATGTAGATAGATGATAGATGATAGATTATAGGTAGATGATAGATTAGGGATAGATATCGATGATAGATAGATATAGCTGATATATAAGAATTCAAGAATGGAGGGATAAAAATCAAAGCTTTAAAAATTTTAAGTAAGGAATCTATCCTGTTAATCTTTATCAGATTTTTGGACCTTCAGTGGGGAAACCGCACAGTCATTGGACGTGTATCATGAAACAAATTCCCCTTTGCTTAGGAGGGGTCTTGCAGTAATAATGCATCTGCATTATGTAATGAAATCCACACGGATAACAGAAGTTGACATATTGTACTTTATGTAAAATTGAACAGACAAATCTTCTAAGACTAAGATTCATCTAGAATATTCATTAAATTTATTCTTCCAGTCAGTAGAGCTCTGGATTAACAGGTGGGTTAAAAAGGTTTTGACTCAGGAGCTAATTTTACTTCATTAACTGTGACCATCTGAACCACAGTGTGCAGAGGGTTGTGGGAATTGGCATATGTGAAGCTCTATGGTGGTCATTCCTGAAGACCACAAACGTGAAATGAGAAAAATAAGAATGAAAGTTTTCATTTTAGGAATTAAATATTATGATGCATTTCCAGGTGACTAAATCATGATTTTAAACCAACAGGCATAGTTTTGCTGTTTGTTTCTTTGTTCGTTTGTTTGATGGCTTCCTTGAAAACATTGAGTGCTTTGTTAGCTATTCTGATGTCAATGATGTCAAAGGATAGTTTTCAATGACCAAACTTCCTTTTCTGTGAACTGTGTTGGGCAGGGCATGGAATAACAAAATTTCACCATTCTACACATGGTCCTGGCTCTAATTGTGAATAAGTGAGACTGCTTATCAATGGAAGGAAGAACTTACAGCTCACAATTAAACAACTCTAGAAATAAAAATTCAGGTTTTAAATGCACAGTAGAGGTTACATTTTTGTATGGATTTCTCTTTTTGGCAGGACAGTAGTTCAGTGCAGAATAAGAGTCCTCAGTGCCATATAAATATGACTTTATGTTATATCAATACTCCTTTAGTAAAAATATGTTCTAGAAAATAACTTGGAAAAATAATCACAAACTGCTTTATATTAAATTTATTAGAGAAAACTATAACAGAAGCATGCATGAGCATCAGATGTACTCATAATATGCTTTATGGTCACATCTCAGTGGTATCTCTTAAATCTATTAGTTAAATTGATAAATGCATCTGGCCAGGCCCGTTCTGAAGAGGACAAACTACCACTTTCCAAAACCATGAAGTGGGAAGGTGCTCTTGGATTCTTCCAGACTACAAAAGCATGGCACCTCACACAGGATTTTTGGTAAAAATTGATCGAATTATCAAAGCAAGTGGAAGGATATTTTAAGCCTCTTAAGGAAGGGTTGTCATAGCCACCTCTATAACACACCATCAGAGCCCTGGCAGGTCATCATGAACCTTGGAGAATTTGTATAACTAGTGCAAAGTGAATCTTCAGAATGGAATTCACGGGGCTCAAGACAGTTCAGTGGTTAACAACACTGGCTCTTGCGGAGGACCCAGGTTCAGTTCCCAGTAGCCATAGGGTGGCTCAAAACTGCCTATACCTCCAGATTCAAAGGATCTGATGCCCTCTTCTTGGTCCCTGAGAACACACACCCTCATGTGTGCATATTCACAGAGATAACCATACATACACATTAATAAAAACACACTAATAGATTTACAAAACAGAATTGAATTATGTTGTCACATGTGGTAAGTGTATTTTTACAAATTGGTGGCCTTTATTTTGTATGAGCTAGGATTTAGTAAAGGGATAAGAGGAAGGAATAAAAAATGCAAATTTCCCAATCATAAGAAAACGTGAAAGATGATGACCAGAATATCAAGAAACATGAAGTCTTAGAAAAGGACCCTTAGAAAAGGCCTTAGAAAATGGCCTAAACAAAACAAAAATCTAACCCAAAAGACCCCTAATAATCAAAATAACCAAATCATAAATTTTACTGACATATAGTGTTCCCAGTTTAATCCTTTCAACAAATGTCATTATTAATGTGGTTATATTCTACAAAACCAGCACAGAGATATTGTGCAATATTAATAAAGGTCATGTCATTGAGGAAATGTATACGAGACCTTAATGTAAATGAAAAACCAAAACACATCAACAGTGTTGAGAGTATTGGAAAAATTTAAAACTGCAACTTATATCCTCAGCTCATAGCATAGATGTAATACTTCATTTTGTGGGAAAATGATCATTATATAATATGATATGCATAAAATAGGTTATAAAACTGCAAGTATAATATGATTTCAAACTGTTAAAATATAAGTTAAAGAGTTAAGTACAAACAGTTAAGCTTTAGGAACCAGAGGAAAATCCAGATGGAATTTTAATTGATCATGCGACAGCAGAATCTTTTCTAAGCATAAACAATGGAATAAATCACAGGAAAAAAATCCAGATGCATTTGACTACAAGCAAAGTTTAAAATGTTCAGTAAAACAACAGAATTTCAATCCAGAAAATATTTGAAACACAAACGCATAAAATGCATGGTAAAGAGATCACTATACATCAATATAGAACAAATAATACATCAACAGAAGAAAATGAAAGCAACACATAGGAATGTGTTAGAGATGAATTGATGAAATAAAAATGCTAAAATGCGGGGCTTCGTTCAAAACGTTGATCCACTCTGTACCAAGGGTAAATGCGATGGGACAAAACCAACTCTGGGAGCACACCAGAGGCCGAAACTCAAAACTTTATTTTCCAGTACAGGGTATATAGGAAGCTTCTACCAATCAGCACAGAGCATCAGAACATACCCAATCATTGAAAAGGGTCAACATAATCATGCAGTTACAGAGTCCTCAGTCTACACGTGCTTCTGTAGATGATCACATGTTGTTTTCAAGCCCAACAAGGATGGGGGGTAACTGAACAGTGCAAGGGGGCTGCATGCAGCTGTTGCCAGGAAGGGCACCGTGTTGATGGCACAGCAAGAAATTCAGCAGTGTGGCTTAGTAATCAGGCAAGGAAGTGGCCCACACTAAAGTATAGACTGTCCAGGGAGATTATGTGTATATGTATATATATATATATCTCAAAGGCATATAAAGTAAAAGTTAACATCAGTGTTCACTTCCCTCTCCCTCTAGTCTACAAGTATCTTCAACCACCAGAAAATTTCTGTTTTTCATTTTGAGTTTAAGTTCTAACCTCTGTATAATAGATCAAATAATGCTAACAGTAATTGTATTCTTTGGGGATAGAAGGGTGGAGTGGGGGAGGGAAGCCAGGTAGGACAATTTATGCATCAAGGAAGACATGTGTAGGACCTAAGCTAGGATATGACACCAAGATACTAGCTTGAACACTTTTCTGGATATTTCTGAGAATTTTATTTGGTTTTGTTTAAGGATTAGATTAATACTTAAATGAGTAAGATTTTTGTAAAGTAGATTGCCTTCTATAACATCCATAATGCAGTGGGCCTCATTTAATTAGTTGAAGGCTTTAATAGAAAATGATTGATGTAGCTCTCCAGCCTCCCATAACAGAGAATTGCTTTGGGTAAGGCTGCAATTCTTCCCTGAGCCTCCTACCAGTGGTTCTATTCTATAGATGCCAAATTTGATTACCCTGAAATGGTGAGCTAATTCCTTAAAATAAATCTCTCTTTCCTCTATTCTTCTTTCCTCTTCTTTTCTATAATCACCCTTCTCCTCCTTGCCTCCCCTCTATTCTCCATATTTATCCTCTATTTTCTTCTGTCCTATCTCCTCCTCATCTCTTATGTTAGCTCCACGTATCCAGAGAATCCTGAGTACTACAACAGGTATCTTAGGTGGGCAACCATAGCTTTTTAAAATATTAGCAAAAAAATTAGTTATCTTATTCATTATTACACTCTAAAAATAAAGTCTTATTTCTTTTGTGACAATTTTAATTTTGTGTATCAGAGAGAGAATAGATTTTCCTACCCAGATCCTTAGAGGAGTGGAAATCTGGAATAAGCAGAGCAAGTTGCATTGAAGCTTGCTAGTGAGGCGTGGAGTCTTCCATACTCTCAAGTGATTGAGATGTGCTTCACTTGGATTTAGATGGGATAAGTAAATATTTCTTTTAAGATGCATATAAAAAAGGAGAAATGAACACCCCAGCTCGGGTTCCAGAGAGCCCAGCATAGACTTAGTGAAGAGCCTGTAAGGCAGAACTGCCTTGAGCCTTGGGAGCCCTACACCTGCCCCTGGAACCTCCCAGCTCCAGTTCCAGAGAGCGCCAGCCTGTACTTGGTGCAGGGCCGGTAAGGTGGAACTGCCTTGAGACTTGAGAGCCCTACATCCACAACCAGAACCTCCCAGCTCGGGTTCCAGAGAACACCGGGGTGTGGGTGCACCTAGACAGGGGCACAGGGGCACAGCAGGTCAACAGGGTACTGGTGGACTGGCAAAGGAACAAGCCCCCCTTCCCCCTTAAGCTGATGGTGCTGTGGTGCTGACTAGCAGACATAGTGTTAGTGAAGCTAGTCTTCACAGCCAAAGTTGAGACACCAAAATCCCAAAACACAAACAAACAAAAAAGTAAATACATCACAACCAAACCTATGTTTTTTGATTGGGGAATTTAGACCATTGATATTTACGGTCGTTATTGAGAGATGTGTGCTGTTTCCTTTCAACTTATTCTTGGTTTGCATTCTTGGTCTAGGTTTGTATTTACACTGTTATGCTTTTATTAGCTTCTCCCTTTAGTTGGTTGGGGCTAGTTGCTCCTTTCCTCTGTTCTTTGGATTGCTCAGGTATTTTCTGATGTGTTTTTTTTTTTTACATGTATTCTTTCATCTTGTTTATGTCAGGAAACATCACAACAGACAAAGAAAAGATCTAGACAATCATATGAGAATACTTCACTAAATTTGAAAACCTAAGAGAAATGGATGAATATCTGAAATCCTGGGAACCAAAGCTTAACCAAGAACAAATCAGAAAACCAAGAGGAGAGAATGAAAAACTCAGGAAAGAGCAGGAAAGAATGATAAACACTGGAAAGAACTAGAGGGTGAGAATGATAAACTCCAAAAAGAACTAGAGGAAGAGAAACACAGAATCTGAAAAGAATTAGAAGAGAAACACAGACTCTGAAAAGAACTAGAGAAGAGAAACACAATGTCTAAAAAGAACTAGAGGGAGAGAAAGACAAACTCTGGAAGGAAGTTGAAGACTCTACCAGTCTCACAGAAGATTCTTCCAATGAGATCTCCCTGGAAGGAAACCAAGACACACACCTTAGAAGAACAATTGTAAAAGGAGACCTAAGAGGGAAATGAAAAAAGAAGTATACCAGCAAAGCAAGGAGCTATAAGTAGAGAATGACAAGCTCCAAAAAGAAATGGAAATTCTAAAGAAATCACAAGAAGAAATGGAAAATAAAATGGAACATTCATCCAATCAACAGGAAAGGATGGGAGAAAGTATCAGAAGCAGAATAGATGAAGCAGAAAATAGAATATCAGACCTGCAGGACAGCACAGAACATCTAAAATGCTCAGGTGAAGACTATGAAAAATTTAAAAAGACACAAGAGTGAAATAACCAGGAAATGTGGGATACTATGAAAAGACCAAATCTCTGTATTATAGGGATAGAGGAAGGAGAAGAATCCCAAGGCAACAGTATTGATCAGATCTTCAACAGGATAATAGAAGAAAATTTTCCCAAACTGAAAAAAGACAAACCTATAAAATGCTAGAAACACACAGAAAACCAAGTAGACAAGATGAGAAAATAAACTCCCCATGCCATATCATAGTTAAAACACTAGATGCTCAAAACAAAGACAAATACTGAAAGCCACCAGAGCCAAAAATACAAATGACATACAAGGGGAAAACCCATCAGAATTATGGCTGACTTCTCAGTGAAAACTATGAAAGCCAGAAGAATGTGGCCCACAGTATTCCCAGTGCTACATGACTTTAGATGCTTTAGATGCCAACCCAGATTACTATACCCAGCAAAAATGAACCTCAAGCCCAACAGACAGGAAGAAATAACAAAAATCAGAGCAGAAATCGATGAAACAGAAGTAAAGAAAACAATGAATCCAAAAGTTGTTTCTTCAAAAAGATAAACAAGATAGACAGACCTCTAGCCCAGTTAACCAAATCAAAGAAAGAGCAACTCCAAATTAACAGTATTCCTGATTAAAAGGGAAACATCACAATAGATCCAGAAAAAATCCAGACAATCGTACAAGAATACTTCAAAAATCTATACTCTACTAAGTTTAAAAACCTAAGAGAAATGGATGAATATCTGAAATCCTGGGAACCAACAAAGCTTAACCAAGAAGAGGTTGACATTTTAAACAGTCCCATAACATTTGAGGAAATTGAAGACATAATAAAAAAAAAACCCTCCCAACTAAAAAAATCCCAGGCCTAGTTGGTTTCACAGCAGAATTCTGTAAAACATTTAAAAAGGTCCTACAACTATTACTACTCAAGCTGTTTTAGAAGCATACAAACAGGGAATTCTCCCAAATTCCTTCTATGAAGCCAGCATCACTCTAATAAGAAACATCCCAACTAAAAAAAGCCCAGGCCCAGATGATTTCAGGGCAAAATTCTAAAAAGCATTTCAAAAAGACTTACATCAGAACTGAACAATACAGTACACCAAATGGACCTCACAGACATCTACAGAATATTCCACCCAAACACCAGAGAATATACTTTCTACTCAGAACCTCATGGAACATTCTCCAAAATCAACCACATACTGGAGCACAAAATAAACCTCAATAAATACAAAAGGATAGAAATTATTCCATACATTCTATCAGAAAACAGTTGGGTTTAGGGTTCATTTATTGCTGTCTCTCAAGTGTTTTTAGCTGCAGTGTTAGAGCATTTATTTGTTCCCTTTCTGTTTTTTTTGATGTGGGCACTTGGGGCTATAAATTTCCCTCTCAAGACTGCTTTTAAAGTATCCCACAGGTTTTGTTGTTTTGTATTGTCTTTTTTGTTCAGTTCCACGAATACTTTTCTAAAAATTTTTTAATATTTATTTATTTATTTATTTATTTATTTATTTATTTATTTATTTGAATGTACTGTCTGCATGTAGGTCTGTGCACCCATGTCGTGCAATGCTGCAGAGGTCAGAAGAGGGTGTCAGATTCCCCTGGAACTGGAGTTCTCCTGGAATTGGAATTACAGATGGTTTTCAGCCGCCATGTGGGTGCTGGGGATCAAACCCAGGTCCTCTGTAAGGGCAGTCAGTGCTCTTAACTGTTAGGCCATCTCTCCAGCCCCCCACTAATACTTTTGTTTCACTATTTCTTTCCTGACCCATTCACTATTCAGGATAGTGCTGTTTAGTCTCCATGTGCTCTTGTAGCTAGTTGGGCTTATTCTGGCATTAATATTTAGCTTTATTCTCAATAAAAATACTTGCAATTCTTGTAAGATCATCTGTCATGATCAAGTTGGATTCATACCAGAGATGTAGGGATGGTTCGACATATGCAAATCAAAAATATCATAAAACACATAAATGGACTGAAAGACAACACCACACAATCATCTTAATTGATTCAGAAAAAGCCTTTGACAAGATCCAGCATCCCTTCATGTTTAAAGTCCTAGAAGGAATTAGACTGAAGGGAACATTCTTCAACAGGATCAAAGGCATATATAGCAAACCCACTGCCAACATCATCCTAAATGGAGAAAAAAGTAGAACCATTCCCCTTAAAGTTGGGAACCCAGGAAGGCTGCTCCCTGTGGCCACCCCTTTTCAACATAGTCCTTGAAACACTTGCTAGAGCAATAAGACAAGAGAAGGAAATTAAAGGAGTACTAATCAGAAAGAGGAAGTTAAACAATGCCTTTTTGTAGGTGATATGATAGTTTACCTGAGCAATGCTAAAAATTCCACCAGAAAATATCTAGAAATGATTAGGAGTTTCAGTAAAGTGACAAGATACAAAATTAACCTAGAAAACTCAGTAGCCTTTCTGCGCACCAACAATAAACAAGTGGAGAAGGAATATAAGAAGACTTTCTCACTCACAATAGCATAAAAAAAAAAACAATCTGGGAACAAACCTAACCAAAGACACCAAAGACCTCTACAACAAAAATTTTAAACCCCTGAAGGAGATTGAAAACGACACCAAAAGGTGGAAAAGACCTCCTATGCTCATGGATTGGAAAAATTAATATGGTAAAATGTCCATTTTACCCAAGTTGATACACAGATTCAATGCAATGCCAATCAAAATCCCCATGAGTTTCTTCACAGAGGAGAAAAAAAAATCCTTAAATTCATATGGGAAAACAAAAGTCTCGAATAGCTAAGGCAACCCTGAGTGAAAAGTGCAATATAGGGGGATTGCTTTACCAGACTTCAAGCTACGTTACAGGGTTATAGTAGTAAAGACAGCCTGGTACTGGCACAAAACAGACCTGTTGACCAATGGAACAAAATTGAAGATCCAAATTTGAGCTCATACAATTTTAACCACCTCACATTTGAAAAGAGGCAAAAAAAAAGCTCAATGGAAGAAGGATAGCAAATTCAGCAAATGGTGTTGGCAAAATGGATCACCATTTGTAGAACAAAATTAAATGCATAACTCTCACCATGTAGAAAAATCAACTCCAAGTGGATCAAAGATCTCAAAGTTAAACCAAAAACCCTGAAGATGATAGAAGAAAAGTTATTAACAACCTACAAAACATAGGCGTAGCAAAAGACTTCCTAAATCAGACAGCAGCTGCACAGGAAGTAAGGTCAACAGTTGACAAATGGGACCTAATCAAACTCAAAAGCTTCTGTACTGCAAAAGGTGCAATCAAGGAAGTGAAGAGAAAACCCACAGAGAGGAAATCTTCAACAGTGATGCATCTGACAGAGCACTAACATCCAGAATATATAAACTACTCAAAAAAAAGGGAAGAAAACAAACGACTCACTAAAATCATGGAGTAAGGAGCTGAACAGAGACTTCACAAGTGACGAAGTAAAGATGGCTGAGAAACATCTTAAAAACTGTTCAACATCATTAATAATTAAGGAAATGCAAACTAAAACCACTCTCAGATATCATCTCACTCTGATAAGACTGGCTAAGATCAAGAAAACAAAAGACACCAAATGGTGGAGAGGTTGTGGGGAAAGGGGAACACTCATCCACTGCTGGTAGGAATGTAAACTTGTACAACCATTATGGAAAGCAGTGTGGGTGTGGAGAACATTTAAAAGACTCAAAATAAGCCTACCACCTGACCCAGTCATACCATTCCTGGGTATATTCCCACAAGACTCATCCTACTGTAAAAAACCATGCACATCCATGTTTATTGCAGTTCTCTTCACAATAGCAAAGAGGCGGAATCAACTCAAATGCCCCTCAGCTGATCACTGGATAAAAAAAATGTGGTACATCTACACAATGGAGTTCTATGCAGTGGTAAAGAAAGATGACATTATGAGATTTGCTGGTAAATGGCTGGAACTTGAAGCCATTGTGCTAAGTGAAGTAACACAGTCCCAGAAAAACAAACAGGGAATGGTTTCACTCATTTGTGGATGCTAGTACCAAATTCCTCAATTGAAAGAAAAGCTAAACAATGTTATTGTTATATATCTTTCTATCTGAAAGCAACTGTGATGTTATAATGTGAATATCTTAATGAGCCCTAGAATTAATTTACCACTTACTTTCAGGTCTGGTAATTAATGTATATGAGCAGCAGCTGTATATTCATATTTTATAGTAATAAAAAATTTTTAAAAGAATTAGAAATTGAAATGAATTTTTTTTGAAATTTGGACCTAATTTAATAATAAGTAGTAAAAATAACTTTTATTAAGATTTCATTTTGATGAAAGGGGAAACATCACAAAAGATGTTGTGAGAAAAGATCCAGACAATCATATGAGAATACTTCAAAAACCTATACTCTAATAAATTTGAAACCCTAAGAGAAATGGATGAATATCTGAAATCCTGGGAACCAACAAAGCTTAACCAAGAAGAGATTGACAGCTTAAACAGACTCATAATGCTTGAGGAAATTGAAGATGTAATCAAAAGCCTCCCAACTAAAAAAAGCCCAGGCCCAGATGGTTTCACAGCAGAATTCTATAAAACATTTAAAATGTTCTTACAACCATTACTACTCAAACATTTTAGAAGGATACAGAGGAAAATAGCCCAAATTCCTTCTATGAAGACAGCATCACATTAATACCAAAAGCAGGCAAAGACCCAAACAAGAAAGAAAACTGTAGACCCATATCATTAATGAACACACATGCAAAAATTGTCGACAAAATACTTGCAAATCTCATACAGACCCACATCAAAAAGATCATCCATCATGACCAAGTTGGATTCATACCAGAGATGCAGGGATGGTTCAACATATGTAAATCAATAAACATAAAACACATAAATGGACTGAAAGACCAAAAACGCATGATCATATTTGACAAGGGGGCCAAGAAGCCACAATGGAGAAAAGACAGCATCTTCAGCAAGTGGTGTTGGCAAAACTGGATCACCACTTGTAGAAGAATGAAATTAAACCCCTACCTCTCCCTGTACAAAAGTCAACTCCAGATGGATTAAAGACCTCAACGTGAAACCCCAAACTCTGAAGGCGATAGAAGAAAAAGTTGGCAGCAGACTACAAGACATAGGGGTAGGAAAAGACTTCCTAAATCAGACAGCAGCTGCACAAGAATTAAGGTCGACAATTGACAAATGGGACCTCATCAAACTCAAAAGCTTCTGTACATCAAAAGAAACAATCAAGGAAGTGAAGAGAAATCCCACAGAGTGGGAGGAAACCTTCACTGCAGATACATCTGACAAAGCGTTGGTTTCCAGAATATATAAACTACTCAAAAAACAAAGAAAAAAGAAAACAAATGACCCACTCAATAGATGGAGCAAAGAACTGAACAGAGACTTCACAAGTGAGGAATTAGAGATGTCTGAGAAACACCTCAAGAACTGTTCAACATCACTAATCATTAAGGAAATGCAAATGAAAACCACTTTAAGATATCATCTTACTCCAATAAGACTGGCTAGGATCAAGAAAACAAATGATACCAAGTGCTGGAGAGGTTGTGGGGAAAGGGGAATACTCATCCACTGCTGGTGGGAATGTAAACTCGTACAGCCACTATGGAAAGCAGTGTGGAGAACCCTTGAAAGACTTGGAATGAACTTGCCACCTGACCCAGCCATACCACTCCTGGGCATGTACCCTCAAGACTCACCCCACCACAGAGATACATGCACGGCCATGTTTATTGCAGTTCTCTTCACAATAGCAAGGAGCTGGAACCAACCTAAATGCCCCTCAACTGATGAGTGGATAGAGAGATTGTGGTACATCTACACAATGGAGTTCTATGCAGCAGTAAAGAAAGACGATATCACGAGCTTTGCAGGAAAATGGCTGGAGCTAGAGGACATCATGCTGAGTGAAGTAACACAGTCCCAGAAAAACAAACGATGAATGGTATCCCTCATGTGTGGATGCTAGTGCCAATTACCCAGTTGTAAGTATTTCTTGTGTGGGGCCCCCTGAGCTTTTGTACAAAGCAGTTGGGCATAATGCATTTTGGAAACAACAACAACAACAACAACAACAACAACAGAAAAGACTGCATCAAAGAACTAACTGAAACAGTGAACTTCTGCTCAAAACAGTCAACTTCCCCATGGAAAATATTGAGAAAGACTAAGAGATGAAAAGCATGTTTGGCAGAATCCATGAGCTCTGGCGGGGTGGGGGAATGGGTGGGAACACAGGTCTAGATTTGTTAAAAATAAATAAATAAATAAATTTATGTGAAAAAAAAAAAAAAAAGAAAAGACCAGCCTGGTCTACAGAGTGAGTTCCAGGACAGCTGGGGCTACAGAGAGACCCTGTCTTGAAAAGACCAAACAAACAAACAAACAAACAAAAACCAAAGAAAAAAAACCCAAAAATTTTAACCAAAAAAAAAAAAAAATTTAAAAAGCAACATCGTTAGAAGAGTTGTTTGGTTTTAATGGTTGTAATGAAACCAATTCTTCTCGCACACACACACAAAAAAAAATAAAAAATAAATAAAAATAAAAATGCAGTCCTCCTTCAAGGTGATATTAACTTAGAATCAAATTGCCAGTCATCATAGTTAAGAATGTGTGGAAATTCATTGGGCACATTAACATATGATTAAGTCTAGTCCACTTTAGGGTAACGTTTTTGGGAACTTTTCAGGTTTTATAACTGACTGAGAAAGCTTATTTAAGTCTGAATTTGCTTTTGGATTATTTTTGCACCTCAGAAATGTTTATTAAAAAGGTAGTATTTTAAGAGGAATTTTACCTAATGCCTCATTGCTTCATGAAAGCTAATTTACTTCCGAGGTCACAACCCATTGGAGAGGAATATACAAATAAATGTCTAATAAATGTTTGATGGCAATAATGACAATTTCCAATTCCCAATCTGACGATTTCTTTTGAATTTAACCTTAAAGCTGCTATTGTTTTCTTGGTGTTTAAATATTAGGTAAATGGGCTGGGCATGGTGGTGCACGCCTTTAAGCCTAGCACTTGGGAGGCAGAGGCAGGTGGATCTTTGTGAGTTCAAGGCCAGCCTGGCCTACAGAGTGAGCTCCAGGACAGCTGGGGCTACAAGGAGACCCTGTCTCGATAAGACAAAAAAAAAATTAGGTAAATAGCAGCAGTCATAGGTTTCCATTTGCTCTTGTATTAGTTACTTTTTTCTTTTAATCTTTGTGTATATGTACAATGTGTGACATGTGTGTCCATGCATGAGGAAGTCAGTCTTGGGTTTCCTCCCCTGTATTCTACTCTGTTTGAAATGAAGGTAGGCGGTTGGTGGAGAGGGGTGTTGTTTATCTGCTGTGAAATCCAGGCCAGTTGGAGCAGGAGCTGCCAGATATTCTCCTGAGTCTACCTCCCTTCTCCCACTTGGGCACCCATGCTACCATGTCCAGATTTATATAAGTTCTGATGATTTGAATTCAGGTTCTCATGCTTATAGCACAAACACTTGAGCCAAGGAGCTCTCCCTCACCAAATAGCTTTTATAAGTAAAATCTTTTAAATTCAGATATAATACAAATAATTCCTCCATCAGTATGTCAGGTGGAATTCTAAGATGATCTTTGTTGAAGCAAACTCTCATAGAATCTCTCAGTTGAGAGTAAGTCTTGAGCTTGGTTCTAGCCAGTATCATGTGGCCAAAGGTATGAGACATCACTGTGTCTTAGTGGGTAGGAGGAAGAAAAGACTCCTAACCTCAAAGAAGCAGGTACCTTGATGACCTGACAGGCCTATTGAGAAGGACCTGTAATGTGGACACTTGTTTATGGCCAGGAAGAGAGACTGAACTCTACTACCACCAATGTGTGGCCTTGGAAGATGACCCTGAGCTCGAGACAGGAACATAGTCTGGCCCATTACTAGATTGTGGTCCTTCAGGGAACCTTGTAAAGCTTCTTGTATTCCTGATCTGCAGTAATCGTGAGACAATAAATGTAAGTAAGGTTGCTGAAGTTTCACTAACTTGCTACATTTCAATGGGAAACTATGTAAATGACAGCATAGATACCACCACAAACTCTCCTTATATACAAGAGGTGATTCATACAGGGAAGTTGTGTATAAGTTTCATTCATGAAACTTATAAAAGCTGTTTGCTATTTTCTGATACTAAGTTCTTTAAGCTGTCCATCTCAGCACAAGAAGTCACAATTGTAGCAATCGCTGTTTGGGGGCATTCCGTGATAAAGGCTTCACAGAATATTAAAATTTATTTTTTATGATCCTAATTTAGCCTTTATATTCTGGCCTAACATGATTCAGGGGACATTTTCTTTTCTTTCTTTTTTGCTTTTTTTTTTTTTTTTTGGTATTTTTGAGACAGGGTCTCCCTATAGTTCCAGCTGGCCTGGAACTAGCATTCTAGACCAGGTTGGCCTTGAACTCACAGAGATCTGCCTTCCTCTGCCTCCCAAGTGCTGGGATTAAAGGTGTGAGCCATCACACCCGGCACCTCAAGGGACATTTTCAACAGGTGACATATTGTAAATGAAATGCTTATCACCTGAATGAGCTGATGGATTCTGTGGTTAGTCTCTGAGTCAGGAAATGCTCCTGTGTTAGTTACTTTTCTCATTTCTGTGAATACCTAAGGGGAAACAACTTAAAGGAGGGGAAGATGATTTGAGTTCAGGGCTTGAGGTGATCCAGTCCATCACAGTGGGGAAAACATGGCGATGGATGACTCTGTGACCGTGAGAGTGTGGAACAGCTGCTGATTCATGTCATAGAGGATCAACAGGTAGAGAGAGGTAGCCTGAAAGTCAAGCTAGGCTATAAGCCCTCGAGGCCCACCCCTAGAAGGGCACTTCTACCAGGTAGCCCCTGCCTTTCAAAGACCCCATCACTTTCTAAAACATCCACACCAGCCAGGGATCAAGTGTTCAAACTCTTGAGCTGGTGGGGAACATTTCACATCAAAACTATAACACTCCAGGGCAAGAGCTGTGTTGGGATCAGGGAAACAGGAGCAGAGCATCTAGATTCAAGTTTCATCTGTCCTGGTGATCACTTCCTGTGTTCTCGCTTCTGTCACTAGCACTGTTCTGATCTAAGCTACATTGTCTCTTGTCTGGGTTGCTAAAATAGCCTCCCTACATCTATCTTTGACCCTTAGTAGTCGATTCTGAATATAACAGAGTAAAGAAGTTAAACTGAAGTTTATTTTATTTCTTTCTTACTCAAAATCTGAGTCATTTTTTCTGTCCTTCTCTTTCTTCCTTTACACTGTCTCTTTGCTTTTTTGTTATTATTTTAGACAGTCTCTTAATGACTTACTGCATACTTTACTATTCTCATGCTCTTCCCCTAAACAAACACATGGCTAATTCTCTCAATTTTCACACCATCTTTCTCACTCAGTTTCAATCACACCTTTCAATTTCCTAGTCCAATTTTGGATTTCTGAATACACTATATATTGTACTTATTTTGTTTACTGTCTGCTGTCCTTACTAAGACAATTAAAAGCATACATCATTCTATCCAGAGATTTCAGAACACTTTTTCAAAAAGGATGAGGCTTTAGACTCATTACTGGCAACATATTTTGTAGATGTGCCACTTAGGCTTGGACAATTCACAGACAATGTCTGTGTATGACCAGCTGTGGTACTCTGTAATACTCTCTATCTGGTATAAAAGATGCTTCTTTGAAAAGTGGTAACTGGAATACTTTTCTGCAAATATAAGGATACATATTTTACACCTAGTAAGAAGTTACAGTTCTCTAGGGATGTGACAGCCTCGGGGGTTTCTCTAAGATCTATGACCTCTCCTGACATAAATATTTTGAATTCCTATTCTTCATGAATATAAAAACATTCAGGAACTGGTGTGTACACTATCTTATACTTTTTATGATAATTGATAGTTTAAAATATCTTCCTAGGATTCCAGGTAATGTGAACTCGCCTACAAAAAAAATGTAACATTGGTTGTATTATCTCTGCCTTCCAATCACCTTAATCAAGCAGTCCCTACCTCACATTATTCCATATTTAGCATGCTTTAATATCAGAAGAAAATGTCTTGGCAAGTCCTATGAAAGAATATTTGGAATTCTAAAAGGTGTGCTGAGTTTAATATGTACTTGAGATTCAACTTCGCCGTTCTGTTATGCTGTTTGCTTTTCTAGGCATTTTCTTTCTTCTCCTCTGTAGCTTCCATTGTGGAAGTTCCATTTCATAATGATCAGACCTGTTATTCTATTGGTGGAATCCCAGAGGAGAACATGTTTCAGATGTAAAGTATTCCCGTCAGATTCCCTAGCGGTCATGGGAAGCAGGAGAAATTCTTGATGTATGAAGTGACTGTCACCATTGTCAGAGCACTGCAGTGTGGGAAATGAAGCACAGCCAGGATCAAAGGGTGCATCTTCCAAGGCACTGGGTATTAATGCACAAACAATATTTTTTCATTAAAGTGCAAAATACTTCTCATCAAATTGTAATGTTTACATGCCCAGAGAACATCTCAACCTAGGTGCCCGAGGTGGCAAATTTTTGGCATTATTTGTATATACCAATATAGAAGGAACGAAAGACTCCTTCAAAGTGCTTAGCCTTAATTTATTCTGGAAATATGAAATTCCTTATAATCCAACTTAAGTTTCACAGCAAAAAGTCACCATAAATGTAGTTCTCCATCCTTTGCTCCAAAGAACTAATTCTAAAGTATGCATATTTATTTCATAAAGGGCTTCTTAAGCCTAAATTAAATCACTAAAAGCCAGAATAAAGTAATATTAAAGTTGAACAGAGTTCCAGGAGAGCAAGACGATTTGGAGGTATATTAACATTCCTTTCTTGCTCTTCAACCTTAAATCAGACTGTGGTGGTGAGGTATTGTAGTGATCTAAGCAGTGTGCCATCTTTCATGAGAGGCAGCATATGTTACAATCCCTGAATTAGAGAGCAGCTATTCCCCCCAATTATCATTTTAACTACACAGTCATTCTCAGTTTAGATTTAGGTCAGGCACTGAAAGTTACTCTATAATCTTAGGAATGAATATCACAACCCTTTGCTCAAAGCATTACCATCAAAACTGCATCCAGAAATGCATTACAGGACACAAAGTAAATTAAAAAAAAAGATTTTGATTCTTGCCTAATATGGAGAAGTGCATGTGTTGATCGTTATAAGTAGCACTTGAATACATGTGGCTGGGTTGTGGCAAAGCAGGCCCACGCAGTCCCAATATGAGTTGCAAAAAATCAAACATTCAGGCAGGAAAAGTCTTTCTTTTCTTGAGTTGTTTTCAAGCTTCATCCCTTTTACTGCAATAACTAAAGCAAACCCAGAGTAGCTGCAGCCATTTGCATCTGAGGAAGAGATGTTTTGCTTTGGTGATATAGTTAATGAGTCTAAAAATATTCAGTATAATAATTCTGTCAAAGCCCCCACCGTCTCCTCAATGAGCGGAAGCCTGCAGGATTCCGATGGGGAGTCGGGTAATGAGCTCTCAGCATTCGCTCCCACACCGTCCAGGCGAAAGATACTTGGGCCTCCACGGTTCCGCATCATTAGCAACATGAAACAAAGACACATGCTTGACTTTAATAAGCGACTAAAGTTGCTGTCTTGCTAGTCTGCAACCTCATGTAAACTCTTTCAGGATTTCAAAACAGCTCCTTGCAAAAGGAGACAGGGAGGGCTCTGGCAAACAGAGTTTGGTTTAATTTAATGTGGCAAATGATTGAACAGAATCTGGGGAGAAGAGGACACAGGACTTGATGAGTTTCTGACATCAAGTCCCTGCGGCTCACTGCAGGTTGCACATTCCCTGTTGGAGAGGACGGTTACGATGGGCTGCAGTGATTGGGGCTGTAGGCATATGTGACTGAGTTTTACTTGGTATTCTTGCAAGACAGGAAGTGAACAAGCTTATTTCCCACTGGGAAAGGTTCAGACATGATTAACTTGGGCATGACCAAATAGGTCAATAATATGACAATGAATTTCCATCACTATAATTAAGTGGGAAAATTTGTGTGATTTGTTCTTCTTGTTCTGCACATCCCAGTGATGCATTAGCATGCATTCATTTAGTTTCTTTCATTAGGTGAAATCACATAGCTACAATTTAAGATAGTGAGGGCTCAATTTGAATACTTAAGAGTTGTTTCTGTAAAACAACATTACATGATTTTTCTGTACTGTATTTTGAACACAAGCTTTTGCACACCAGCATCGAGGAGGTGATCTGAGGTCTGTCACAGCATGCATACTAATTGCTTCAAGGGGAAAGTTTTCATCCCATTTAAGATTTTACTAATATCCATCATCACAGAGAAGGAAGACTTATTACTAAGAATGGAATTCCTAGAAATAGGAGCACCAACTTGGATGCCAGGGCTCAATATATTTTACCTGTGTATGACTTGTCAGGTATGAAAATATTTCAACCTTTCATCAAACAAAAAAGTTATTAAATATAATCCACCAGTCTTAGCATTGGAAGGAAATTCAGAGATCATAAAGTCTGCTTGTCCATCCAGCTGCCGGCATGTTCCATTTTGTAGCAGTCTCCCCCAATTTTCCTCTTTTTATTTTGTGTATGTGTGGGGGATATGTGTGTGGATATGCACATGTGTTAACATGTGTGTGAAAACCAGAGATTGGCCTTGGGCGTCTCTAGTTCCTCAGGGTGCCAGCTGCCTTGCTTTTTGAGGGAGGGTTTCTCAATGGCCTAGAATCCCTGAGTCGATTATGAAGGCTGGCCAGGGAGACTCAGAGATTCACCTCTGTCTCCCTAGCACTGGCAATCGTCATTCTATGGACAGCACTTTACTTACTGAGCTAACTCCCGTGGACCCACAAAATGGTTTTCTTAACATTAATTTGAAAGGATAGGGATTAACTTCTGGAATCACATAATTAAATGTTGTATCTAAATGTGGTTCCTTTGTCTCCTAAAGTCCATTGTCTTGGGGTTTAGTTATTTATCATCAAGATAGTCTTTTTCTATCATGTGATTCATTTTTCCTCACAATATCACATTTATATATTTTCTACATATGGCTTTAGAAAACAAGGCAAACATGAAGGGAAGCTCAGAGGGAGCATCTGGGGCTATAGCACAACCATTACTCAGTCTCTTTTGCTTGTAATTGTACAATAGTCCTGTCACAAGATGCTGTGAAGTGATTTTATATTTTGCAAATACCAATATCTACTGGAAATGGCAGTAAGGGTCAATTTATAAGGGAATGAAAGAACATTTGACAAGACTTATTTTGGAGACTCCATGCTCTATTTCAGGGAGCAGGCTGTTCTTGGTGTTTTCAGCAGCTATGTCCTAAGGACACCATCTAGAATCCTTTGATGAGGTCTAGTTCCATTCTGGTTGGTTTTAGTGTCTTTTGTTTTGACAGATGATACTGAATTCCTAGCTGTACTTTTCTGGTATTTCTTTCATCAGCTTCCAAGCTTCTTATCATCAACTTACATGGGTCCTTCTATCCATGGGCAAGTAAGAACCCAGGAATGCTTTGCTGGGTCCAATGTGGTCAGTGTTCCCAGGATATCTCAACTCTTATCGCAGTTTTCCCAGTATAGGATAACCCACTCAATGAAGAAGACTGGCAGCAAAAGAAAGTCTCATTCTTTCATGATTTTATTTATCTTTGGTTTTGTCCTCTCAGAGGCATGGGTTTTATGGAAGTCCATCATGCCACAGAGCCAGGTGTGGCGAAGCGTCATATGGAACACTTCATTTTTTAATGCATGTCATTTTATAATAAGATAGCTATGCCGACACACATAATTCTATAATAAACGGCTATGGTTCATTTTTACACTACAGTTCAAATTATAATAGCCACTTCTATTTAGACATGCTTATCTACACCAAGGTCACCTTTTATAAAAGGGCATGATTTATTTTGAAGAATTTGTATTTGTGAAAATACCACCCCAGAGTAGTAGAGTGAGCACCTATGAAAATACACTTCTTCATCAGTGAAAGGAAATATAACAAAGCTCTCCTCACAGAACTCTAGAAATGGAAAAATAATAATCTGAGGAAACCCATTCAGGGAAAACAGCTGAATATCTACAATAACAATAAGCTTTGGGAGCTACTTCAATTCTGCTCTCTCCTCTAACCTCAAAAACTGGCACACTCCAAATACAGTAGATATAAGCAAGCACCAGGTACAACAGAGTGGGTTTGAAGTTTTGGGGAAGATCCATTCTTAAAGAATTGATGTTGACCTGCCCCAAAACTCCGTGGTAAACAATCTACCCTGAGGACATTGCTGATTAATAATGGTAAAAATTGAACAGCTATTCACTCAGACACTGAAAAAAGAGCCTTATGTATGTCATTACTTTGTGGGCATCTCTGCAACTCTATGAAGCATTACATGCTCCCATGACAGAGTCACAGAAATTGAGATCCAAGACTGGCTTAAATTCCCTAGCATCATAAAGCATGTAAAACCAAGAGACAGGCCTTCACCTTCTATGTGTGATTTCAGAACTCAAAACACTCTGTAAAAACTCACATGAGGCACTCTGTAAGCTGTTATCCAGAGATCTGAAGACCTTCATGACAATGCATTTCAGGATTCTCTTAACTGACACATCACAGTCTTGGTATTTGGTTGGTGTTCAGAGTTTACCAATATCCTTGTCGTGTAAAAAATAAAAATGTTTAACATGTTCTTTAGTTAAAAAAGATTTTATAAAAATGGTCTAGGCATAATACAAAGTGATTCATGTGATGTTATTTGTCCGCAGGAGTAGCATTTTGTATGGAAACTAAGAAGGATGCTTTCCTTTCAAATGCAGCCAAAACTTGCGTTTCTGTCAGATGTGTCACTGGTAAAGATTTCCTTCCAGTCTGGGTTTTCTCTTCACCTCCTTGATTGTTTCTTTCGCTGTACAGAAGCTTTTGAGTTTGATGAGGTCCCATTTGTCAACTGTTGACCTTATTTCCTGTGTGGCCACTGTCTGATTTAGAAAGTCTTTTTTCTACGCCTATGTCTTGTAGGTTGTTGTCAACTTTTTCTTCTATCACCTTCAGGATTTCAGGCTTCATGTTAAGATCTTTGATTCACTTGGAGTTGATTTTTGTACAAGGTGAGAACTAGGGGTTTAATTTTGTTCTTCTACAAATGATGATCCAATTTTGTCAGCACCATTTGCTGAAGATGCTATCCTTCTGCCATTGAGGTTTTTTTGCCCCTTTGTCAAGTATGAGGTGGCTGAAATTGTATGAGTTCAAGTTTGGGTCTTCAATTTTGTTCCATTGGTCAAGAGGTCTGTTTTTGTGCCAGTACCAGGCTGCCTTTATGACTATGGCCCTGTGATATATTTTGAAGTCTGGTAGGGCAATCCCCCCCTGTATTGCATTTTTCACTCAGGGTTGCTTTAGCTATTCAGGGTCTTTTGTTTTCCCATATGAATTTAAGGATTTTTTTTTTCCAAGTTTGTGAAGAAGCTCATAGAAATTTTGATTGGGATTGCATTGAATCTGTATGTCAATTTGGGTAAAATGGACATTTTTACTATATTAACTTTCCCAATCCATGACCATGGGAGGTCTTTCCATCTTTTGATGCCATTTTCGATCTCCTTCTTCAGGGGTTTAAAATTTTTGTTGTAGAGGTCTTTGGTATCTTTGGTTAGGTTTGTTCCCATGTATCTTATTGTTTTTGAGGCTATTGTGAGTGGGAAGATCTTTTTATATTCCTTCTCTACTTGTTTATTGTTGGTGTAAAGAAAGGCTACTGATTTTTCTAGGTTAATTTCATAGCCTGACACTTTACTAAAACTCTTAATCATTTCTAGAAGTTTTCTGGTGAAGTTTTTAGCACCTTTTAAGTAAACTATCATATCATCTGCAAAGAGGGATAGGTTAACCTCTTCTTTTCTGATTAGTACTCATTTAATTTCCTTCTCTTATCTTATTGCCCTAGCAAGTGTTTCAAGCGCTATGTTGAAGAGGAGTGGCAATAAGGGGCTGCCTTGCCAGTTTCTCGCCTTTAAGGGAAATGGTTCCAATTGTTCTCCATTTAGAATGATGTTGGCAGTGGGTTTGCTATATATGGCTTTGATCATGTTGAGGAATGTTCCCTTCAGTCCTAGTTCCTCTAGGACTTTATTTTTTTCTTTAAAAAAATATATATATATTACAAGATTGATTATGTTACAAATTGAATATAGACCCGTGCCTCCCTCCCAACCCCCCATCCCACCAGATTCACCGTTTCAGTCAGTTCTTTGATGCAGTCTTTTCTGTTGTTGGTGTTGTTGTTCTTTCCAATATGCATCACTCCCAACAAAAAAATATTTACAACTGGGTTATTGGCACTAGCATCCACAGATGAAGGATACCGTTCATCATTTGTTTTTCTGGGGCTGTGTTACTTCACTTAACATACTCTCTTCTAGTTCCATCCATTTACCTGCAAAGTTCATGATTTTGTCTTTGTTTACTGCTGCATAGAACTCCATTGTGTAGATGTACCACATTTTCTCTATCCACTCGTCAGTTGAGAGGCATTTGGGTTGGTTCCAGATTTTTGCTATTGTGAACAGAGCTGCAAAAAAAAAATAGCTGTGCATGTATCTCTGAGGTAAGATGAGTCTTGTGGGTATATACCCAGGAGTGGTATGACTGGGGAAGATGACAAGCTTATTTTGAGTCTTCCAAGGGTTCTCCACACTGCTTTCCATAGTGGCTGTACAAGTTTACATTCCCACCAGCAATGGATGAGTGTTTCCCTTTCGCCACAACCTCTCCAGCACTTGATATCATTTGTTTTCTTGATCCTAGCCAGTTTTATTCGAGTGAGATGATATCTTAAAGTGGTTTTAATTTGCATTTCCCTAATTATTAGTGACGTTGAACACTTTTTAAGATGTTTCTCAGCCATCTCTAATTCCTCACTTGTGAAGTCTGTTCATCTCTTTGCTCCATCTTTTGAGTGATTCATTTGTTTTCTTTCTTTTTTGTGTTTTGAGTAGTTTATATACACTGGCAATCAATGCCTTGTCAGATGTTTCTGCTGTGAATGTTTCCTCCCATTCTGTCAGTTTTCTCTTTACTTCCTTTATTGTTTCTTTTGATACACAGAAGCTTTTGGGTTTAATGAGGTCCCATTTGTCAATTGTGGACCTTAATTCTTGCACAGCTGCTGTCTGATTTAGGCAGTCTTTTCCTATGCCTATGTCTTGTAGTCTGCTGCCAACTTCTTCTATCATCTCCAGAGTTTGGAGTTTCACGTTGAGGTCTTTGATCCATCTGGAGTTTACTTTTGTACAGGGTGAGTGGTAGGGGTTTAATTTCATTCTTCTACAAGTGGTGATCCAGTTTTGCCAACACCACTTGCCGAAGATGCTGTCTTTCCTCCATTGTGTCTTCTTGGCTCCCTTTATCAAATATGAGGTTGTTGCAACTGTATGTGCTCAGGTTTGGATCTTCAGTTTTGTTCCATTGGTCAACAGGTCTGTTTTTGTGCCAGTACCAAGCTGTTTTTATTACTATAGCCCTGTAGTATAGTTTGAAATCTGGCATAGATATCCCCCCATATTGCTCTTTTAACTCAGGTTTGCTTTGGCTATTCTGGGTCTTTTGTTTTTCCAAATGAAATTAAGGACTTTTTTTCCCCCAAGCATGTGAAGAAACTCTTGGGGATATTAATTGAGATTGCATTAAATCTGTATAAGAGTTTTAGTAGAATGGACATTTTTACTATATTAATTTTTCCCAATCCATGAGCATGGGAGGTTTTTCCATCTTCTGATGTCTTCTTCAATTTCCTTCTTCAGGGGTAATCATCCATCATGACCAAGTTGTATTCATAGCAGAAATGCAGGGATGGCTCAACATATGAAAATCAATAAATATCAAACATATAAATGGACTGAAAGACAAAAACCACACCATCATCTCAATTGATGCAGAAAAAGCCTTTGACAAAATCCAGCATCCCTTCATGCTTAAAGTCCTAGAGGGATTTCAATTGGAGGGATCATTCCACAATGTAATCAAAGCCATATTACGGAAACCCACAGCCAACATCATCCTAAATGGGGAAATGACAGAAGCATTCCCTTTAAAGGTAGGAACTCGGCAAGGCTGCCCCCTGTCACTGCTCTTTTTCAATATAGTACTTGAAACACTCACTAGGGCAATAAGGCAAGAAAAGGAAATTAAAGGAGTTCTAATTGGAAAAGAGGAAGCCAAATTATCCCTTTTTGCTGATGATATAATCATTTACTTAAGGGACGTTAAAAACTCCACCAGAGGGGCTGGAGAGATAGCCTAGCGGTTAAGAGCACCGACGCTCTTGCAGAGGACCCGGGTTCGATCCCCAGCACCCACATGGCGGCTAAGAACCGTCTGTAACTCCAATTCCAGGAGAACTCCAGTTCCAGGGGAATCCGAGACCCTCTTCTGACCTCCGCGGCATTGCACGACACGGGTGCACAGACTTGCATGCAGACAGTACATTCATACACATACAGAAATAAATAAAATTAAAAAAAAATTAACCTAGAAAAATCAGTAGCTTTCTTTACACCAACAACAAGCAACTGAAAAAGGAATACAAGGAGACCTTCCCACTCACAATAGCCTCAAAAACAATAAAATACCTAGGAACAAACCTAACCAAAGACACCAAAGATGTCTACAACAAAAAATTTTAAACCCCTGAAGAAGGACTTTAAACATGAAAGGATGCTGGATCTTGTCAAAGGCTTTTTCTGCATCAATTGAGATAATTGTATGGTTTTTGTCTTTCAGTCCATTTATGTGTTTTATGATATTTATTGATTTACATATGTTGAACCGTCCCTTCATCTCTGGTATAAATTCAATTTGATTGTGATGGATGATCTTTTTGATGTGGGTCTGTAGGTGATTTGCAAGTATTTTTTTGAGAATTTTGCATCTATGTTCATTAGTGAGATGGGTATATAGCTTTCTTTTTTGCTTGCATCTTTGCATGGTTTTGGTATTAGAGTGATGCTGGCTTCATAGGAGGAGTTTGGGAGAATTCCTTCTGTTTGTATCCTTCTAAACAGTTTGAGTAGCAGTGGTTGTAAGACCTCTTTAAATGTTTTATAGAATTCTGCCCTGAAGCCATCTGGACCAGTGCTTTTTTTTTAGTTGGGAGGTTCTTAATTACATCTTAAATTTCCTCAAATATTATGGGTCTGTTTAAACTGTCAGTCTCTTCTTGGTTAAGCTTTATTGGTTCCCAGGATTTTAGATATTCATCCATGTCTCTTAGGTTTTCAAATTTAGTAGAGTATAGATTTTTGAAGTGTTGCCATATGATTGTCTGGATCTTTACTTTGTTGTGATGTTTCTCCTTTCATCATGAATATACTGTTGATTTGGAGTTGCTCTCTCTCTCTCTCTTTTTTTTTTTTTTTTGGTTAACTGGATTAGAGGTCAGTCTATTTTGTTTATTTTTTCAAAGAATCAGATTTGGATTCGTTGATTTTTTTGTATTGTTTCCTTTGTTTCTATTTCATTGATTTCTGCTGTGATTTTGTTATTTATTCCTGTCTTTTGGGTTTAGGGTTCATTTGTTGTTGTCTCTTAAGTGTTTTTAGCTGCAGTGTTAGATTGTTTATTTGTTCCCTTTCTGTTTTGTTGATGTGGGCACTTAGGGCTATGAATTTCCTTCTCAGGACTGCTTTTAAAGTATCCCACAGGTTTTGTTATGTTGTATTGTCTTTTTTGTTCAGTTCCATGAATACTTTTATTTCACTCTTTATTTCTTCCCTGACCCATTCATTATTCAGGATTGTGTTTAGTCTCCATGTGTAGCTAGTTGGACTTATTCTGGTGCTTATATTGAGCTTTATTGCACTGTGGACTGATAGAATGCATGGACTAATTTCTATCCTTTTGTATTTGTTGAGGTTCCTTTTGTGCCCCACTATGTGGTCGATTTTGGAGAATGTTCTGTGAGGTTCTTAGTAGAAAGGCTATTCTCTGGTATTTGGGTGAAATATTCTGTAGATGTCTGTGTGGTTTATTTGGTGTATTGTATTGTTCAGATCTGATGTCTCTCTGTTTATTTTTTGTCCTGTTGATCTATCCAAGGGGGTGAGGGGGTGTTGAAGTCCCCCACTATTAGTGTGTTAGGATTAATCTGTGTCTTGAGGTCCTGCAGAGTTGTGTTTATAAAGTTAGGTGCACTAGAGTTTGTTGCATAGACATTTAGGATTGAGAAGTCTTCATGGTTCATTGTTCCTTTGACAAGGATGTAATGGCCCTCTTTGTCTCTTCTGATTAATTTTACACTGAGATCTATTTTGTCTGATATTAGAATAGCCATTCCAGCTTATTTCTTGGTACCATTTGCTTGGAATATTGTTTTCCATCCTTTTACTCTAAGGTGGTGTCTGTCCTTGAAGGTGAGATGGGTTTCTCATAGACAGTATACAGAAAGATTCAGTTTCCTAATCCATTTCTCCCAGTCTATGCCTTTTGATTGGGGATTTTAGATTATTAGTATTTAAGGTTATTATTGAGAGAGATGTGTGTTGCTTCCTTTCACCTTATTTTTTGTTTGCATTCTTGCTCTAGGTTTATATTTACTCTGCTATGCTTTTGTTGCTTTCTCTCTCTTTTTTGAAATTTTATTTTTTATGTATTTATTTTTTATGATGAATGTACTATCTGCATGCAGGTCTGTGCACCTGTGTTGTGCAATGCCGCAGAGGTCAGAAGAGGGTGTCAGATTCCCCTGGAACTGGAGTTAAAGATGGTTCTCAGCCGCCATGTGGGTGCTGGGGATTGAACCTGGGTCCTCTGCTAGAGCAGTTGGCACTCTTAATCCCTAGGCCATCTCTCCAGCCCCAGCTTTCTCTCTTTAATTGCTTAGGGATAGTTGCTTCTTTCCTCTGTTCTTTGGATTGCTTTGAGGATTTTCCGAAGTGTTGGTTTCTTAGATATTTATTCTTTCATCTTGTTCATGTCTTTAAAGATTCTTCTTTCTCCTTCAACAATAATTGACAGTTTTACTGGGTATAGTAATCTGGGTTGGCATCTAAAGTCTGGCATCCAGCACTGGGAATACTTTGGTGCACATTCTTCTAGTTTTCATAGTTTGCACTGAGAAGTCAGCTGTGATTATGATAGGTCTCCCCTTATATGTAACTTGTTGTTTTCCTCTTGTAGTTTTCAGTATTTTGTCTTTGCTTTGAGCATCTACTGTTTTAACAATTTTATCATGTGGGGAGTTTCTTTTCTGGTCCTGTCTATTTAGTGTTCTGTGTGCTTCTTGTATTTGTATAGGTTTGTCTTTTTTCAGTTTGGGGAAATTTTCTTCTATTATCCTGTTGAAGATCTGGTCAATAGAGTTGTTGTCTTGGGAGTCTTCTCCTTCCTCTATCTCTATGATGGCAGAGGTTTGGTCTTTTCATAGTGTCCCACTTTTCCTGGTTGTTCCACTCTAGTGTGTGTTTTTTTTTTAATTTCAACTTTACTTGAGCTTTCTAGTTACTCTGTATTATCCTGCAGGTCTGATATTCTTTTTTCTGCTTCTTCCATTCTGCTTCTGAGGCTTTTTCCCATACTTTCCTGGTGGTTGGATGAATGTTCAATATCCTTTTTCATTTCATCCTGTGATTTCTTTAGATTTTCCTCTTCCCTCTGGAGCCTGTCATTCTCATCTTGTAGCTCCTTGGTTAGTTGGTCATTTTCTTTTTTCATTTTGGCCTGGGATCTTTTCAGTGTTTCCACTTCCTTCCAGAGTTTGTCATTATCTCCCTCTAGGTCCTTCTTGAGTTTTTCAATCTCTCCCCTTAGTTCTTTCCACCATTTGTCACTATCTCCCTCTAGGTCCTTCTTGAGTTTTTCATTCTCTTCCCTTAGTTCTCTTATTTCTTTGACCATGTCTACAGTTATTCGTCAAGATCAGTGTCTTGGCTTCTTTCCTCGGAGATCTCATTGTAGGGATCTTCTGCAGGGTTGGTAGAGTTCTGTGTGGATTTATTATGAGCTTTTCCCATGTTGAATTTTCTTTGTATCTTTGGCATGTGGATTTGTCTATTTGTTTCTTTGAATTCTGGCACCTCAAATTTGGCTGCACAGACTATGATCACCAATCCTCTGCCTGTTAGGTTCTCTACACCAGAGCTCCACCAGGATGAAGAGGGTGGCTGGGTTGGGTTGCTACTTTGGCCTGTGTGCCAGTAGGCCCCCCCAAGGGTCAAGGCAGGTCTGCCTTGACTCACTGGCACCTCACTGACTCTGGGCACTTGTCTGGAGTCTGAGCTGGGACTTCTGGGGGTGGGTGCGAGCCCCCCAAGGGTCAAGGTAGGTCCGCCTTGCCTCACTAGCACCTCACTGACTCTGGGCCCAGTCTTCTTATCTAGTTTCTCTCCAGAGAGCTTAGAGATTGACAGATGATGGGTAGATAAACAAATAGATGATATATAGACTATTGATAGATAGAAGATAGATAGATAGATAGATGGATAGATAGATAATTGATAAACAGATAGATAGAATATAGACAATGTCTCCCCTGGCATCAGAGCAGTTATAAAATCAATAAATCATCCCTGAGTTACAGACAAAAACATGGCCATTTAGGAGATTTGAGGGAAACATTACAAAGATACCTACAAATTGATGAATTACCATATTTATGCTTAGCATTTTTCACTATGTCTTTCTGGTCATTGTCCAGAGTATGTGATGTGGCTATCTATGTCCCATTGGTCACCTCTGCAAACAGTATTAACTAGGCTCTCTCACCCACTGAGAAAAAAATGACAATGGAGATTCCCTTAGAAGATCAGGAAGAAAGTATGGAAGGTGACAATTAAAAACATAGGTATATACGATGCATGTTTTGGCTTCTTTTTTGGTTTTTGAGAGTCTCCAGTAGCTCCAATTGGTCTGGAACTCACTATGTAGATCAGGCTGGCCTTACTCTCATTAAGATCTGCCTGCCTATGCCTCCTGAGTGCTGGGATTAAAGACATGTGCCACCATGCCCAACTCCTTTTGGCTTTCTTGAGGTTTCTAAAGTATACCATCCTTTGGTCTCTGAAGGTGATTGGCTCTAAGCCCCCCACTTGCTCTTGGCCCCTGAAGTTACCAAAACATATGGATGTTCAAGTACTTTGTATGAAATGGCATGGCACTGCATTTAACCTATGCATAGCCTCCTGCCCATGCAAAACTCATATTTGGATTATTTATAATGCCTCATACACAGTAAAGTCTATGTCAATAGTTAATTTTATTGTTTAGGGAATAATGACGAGAAAAGAGTCTGTGTGTGTTCAGTACAGGTGCATATTTTACCAGTTTTATTTCCATAACTGGGAGAGTGTATAGATGTGGAAACTGAATGCACAAGGCCAACAGTATCATAAAATGTCAGTAAAATAAAGTAGATTAAAGAAAAATATCAAGGGGCTCGAAGGATGGCTCAGTGGTGACGAACACTGCCTGCTTTTGCAGAGGACTTTGCTCTGGTTCCTGTACCCACCCACACAGCAGCTGACAACCAATTCCAACTCTAGCTCCTAGAGATCCAAGTCCTTTTTTATAAAACATTTTTATTGATGTTTTGTGCATTTCATACATCATTTCTCAGTCCAATTTAGACACTTTCTTTTTATCTGAAAGCAACTGTGCTGTTATAATGTGAATCCCTTAACGGGCTCTAGAATTAACAAAAACTTTGTTTATAAAAGAAAAAAATATTGGAACTGGAGAGGTGGCTTATCGATTAAGAGCAATGGCTGCTTTTGCGAGGACCTGGGCTTAGTTCCCAGTACCTACATGGCAGCTAATTCCAGATCCAGTGCACCTGACATCATCTTCTGACCTCTGGCATTGCATGACATGAGTGCACTTACATACATGTAGGCAATACCTTCATACACATAAAATAAAATATTGAAACAGAAAAAGTTCAAGTTCTTCAAATTGACTTCAAAGTTTTACTAGATTAAATCCATACATATTGTACATTTCATATATCATATAGTGTATATTGCAAGCACATGCATAAACACACATGTTAAGTGTGGAGACTTAACATGATATTTCATGCATGTGGATGTTGGAGTACGACCTCAAGCGTCTGTCTTTGCTTTTTTTTTTTTTTTCCTTGTGCTGTTTTGGATTGTGGCCAGGCTACCTGGCCTGAGAACTTCTGGATTTGCCTGTCTCCCACACCTGCATATGAGCCCCTGGCTTGCAGATTCAGATGCTAGTTTTCTGGCTTTCATTAGGGTTCTGATGATTCAAAACAAGGTCCTCACACTGGTACAACAAGCATTTTAACTCATGGACTGAACTCCCCAGTCCCTAAATCAATACTTTATATTCATCAGGACTACTAAAATGTTATCCTATCAATACTAAGTATGAAACTCATAATAGGCCAAAATATATTCAGCAAGAATGAGCATGTAGTTAGCCATTAAAACGTTTGACCAAACTGCAAGGATGGAAAATACTAATTATTTTTTAATAAAAAATCAGTTTGTCCTCTGATCTCAGTGGAATTAAGCAAAAAGCCAGTAGCAGAAATATAACTGGGAAATAATAGGCGAATGTCTTGAATTTTGAGAGGTTCCAAAACAAAAACAAAACCAAAAAAAATCAGTACCAGAAAAAAATCTCAAAATAGGAACTATCCAGAATGTTTAAGAGGGACCTAAGATCTCCAACTTTCCACCAGGAAGTCAAGTGACTACTGGCTTCAGACTTGGAGGAAGAATGTTGGATATTTCTATAAGTTAGTGAAAGAACAACAAACTAAACAAGACAGAAAGAAGAAAATATTAAGGCTGGAAACAGATTATAAAACATTTATAATGCATAAAAACAACAAAACTAATCATTTATTCTGAGAATAGATAAATAAAATGAAACAAAACAGGCAATTCAAAAAGACAAAAAGTAATACAAGGCAGATCATCAACATCAAGACTGCAAGAGGGCTGGTGGAGAGATGGCTCAGAGATTAAGAACACTGGATGCCCTTACAGAGAACCCAGGTCTGATCCCAGCAACCACATAGCTGCTAACAACTTTCTGTGACTCCAGTTCCAGGGGATCTGACACCATCTTCTGACCTCTGAGGGCATTGCATGGTACACTCAACGTACATGCAGGCAATACACTCATACACATAAAAAGAAAAAAACAGTAAATAAAATATTTAAAAAACTATAAGAGATGAAATAACTATGGGTCCCATGCAAAAAAATGAATGACAGTACTATGAAAAATTCATTACAAATTTCAGATTAAAATGAAAAGGTCCACATTTTAAAGGAATCAAAATTTATTTACACTGAATTCTGACTTCGTTGTAACAATTTATCTTCTAAGCAGACATGTTTGAGCTCTAGTTTCTCAAAATGTTGACAATATTTACTGATGGTTACAATTATTACTGATGGTTAATTATATTTAACTTTTGTGTAAAGTTTTATTGATATTTTGTGCATTTCATACAGAACATCTTAATCATCTTCATACCCCCTTAGACTCCTTTTCCCATTGCCTCTACCCTCCACTGGAATATACGGAGTCTGTCATTTGTGTTAAGGCCTATCAAGTCAACTTAGTTTACCCAGACATCCCTCAGAGCAAGGTCATCCACTGAGGTCTAGTCTGCCCATCTACTGGAGTCCCTCATATGATGCATACTTCATAAATATTTTCCCCCTTTACAGGTTATCTGTTCACACTGGTGACCACTGTTCAGAAGCTGTCATTCCTTTTGCATATTTTTACTTTTATTTTCTGTTCTGGAGGAGCTTGTTGAAAATTTACTTATTCAACATGAAAACTAGGGCACCCATCATGAAATCACTAATAGATATAAGACATAGCACTGAATTTTAGGGGAAATCCTTAATATTTTATAATTGAACTTTTGAGACTTATATACATGACTACTGTACTTACATCAAATTTCACCCCTCCCTTCCCCCTCCAAGACCTCCTATGACCCCTAACACTCCCTCTCAATTTCATTATCTCTTATTTATTATACTTAAATATATATGTATATGTACACATATCAATCTGTCTATCTACCATCTAGCTTTCTATAATCTATCTATCTATCTATCTATCTATCTATCTATCTATCTATCTCTCATCTATCTATCCATCATCTATCTGTACATCCACCATCTATCTATCATCTATCTATCTATCTTTCTATCTATCCATCATCTATCTATCCATAATCTATCTATCTATCTATCTATCTATCTATCTATCTATCTATCATCTATCTCTATCTCTCTATCATCTAGCTCTATTATCTGTCTATCCACTTATCTATCTATCATCTATCTATCCATCCATCTATCTATCATCTATCTATCCATCCATCCACCAATCTATCTCTCTATCATCTATCTATCTATCTATCTATCTATCTATCTATCTATCTATCATCAATCATCTATCTATGCATTCATCTCTCTACCTATCATCTATCTATCCATCATCTATCTATCTATCTATCCTCTATCTATTATCTATCTATCCATCAATATCCATCTATCAATCATCTATCTATCCATCCATCTCTCTACCTATCATCTATCTATCATCTATCTATCCATCATCTATCTATCTATCTATCTATCTATCTATCTATCTATCTATCCTCTATTATCTATCCATCAATCTATCAATCATCTATCTATCCATCCATCCATCTATCTACCTATTATCTATCTATCTATCTATCTATCTATCTATCTATCTATCTATCTAACTATCTATCTATCATCTATCTATCCATCATTTATCTATCTATCCTCTATCTAATATCTATCTATCTATCTATCTATCTATCTATCTATCTATCTATCTATCTTCTATCCATCATCTATCTGTCATCTATCTATCCTCTATCTATTATCTATATATCATCAATCTATCATCTATCTATCTATCTATCTATCTATCTATCATCTATCCATCATCTATCTGTCATCTCTCTATCTATCCTCTATCTATTATCTATATATCATCAATCAATCAATCAATCTATCTATCTATCTATCTATCTATCTATCTATCTATCTATCATCTATCATTCTATCTATCATCTATGTATCTATCATCTATCTATCTATCTATCTATCTATCTATCTATCTATCTATATCTATCATTCTATCTATCATCTATGTATCTATCATCTATCTATCATCTATCTATCTATCTATCTATCTATCTATCTATCTATCTATCATCTATCATCTATCTATCATCTATCTATTTATCTATCATCTATCTATCTATCTATCTATCTATCTATCTATCTATCTATCTAATCTATTGAGTCCATTTGGACTTGCTTCTAAGGACATATGTTTAAGGCTGACCGCTTGGAATTTGATGACCTATCAGAGATCTCATCCCTGGAGAAAACTGATTCTCTATTTCTCAGCAGCCATTGATTTCCAGTAAGTCTTCTTCTAGAGGTGGCGCCTCATGAAATTTTCCCTATCCATGTTGGTGTCTTAACTGGTGGTGTCACAATGCAAGTCCTGTTTAAGCAACCATTATTGTTCAGATTTCATGGGGCGGCTTCGCCATCATGTTTAGAAGACTCCATGTAGCAGCAGGTGACCTGATTCTCTGGGCCTTGCAATGCTTCCACTCCCTCTTCTGTGATGTTTCCTGTGCCTTAGGTATAGGAGTGGCATTTTATAAGGGGCATGGTAGGACACAGGTGTTATTAAGAGGGAAAAAACTGGGAGGGGTTTCTTTAGAGTGGGGAGAGGAAGGGTAATATAAAGGGGAGATGGGGCAAAGAGACAGTTTCTCTTTCTAGCCTCAGCTGGCCTGGAACTCACTATGTAGACCAGGCTGTGCTCCTTCTCACAGGGATCCACCTCCTCGGGCCCCTTGTTGCTGAGATTAAAGAGGAGTACCACCATGACTATGTTCCATTTATTTAGGAAGAAAAAAACCCCATTAAATTCTTTAATGTCAACATGGAAAGTCAGATATCAAAGCAAAAAGAGAGAGCGAGCCAACGAGTTGTCCAGCCACACTATTTTCACATACAGATATGTAGAACACAACACAGAGTTAGCACTTCCTGGTGACTGTGCCAATGTGTCAAAGAAAACACAGTGGCCACTAAAAAGTGGGAACTCTAGGTCTGGGGCAAAATAAGATGATAATAGAAAGAAGAATTGCATGGAAATATTACATGGTTTAAAGAGTTAAAACAAGTAAAACTCATGTATCCTAAACTGGCCCCAAACTTGGTATGTAGCCAAGGATGACCTTGAACTTCTGATGCTCCTTCTTCTACCTCATAACTGGTTGGGTTATAGATATGCATCACTCCATCCTGTTTATGAGGAGCTGGAAATAAAAACCAGAGCTTCATGCATGTTAGGCAGGCCCTCTTCCAACTAAGCTACGTCTCTAGCTTCATAACCAATTAAAAATATGGTATTTTCTTATTCTTATTTTTTATGTGTAGGAATGTATTGCCTGCAAGCTTGTAAGTGTACTTATGTTATGCAATGCTGGTGGAGGTCAGAAGGGGGCATAGGATACCCTGGAACTGAAGTTACAGAAGGTCATTAGTTGCCATGTGGGTGCTGGAAATTTAACCTGGATCCTCTCCAAGAAGAGTCAGTACTCTTAGCTGCTGAGCCTTCTCTCCAGCCCTAATATAAATCAATTTTTTAAAAATGTGGGAGGTGCCAATGGAGAAGTCAGTATAAAGGTGATTAAGAGTCATAAGATGCTATGCATGAAATACACAAAAATTCATTAAAAATTTATGCAAAAAGTAGGAAATTTAGTACTAATTTCCTGATTCCTAAAACATGAAAATTTCTTTGGACAATACACTGACTTAGTATTGCAGTGTGGAAAATTATAAATAGGCATTCAGAAATTGTTAGTCTGTTACTACAACAAGAATGCATGAAATAATTACATTGTAAAGAGGAAGTCTTTATTTTGGCTCAGTGTTTCAGAGGCTCAGTCCAGCATTGGTTGGTTTCATTATGTTTGCCTTGTGCTCCTGGGACAAGACAGTGGGTCAGGGTGAATGTGTAGAAGAGGAAGGTGCCAGGGCTGTGTAGTCAGGAAGCCAGTGAAGAGACAAGGCTAATATCCCAGAATCCTCTCTGGGGCATGCTTTCACTAAGGTCCACTAAGACCTACAACTAGGCTCACAGCCTTTCAATAATGTCCCAGGCTGAGAGCCAAGCGTTAATACGTGAGCTTTTTGGAGAATATTTTGTAGAATGGTAGTATTTCATAGAATAGTCTAAAGCATGATATAAATAGCAGTGAAGTTTTTTATCTAAAAAAGACCAAGTAAGAAATAAATTTCTTCTTTTTCATTAAACTGTTTGCTTGGATAAATTAAGTGATATTTGTGACATTCACATTTTGCAAGAACTGAAATTCTACCATGAGTTTTTACAGAAGAGTGGATTGAACTTGGAAATGAATGGTGGCCTGTCGCAGTGTCAGCAAGCAGCATGCTGGCACACAGAACCCCATCAGGGAGTTGCATTGCCATGTGCTCGCTGTGTGATGCTGGGTCTACCACTGTGTTGTGATAAATATTAAGTAAATCAGTTTTTGTAAAGAGGTTAGAGAAGGGTGTGGCTTGTTATAAGTCTTATGTTGTTTTTGTAAAAATAATTTTCATAATTGAGTCCTTGGGTTTCAGTGATAATTAGCTATTTTTATCTTAAAACTAAAATATTTCATAGTCTTGAGTAAAATTCAAAAGCAGGGTTACTTCTCATATACTGTCATTATTATACATACAGAAAAGTGCTTTGTACAATGAACCTATGAACATGGACATACACATGAACACATCATAACACATACATCATATACATTCCACGCCATATACCATACACACTATATATAAATATATATACATACACCATACACAATACAAACTGTACATACACACCATATGTACACCACATATAGCACATTCACACCATATATACACACAGCATTCACACATATACCATACACATACACCATACCCACACACACTTATGTACACTATAGACATACCATGCATACATCATACAAATGCACAGAATAACACATATGCCATACACACACACTGCAGACACATCATGCACACACACACATACACATCCATCTCATCCATATATCTTACACACATATAAACATAGTAAATCTAGCCTAAGAATAAGACTTAAAGAAATGTTTTATCTCACTAAGAGTCAACTATTTAAACCATTATACAATTACGATTTTTTTCTTAAAAGCAATTTACATTTGTCACATTTATCATACTTCATACTCCCAAAGTTTTCAGTATAGTTTGGCACAAAACTATTAAAATATATGATATTAAATAAGTAAAATACTAGCAGGCAAAATGAAATCACATTTAAAGATGTTCTTTGGGACGATAGTTAATAGTATGGAATTTGATTTAGGAGTTTTCTAGGGCTACCTGCATTCACACATATACATATAACTTAGGGAAAGAAATTTCTTAATTGCCTGATGTCTAAACTTCGAGTTTTAAAAAATTATTTTATTTCTTGTTTTTATTTTAGTGCACGAGTGTATTGCGTGCATCTGCGTAAGTGCACCTGTGTTGTGCAGTGCCTGTGGAGGTCAGAAAAGGGTGTCAGATCCCCTGGAACTGGAGTTACAGACTATTGTAAGCCATCATGTGGGTGCTGGGATCCAAACCTGGCTCCTCTGTGAGAGCAACCAGTGCTCTTCAAACCATCTCTCTTGCCCTAAACCAAGCCTCTTTTTTTTTTTTTTTTTTTTTTTTTTTTTTTTTTTTTGGTCTTTTCGAGACAGGGTCTCCCTGTAGCCCCAGCTGGCCTGGAACTCACTCTGTAGACCAGGCTGGCCTTGAACTCACAAAGATCCGCCTGCCTCTGCCTCCCAAGTGCTAGGAAAGCCTCTCATTTTCAAAATGGGAAAATAACATTATATTGCATAGAAATCACTATGAAGATTAAATGATATATTCTATAGATTTTATTTTATAATACTGGGTGCTTGTAAGGTTTAATAGTAAGTAATCTACCATGTTAGAGTCACAGTAAATGATTAAGAAGCATGGGATTAAGAATTTTGATGTAGATTATTTTGCTTAAATATTGAAGTCTTTATTTGGAAAGAGTTCAAATTTATAGAAAAGTAGAGAGAAGACTGAAGGGCCCCTGTACAGCATTTTTCCCTTTATTTTTATCCAGAGTGTCATTCCATGCCTTTATGATGTAGATTTTATCCTCTTTAGCCATTCTGAGTATCCAGTATTCAACACAGTGGTGAACATAGTGTAGATGTTCATTAAATATACACTGAATGAAGATTTATTGTCGCTGAATCTCTACTTTGCTGGTCTTAGAGAGAACCTGAAATAACTGATACCTTCGGTTCAGCTATGACGAGAACACAGGGAGATCTTTCAGCTCCTTTCAAGGCCCCTTTTAAAGTATGGATCTTATTATTCCAATACCTATTTTAGTGCCTAGAGAAAGGAAACTTTCATGTCCTCTTGTTTCAACAGAGTAACAGAAGAACAAGCAGATATTTATTAAAATGAAGTCTTTCCAAGAGAAAGCTTGTTATAAGCACAGACGTGGGTAGTCACTTCAGAATCAAATGACATCACCGAACCATCACGTGCTGTAGAGGATGCGAGGCATAGAGGTGTGGTAGTACATGCCTGGGATCCCAATCCTTGGGAGATAAGGCAGGGGGATTATTTGAGTTAAAGGATAGTCTGGACTATCTCATAAATACCAAGCCAGCCTGGGCTATATAGTAAGATCCTATTTCAAAAACAAAACATAAAAATAAATATTTTAGAAAAAAACTTAATTATAAGGAAATGCAAATTAAAACCACTCTCAGATATCATCTCACTTTGATATGACTAGCTAAGATCAAGAAAACAAAAGACACCAAATGCTGGAGAGGTTGTGGGGAAAGGGGAACACTCATCCACTGCTGGTGGGAATGTAAACCTGTACAACCACTATGGAAAACAGTGTGGAGAACCCTTAAAAGACTCGGAATGAGCCTACCACCTGACCCAGTCATACCACTCCTGGGTATATACCCCAAAGACTCATCCTACCGCAAATATACATGCACATCCATGTTTATTGCAGCTCTCTTCACAATAGTGAAGAGCTGGAACCAACCCAAATGCCCCTCAACAGACAAGTGGATGACAAAAATGTGGTACATCTACACAATGGAGTATTATTCAGTGGTAAAGAAAGATGGCATTATGAACTTTGCAGGTAAATGGATGGAGCTTGAACCCATTATGCTGAGTGAAGTAACACAGTCCCAGAAAGACGGAGAATGGTATCCCTCATTTGTGGATGCTAACACCAAATCCCCAGTTGAAAGGCAGGCTAAAAAACACTATTGTTATATTTCTGTTTATCTGAAAGCAACTACGTTGTTATAATGTAAATCTCTCAATGGGCTCTAGAATCCACCCACCAATTATTTTCAGGCTCTGTAATTACTATATATGGATGGAGAGTATGTATCCATACTTTAGAGTAATATAAAATTAATGGAGGAAAATGTGAAATCCTAAGCATAAAAAAAAGAGAACTGAGAGAAAGATGCAGGAGGACAGTTGTGGCAGAATGCATGATCTGGGGTGGGGTGGGGTGGGATGGGGGGGAGGGATAGGGGAATACACCTGAACTGAAATGAAAAATGAAGTCTGAAATACACAAAACATCAATAAAAAAAGAAAAAAAAGAAAAAAAAACTTAAATATAAGTGAAGTAATATGCTTCGTACTATTCCATAAACTCAGAGAATTTGAATTTTTTATTGCTTAAATAAAATCAAAAGTATAGAAATGCCTTGCACAACTAATAATTTGATTATCTCTCACTTAGTAAATCTTTCTCATTTCAACTCTGCTTCAACACTTCCTTTGCATGGTTAAAACATTTCCTTAGAGATGGTGCTATGTTATTTTTGTATGTAGATATTTGTGGCAATACCAAACAACACATATAATTATTTTGTAAGTGCTGTACAATGGCCCTGCCTTTATGTGACTTTAAATCAACTGCAAAAGCAAAGACATCGCGACCTATCCTACTTCAGTTGCTTTAGTCAGCTAAATAATCAGAGCAGAGTAGGGAGGGAAAGCTACAAACAGCACAGTAAAGAATAAATGAATTCAAACCCCGGGGTCACGATGGCCCAGGGCAGATATTAATTGATATGACTTCTCCAAGTTCATTCCTTCCCTTCCGTAACTTCCGTGTCTATACTCTTCACTGATGTGTTACAGTGGAAGCTCATGTTTGGGGGTTCAATTCCGTGACATATCTGCATTTTGGTGGTTATATGTGTTAAGTATGAAACTATAGCTTCCAAAATGAAGTTCTAATTTTGCATATTTTAAGTGATAAAATATTGATTATAGATGAAAATTTGTCTGTTTAATCCATCTACCACCAAGCTCTTTTATTTTTATTTTTTTCTGGCCAAATACTGCTTAAGGCCTTCAAGTGTTTCTTCATCTGTGAAACGAAAAGAGGTACTTCCAACCGAACGTCTCCTAATGTTCCTGTCCCCTTGTAAATTTGAGAATCTTTCTATATATTATACCCTAAGCAGCAGAACAGTACGGGCTCTAAATGAATACTTTGCTTCCTGTAGGGCTGGTATTGAACTTAGGGCCAGGCAAACACTCGTACTGAACCATATGCCTATATGCTTTCGCTAAGTCTCTCCAGGGACATTCCTGATAATAAGCAGGATTTTATCCTGTTTTCAACTTTTTACTTCTTTGAGGGTGCTCTAAGCCAGGTGGTTTGTTCTGAAGAAAAGTACTTGCTTAAAATACTTGCTGTGAATTTGTAGTTATGTTAATATATAAGGAATGTTTGTGCTCCCATATGTAAAAGACCAACTCTGCAAGTCAAAGTTTCTAAGAATGTCGATCTGACACAGAAGCAGTTGAATTCTGTCCCTCTAGAAAAAGGGGCAGAGGGAGTCAAATTAGGTCATTGTTGTAGACCCTAACCTTATGGTCAGTTCCCTTCAAAAGAGGGAAAATGTGCACACTGAAGCAGACATGCACAGAGGAGACAGGGATCGGACAGACAGAGCAAGCCCACAGTAACTGCAGGCACTAGAAGCTAGGAAGGGCACTGTAACAGACTGATCCTAGCTTCATCACAAACAGCAGGATTCTGCTGATATTCCGATTTCAGGTCTCATGTCTCCAAAGATGTGAAATATTAAACTTCTTATTTTTTGAAATCACTCAGTCTTAAGATATTTTAGAACAGCCACTAAACTAGTATAATGTTCTGACTCAGTTCTCGAAAAGTTAACATGTGATAACTATGCTCTATTAGGGTATGATCATCTAGAAGTTTCTAGAAATAATTTTGGCACTGGAATTCACCTCGCTTAGAAATTAGTTCTTTCCCTTCATTAGCTTAGGCTTAGGTATTTGAACACTTGGCCCCCCTTAGTGGAGCTCTTTGGGACGACTTGGAATCTTTAGGCCATGTGGCCTTGCTGGAGGAAGTGTGCCATTTAGGGGTGAGTTTTGAAAGTCATAGCCTTGACCACATTAAGTTCATGCTCTGTTGTGTATTTATAGTTGAGGATATGAGCTCTCAGCTTACTGACCTAGCTGACTCTCTTCATAAGATAAAATTTAGATCTAAAAAAGTATTTGTTTAATTTGAACTTCATAGGTTTTAGTGGAATTGGCTATTTAGGGGGAGACAACTGTTTCATCTGTTATAGTTTTTCAAACAATATAACTTGGTTTATTTTCCTAATTTTTTTTACATTTTTCCAAAACATACCTAATCATGGGGATTAAATAGCCAAGATATTAATCCCTAAATTTGTGATACATGAAGTTTGGAATTATTTACATTTGTTCATCAGTCCTATGGTTGACCTTGGTAGCACAAGGAAGATATTATTATGTTCATATCCCAGATATTGAAATTATTAATTCAAGACTTTAAGAAGGAACTTGAGACAACTTGTTGCCTCAACGATGTGGAAGAGTAAACTGGGACCATGGATAGATAAGGTAGGGTGAGTAGAGTTGGTACCAGGACCCTGGATGTACAACATACTGTTAATAGAGCTGGAAGCTAAAAAGAATAAGCAAAGGCCAACACTATGTAACACTCTGTGGTTAATTTAGAAGCCTAAATAACTCAAGATGGTTTATACTGGATCAATTTTTTTACTTTGTCTCTGTGGCAGCTCTGTGGACTACGGAGCTGGAGCTGGTGTCTTCTGAGATAATTTATCTATTGTTAGAGTACTGAGCCATTTGGAGAAAAGCCCATTGATGTATAAGCTCACCAGGACGGATATCAAGGACAACCTGGACTCCCTTTTCTCTATGCCGATCGAGATCGTGTTTCCCTTGCAAACAAGGGAACACAATTTATAAACACTTGGTTTATTCAATTGCACAGATTGCAGTAGCTTGGCTTTTGCTGCTTGCCAATGCATTGACTTCACAATTATTGTGAGATACAATGTTAATAACTGGTAAAATGTAGATAAATATTGGATTAAAATATTCTAGAAAAAAGTAACTTGAGAATGATATTAAGTAGTAAATGGCAGGAATGCAAAATGCAGAAAGGCAAAGACCCCAAGGGTTCTCAGAAGTCCTTCTGACTTAACAAGAGCCTGACAATAAGTACTTTCAGGATTCCTTCTCATGACAGAGACAGGAAAAATAAAACTACTTGTGAAAGGAATCTCACTTTCCTATAAATCTGCGTGGACCTGAATTCATGTGATGCTCACCCTTCAAATAAATGTTTTCGAGTGACATGAAGATTCAGAAACTGCTTCAACAGCAATAACCGGGATGGACGCTGTGTTGTAATAATTTGGATACACTTGACTAATGCAGTTATTTGCAATGAGGTTGGCTCAGAGCCCAAAGCTGTGAGCAAACAAACATAGCTCGGCAATTGTTTCATGCCGTCCAAGACAGGCCAAAGGATTCTGCTGTCCAGTCCTAAGGGGGCCGGTGGTCACTGCTACAGACTCAGGCCATCAGATCTCATCAGATGCACGCGTATTTTTAAATAGTCTTTGTCAAATTCACCATTGTGTTTTATGTAAAATGCTGGTGAGGCAAGAGCGTTTTTAATCAAATTAGTATGCAACATAAGGCAGCTGTGTATTCAAATGGGTTTTTTAGCAATTTGGTTGTTTTCCTTATAATAACAGGAAAGAACATTTTGATTTTGAAGGTGACAGAGGCAATATTACCAGAATTAAACAATCTGAATTAGCTTTTTCATGAAATGTAATATGTTTTATGCTTTTAGATGGGACGCTCTGGTGCTCTCAGATGAGCCCTCCGCTGTCACAGTCAATGGCCAGGAACAGAATAAGCTCTGGAGGTAGGATTATCCTCAAATTTAATTTTTTTAGAAGAAGCTAATGGCAAATGTTTCTAGCAAACTTTAGGTTCGTCTATGTTATAACTAGAGAACCAAGACAGGATATTAAAAGAACAGATAAGTATAAAATTAGTAAACAAAGTTTGACATTTTTGCTTATTCTTTGAAATTAATGCTGAAAATGAATATAATCCCTAAAATCATAAACAGAATGCATGTCAAGCAAAAGCTGAGAAATTTCATTTCTCTGTCAACTTAGGTTGATTTGGGACTCTAGCACATAAGAAGTAACAAGATTACAAATGTAATGTTAAGGTATTTGATGTTATTTATTTTTTTTTCCTATAGAGAGTTTGTAAGCAAAGCTGATTACACATGCAAAGAGAGCTTCCTGCAGTGTGTGTGGTCGGGTGTTCACAGGAGCAGCATTTAGAGTCTGTCCATACCCTGTTAAGCAGCAAAACTCTCCCTTATATTGATCAAGTGGAGATAAAAACTCAAAAGAAGATAAAATACATCATAGAAATGTTTGAAGGGAAAATGTGTATTGCTAGATAAACAGCCCTTGCAAATCCCTTTCTCACTGTGTGAGGTCAGCCTGCGAGGTGGTGCAGTGACAACAGACTTTCTTTGCTGTCTTCTTGGGAGACTGTTATTTCGTTGGTCTTTTAGGGAAGCAAGACTTAGGAATTCTTAGAAGCTATACCTGCCTGTTAGTCACATATAGAAAGAGGTATTGGTGATAAAAAATAAAAGTGAATTCGTGATAGTGGATAAGTCATTTCTTCATCTGCATGAAAGACCATCTGAATGTCCCTTCTGAGACAATGCCAGTATACAAAATTTCACCCCAAGCCTGGATAGGTAGTAACTGACAGGTAGTCAAGGGTTGCCACATAGCCTGGAGGCCATGCCATCCACCTTCCAAAGGAATGATGTGTGCCTAACAGAATAATGAGCAGATGCAAGTGGTACCATATAGTTGCTCTACAAATATTAGCAAGAGCAATGTGACTGAAACAGGCTGCTGGGGTTCCGCATGAAAGGATTTTACAGCCATCTGGTGTCTGGACATCAGCCTGAAAATCACAGGCTTTGATCCATAAGAGAATCCACTTGCTCATTCTATGCACTGAGATGGCTTTGTTCACAGATTTGTTCCATTATTCCAAATGAGTCCCTGTAACTTATGGAAAAGTTTGATGCAAACTAGGTAATAGGAAAGAAGTCCTTGTTATTTCATTTATGGGACCCTTATATTACAGTGATTCAAGTCATTGAAGGGTCCATATTTGCACTAAGAAACAGATTATAGAAGGCCAGTATGGAGAATACTAATGGAAAGGAATGAGGGTTTCTTCTCTATCATAAAACAAATTAATATAATAATATGATCAATGTGATGTCTTATAAGAAAGCAAAGAACTCTAAAATGAGAATTTCCATAGGAAGAAGTTACGTTCAGTTAGTGTTTACTGACAACATGGTAAGGTGGAACTAGAGACTTAAAATAAGTTACGGGTTTCTTTTCAGCAGAGATGAAAAAGTCAAGGAGAAAAAAATTCTTACAAATGAACAACATATACATTCAAAGTAGTGCTAAATATAGAAATGACATGTTCCATGTTTTAAAATATATTCTGTATCTCACATTGTAATTATTCAAAATGTTATTAACTTTAAAATGTATTTGGATAACATTTTTAACATTTTTTTTTTTAATTTTAAAGTTGCATTTCTACCACTTTAAAATTGCATTGCTTGAAAACAGACTTCAGTGGTTAAGAGCTTACTGCTTACTGCTCTTGCAGAGGACTCCAAGTTAGGTTCCCAGAGTCCACATGGCAGCTCAGAATCTATAACTCTAGTTCCAGGGGGATCTGATGCCCTCTCCTGCCCTCTCTGGACACTGCACATATGTGGTGCACTTATATACATGCAGACAAAACACTCATACACATAAAATAAAAATAATGCATACAATATAAATAAATAAAATTTCATATTCCAGCAGGCAAATCATTTTTACTTGTTTTTATTTGCTATATATGAGCATTTAGATACATGGATATATCTGCACCACATTGTGTGCAGGAACTATGGAGGCCAGAAGAGGACATGGGATCCCATGGAACTGGAGTTATGGATGGTTGTTAGTTGCCATGTAGGTGCTGGGAACCAAAACTGGGTCCTTTGCAAGAGCAGCACGTGTTCCAACAGCTACAAAATCTAGCACCATATATAAAATTTTAAGACATAAAATCTTTTAAATTTAAGAGTGAATTTGATTTAAGTTAAAATGTGTTTTCACTAGACCGTTTAGTATTCTAAAATATGAAATATTATACCAGAATGTTTCTAGTAGAACTACCCTGATGACACAGGCCAAGGTCCCTAATGTTTCTCCTTGGTCCTATGTGCAGTTCCTTCTGAGTTCCTATTTTACATAATTATGGTCTTTTCCACTGCTATTCCCCACAATGGCATTTCTCTTTGTGATGATTCCCTTTGAAACAAGTCTAATTTGCACGGAATACTTCAATGAACTGTGCCTTCAAATCAGGCAAGCACAGAACTGGGGATGCTGCTTAGCTGGTAGAGTGCTTAACTACCATGCAGGAAATATGCGTTCCATCCACATAAACTGTCATGGTGGTGCACACCTGTCATCCCATCATCAGAATGTGGCAGCGTGGGGATTAAAAGTTCTAGGTCATTCTCATTTACATAAGGGGTTTGAGTAAAGTCTGAGATATATGAGACCTTCTCTCACTCAGAAAAGTAAAGACCATTATAGTCATCACTGTATATTATATGTCAAGAAAATCTGGTCTTGTTTTCTACTTCCTGTTCTTGGTGGAGTGTTCTTTAATGTTTAACACAAAAACCTCCACGTACAGTACTCTATTTCAAGAAGGTATAGGAAGGATTCTATCTAGTCATTATCTTACTGTTGATTCCAAGGTGTCTACTTCAATGTAGGTATGCTTCAACAACACAATGGATGTTTTTTAAAGACATGGATTAAAGAAATTCCTCCTTGTGCACACAGTGTTGTGCTATATGTTACGTATATCTGAAGTGCTAATTTCTAATATGTTCTGACATGTTCCACATCCACATGGATGAAAGGGTGGGGAGGGTTGCCAGTTCCCAGCCATCAGCCAGACTCCTTGAATACCTCTTATGTGCCAGAAATGGATCCTGGTTAAAAACAGATCCTGCTGGAGAGATGGCCTAGCGGTTGAGAGCGCCGACCACTCTTACAGAGGACCCGGGTTCGATCCCCAGCACCCACATGGTGGCTAAGAACCATCTTTAACTCCAGTTCCAGGGGAATCCGACGCCCTCTTCTGACCTCCGCGGCATTGCACGTGACGGGTGCACAAACCTACATGCAGACAGTACATTCATACACATAAAAATAGATAAAATTTAAAAATTAAGACTACAACAACCCAGTTTATTATTAAAAAAGTAGATCCTGCTCTCCAAAATAGCAAAGTTTACATCAGTTTTTCTCTGAGATGGTCATCACATGTGACCATCACAGCTTTTGACTTGGAGTTGGCCAATTATCCAACATGGGCGAAAAGAATTGCTACATGTGACAGAGGCATGGAATTGTCCCTTTCAAATGATTTTTACCAGCCCCTCCTTGCCCTCCCTCCCCTAGAGAAGAGAGAAATCAGGAAAATGGCAGGACTGCAGGTACGCAGAAGTCATGAGTAGATAAGTGTTGTAAGTGAGAACCCTAAGGCCTTGGGATAAAATTGACTCAGATTTTGGACTCACGGTACTTAGAAGTCCAGACATTCAAATTTCAGGATAATTTAGGAAAGAAAACAGAAAGCTAGCCATCAGGGTGTAAATTTAATGACTGAAAGGAAATTGTTCATTGATGGAAGTTAAATTCTACATAAATTAATAAAACACTTAATCATGCATTGTGAATATATTTTTTCAATGTATGGACCATTACCTGAAGATTGATACCAGTTTTGTTGAAGAGGAATAAGAAATGTTCATGACTTAAGCCAAGTAGTCTTTGATATGAGGATGACAAGTGTTTATAATGCTTTTCACCTGTGGCTTTATGTTCCCAAATTTCTATAAAAATGATGGATTAACAGTGTAGACAGAAAAAAAACCTAAAACTTTAAAAATCATCAATTAAGCAAACAGACATAATTAAGCAAGCAGACTAAAAGTACTATTTATTCAGTAATATAGTAAAAATCAGAATTTAAAACATGGAAAAGACTGACCTGGGGGGTTATGAGATTATCTAACTTGGAAAGAATCAATTGAATAGAGAGCTTTATTTCAAGAAAGCACACAACAGGACAGGCCTTAGAGGCAGTTATTTTATTTATTTAACTTTTGAGTCTGAGCCCCATAAAAATGATGCTTTTTATTTCTGCTTCAAAGGGTTGTTATAAATACTAACCGAAACACTTTTTATGAACCATTTAGAGGAATAATAGTATATAAAGCATGGTTGTGTTAAATCTGGAAAGATACCCATGAATAGTGAATCACCCAGCTGGGGGGTTTCTAAAATGTGGGTTACAACACACTTAGAGTTATGAACCAAATTTAGAAGGATCTAACCAGCATTTGAAATAAAATTATAAAGAAGAAAAGGAAATAGAAGATGTACAAGGGGTTACTGTACAAAGACACCAAATATTGTGACCTCAAACACCAGTTAGCAAAAAACTGACTGGTTTGGTCACCAGTTGTTAGAGAAATGCAAGTCAGGAAGGATAAACTAAAAGACAAAGATATTAAGAAGTGTTGACAAGAATGTGAAGAAGTGGCACCTGATTTATTGCAGATAAGCTTTTAAAATGGTACAGTCACTTCAGAAAAAACACATCTATTGAGAATGTTAGAGTTACACTAAGCCTCAATACATTAATCCCACACTCAGGTATATGCCCTATAGAGGTTAAGACATTTTTCTACATAAAAATGTGACTGTTGATAACAGCATTATTCAGGGGATTCAAAAAGTGAAAACAGCCCAAATGGCCATCCACTAATGAACAGTCAATGAAATGTGGCCAATGTATAACATGGGAAGTCAGTTGGATTTAAAGATGAACGAAGTGCCAAATATATCACAGTGTTTAAGAGGCTTGAACTTATAGCATGTCAAAGACTGAGAACCCTATGTAAGAGCTATACTCTGCGTCTTCAATGGCCTTGGTCAATGTATGAGAAGTGGAAGGTCTGTTGACATCAAAACTGCCAATAAGTTTTATGTTTGAAAAGCTAACGTGCAGCTGGGAGTGGTGGCTCACACCTTTACTCCCAGCACTTGACAGGCAGAGGCAGGCAGAGCTCTGTGAGTCTCAGGACATATAGGCTTATATAGTAAGTTTCAAGCAAGTCAAGGAACACCTAGTGAGACTCTGTCTTGAAATAACATTTTTAATTAAAAAAGCTAAAATGCTAGAGAGGAAATATAGTAAATGTCCCAACTGAGCCACACATTGCCAATCAAGCCACTTTAGGAAAGACGTGAGAAAGAGAAACTCATGTAGAAATTACACAGAAAAAATATAATTGACTCTACAGTTTCATGGAAAACATAATCATTCTCAGAGCAGAATTATCCAGTAGGTTCAAGTCTAGTTGAAGCAAAAGTTTCAATATGGCAAGACGTCAGAGATTCTGTGAAAGGTGGAATGGTTTTCTAGTAAATTCTTATATACTTGTGTTTTCTTATTGCTTGAGAATTTGGAAATGAAGTATACTTGAAGACAGACATAGAAGACTGTTGAATATCTTAGCCTCTGGCTCTTCCTCTTACTCATTTGTGCAACGGATACAGTAATAATTTACAATGTTTATAATTCCAATAACAATAAATGAATTTCCTGTCCCCAGACGTTCCCTCCAGTTTCCTCTGCATTCTGATCTGAGGTTGATGGCTCCCTACTCTGCAGAAGCTCACCACTTTTCCAAATTCAACTTATCTAAACAGAAGCCCAGGTCTTTCTGTCTAAAACCTACTGTTAAACTATAATATTTATCAGGATGATGTTACCTCTAATTTGAAAATTCACCCAAGCTGAGGACATTTTCATGCCTCGGGCAATGTTCCAAATGTAGAAAGAAAAAAAAAAACTAATGAAAAAGTGGTGAATGAAGAGCAGATCATTCAAGCCTCTTCTCATCAAACCTCATGAAAAAGTGGTGAATGAACAGCGTCTTCTCATCTCCAGGCCATGCATCTTCCTGTTATGACCTCAGTTGGCACCCGTAGCTCTCCTCACACTGCCTTGGTGTCAATATAAGTTGTAATGCCTTCACCGACAGCACTCTTGGACCTTCTAAATGGATTCTATATCTTCATTCCAATTCTTATAGGTTCATCTGTCTATCGCTTCAAGAATGGATGCTCTAAAACAAAAATTGAGCCATGCCATGATCAAGCTTAAAATGTTTCACTGACTTTTCATTGGCTGAGTTCAGAGGGATCCAGAGCTCTTAGCTCTCGCATGTAAGACTTTTCCTAACTTGTTGTATGTAACCCCACCCCACCCAATTCTTTGATTTACGTTTCCCTGATGTCTACAGTTTTACCAGCACGGCCTACAAAGGGATTTGGAGCTGCTTCTTTATTCAGTGTTCTCTCAAATTTTAGATTAAAAATGTGAATATATTTCTCTAAAAATGTGTTTCCCTTCTTAAAAGTCAGCGTAGCGCAAGTGGGCCGGCTGACGAGGTGCACTTACCTAGCGTGTACAAGGCCCTGGACTTGATTGCGAGCACTGCAGGGAAAAATGAGGAGGAGGTGGAGAAACAGGGGGAGAAGAGGACGAAGAGGAGGAAAAAAAGGAGAAGAGAACGAGGAGGATGAGAAAGAGGAGGAGGAAAAAGGAAAGTCAGCCAGATGCCTCAGTGAAATTTGTCATGAAGTATCTTGAGTTTCTGTAATGTTGAAAAATATTAATGGTGGACATAAGTCATAAGAGAGTCACAGGAAGTGAGCCAGCTAATGGGTTTCCAGTCGAAACATGATATTTTATGGAAACTCACATTTATCGTCTTAAGTATAGCCATTCTTGAATTTCCATATAATTTGGAATTAAAAGTACAGGACATAAAGCACCTGTAGTATTTTGTGTGTATTAGTGTGTGAGTGGAGGAGCAAACAACATTGCTAATGGTGTTATGTAGTTTCTAGCATATAAACATTGTCTTGTCTGAACTTACTTTAGACATGTCATAAAAGCAGGTAATATATTTATTTCTAAACTTTTTTTTTTAGTTTTAGCTCTCTGAATGAGCATGTTCTTTCTGAGTTTTGAAATCTGGGTACTGTTGTAACTTTCCCATTATAAATAGACACAGTGAATTCAACAATTAACAGAAACCATTCCTGGGTGAAGGTTGACTTCAAAATGTCTCATAATAGGGAATTTGAAAGCTTGAAGTTGCTTTGAAAAAAGCATATTCTATACAGTATAGAAAGCTTTATATATATATGTATATATATATACATATATATGTATATATACATATATATATATAAATATATATGAAATAGTTCTCTTAAGATGAGTGTACTCTGCTTTTTATGTAAACTGAAAAATCAATAGCTCTACCTCCCAAAACGAGTAATGTAGACTGGCCTATCTATTTGTATATCCACATTACTATACAATCCTGAATATTTTTTGCTAGAGATAAACTTCATACATTGCTGAATTCTAGACAATTTATGTGCCAAAATATAGAAATTTGGCACATTTGGTTAACATGTTTTCCACTCTATTATGTTGACTGACATAATGGGAATCTTTCAATTTTATTTTTTCAGGTACTTTATTTGAAGGTAAAGTGTCCCCAGCAACCTTGTTGTGAGTGTTTGGGCCCTCAGTGGTGGAACCACGGCAGGATGTGATGGCAACTTTGAGGCGTGGCTAGAGGGAGGAAGGCATGGTGTTCCTCTCAAGGCGTGCCTGGTACACAGCTAGCCCTCCCAATGTCTCCTGTCCTCCCTTGCTGCTGCCTCCTCTCATCCTTCTCTCCGTTTTCAAGATGTAAGCTGCCCCTTATTTACTATACTCTTACCAACTTGATGGACTGAGATTTCTGAAAATGTGAGCTAAATTAATCTTTCTTTTTTATAAAGTGATATCAGGAATTCTGACAATTACAAGACCCTAAACAAAACAATGGTCTAACTTCAATTTTTAAAGTTATAAATTTTAAGCTTACTCTTTTGTAATTTAGTTCTATGTTATTGTTACTTTGCTAAGTTTTTTTTTTTTAATATATGTCTATCTATGTGTGCCTCCATGAGTTTACGTGCACCTGTACATGCAGGTGCCCATGCATGCAAGAGAGCATTGGGCTCACTGGAAGTGGAGTTGTGAGCAGTTGTGAGTAGCATGTGGGTGTTGGGTACCAAATGTAGGCTGTCTTCAAGAGCAGTAAGTGCTGTTAACTGGTAAGCCATCTCTCCAATCCCTATGCTATTATTTCTCTTTTCACTTTAACCCCAAACTAGACAATTCCTGAGTTACAGCTTTTATTACTAAAATATTAACATTAAGATAATAGATTAATCTCTTGGTGTGTTCATCTATCTCTTTCTTTTAAATTTTTGTCATAAACATAGTTAATGTCTTTGATTAGCTTTATTCTTAGATCTTTTTTTAGGCTATTTGAATGGGGGGGATTTCCATGTACTTTTTTTCTCCCATTTTCTGGCATTGGTTTATAGAAAAGCCAATTTTTGTAAGTTGATTTTGTAAGCTGCCACTTTGCTGAAAGTATTGATCATTTCTGGAAGTTTTCTGGTGGAATTTTGAGACCTGTTATGTAACGTATCATATCTTCAGAAATAGTGATAATTTGGGCTGGAGAGATGGCCTAGCGGTTAAGAGCGCCGACCGCTCTTACAGAGGACCCGGGTTCGATCCCCAGCACCCACATGGTGGCTGAGAGCCGTCTGAAACTCCAATTCCAGGAGAACTCCAGTTCCAGGGGAATCCGAGACCCTCTTCTGACCTCCGCGGCATTGCACGACACGGGTGCACAAACCTGCATGCAGACAGTACATTGATACACATACCGAAATAATAAATAAAAATAAAATAAAATAAAATAAAAATTTAAAAAAAGAAATAGTGATAATTTGACCACTTCTTTCCCAATTATTACTCCTTTAATTTCCTTCTCTTGTCTTATTGATCTAGCAAGAGTTTTGAGCATTGTATGAAAAAATAGTGCAGACACTGGACAGCCCTGTCTGATTCATGATTTTAATGGAAATGGTTCCAGATTGTCTCCATTAAGAATGATGTTGGCTGTGGGTTTGTTGTACATAGCTTTAATTATGTTGAGGTTTGTCCCTCCAGCCTAATTCCCTCTAGGATTTTTAACAGGAATGTGGGTTATAATTTGGCAAATGGCTTTTCTGCATCTACTGAGATGACCATGTGATTTTTGTCTGTAATTCCATTTATATGATTTATTACATTTATTGACTTATGCATACTGAAGCATCCTTGCATCTCTGGAGTGAAGCAGACCTGATCATGTGGATAATCTTTTCTATGTGTGTCTGTATGTGGTTTGTGAGTATTTTGTTGAGAACATTTGTGTCTATGTTCACTAAACATATGGGCCTGTAGTTTTCTTTCTTGTTATTGTATCTTTTGTTATTGTATCCTGGTTTGGGTTTTAGCAATCATAGGGAAAAAGAGCAATGCAGGGGGTTTCACCATACCAGATCTCAAACTTTACCATAGAGCTAGAGTCATAAGACAGCATGATACTCAAACAAAAGCAGACATATGGTTCAATGGAACACAGCAGAAGGCCCAGACATTATTGTATACAATTTCAGCTACCTGATATTTGACAAAGGTGCCAAGAACATACAGTGGAGAAAAGACAGAATCTTCAGCAAATGGTGCTGACAAAATTGTATCTCCACCTGTACAGGAATGAAATTGGACCCTTATCTTTCACCTTGCACAAAGTCAGGTCCGAATGAATCAAAGACCTCAATATGAAACAGGAAACTGAAGTTGTTAAAACATCGGCAGTAACCTATAAGATAGAGGTGTATGAAAGGATTTTCTAAATTAGACAGCAGTTGTTCAAGCATAAAAGTCAACAATCAACAAGTGAGTCCTCATTAAACTGAAAAAATTCTGTACAATAGAAACAATCAAGAAAGTAAAGAGGAAACCCACTGACTGGGAGAAAATCTTCACCTGCTACACATCTGACAGAGGATTAATATCCAGAATATACAAGTAACTTAAAAAACAAAGAAACAAGAAAACAAATGACCCAATAAAAAGATGGGCTATGGATCTGAACACCGAGTTGTCAGACGAAGAAATAAAAAAAAAAAAAGCTAAGAAACACACTAAAAATTACACAACATCCATAGTCATTAGAGAAATGCAAATTAAAACCACTCTCAGATTCCATATTACCCAGTAGGATGGGCTAAGATCAAGGGAGCAAAAGAAACAAATGCAGTAAGGATGTAGAGAAAGGTGAGCACTCGATCACTGTCGGTGGGATTGCAAACCCATGTAACCACCACGGGAGAGCAGTGTGGAGAACTCCCGAGCAATCAGAAATGAATCTACCATGTGATCAGGTTATACTACTCCTGACACATACCCAAAGGGCTCATCCTACTGTAGAGATACCTGAATATCCATGTTCGTTGCTGCTTGTTTTTTCAAAAGAGCTAAGAAACAGAAACAACCTAGAGGTACCTGAACTGACAAATGAATAATGAGAATTTGCCACATTTACACAATGGAGGTCTACTCGGCTGCAAGGAAAGACAAAATTATGAAATTTGCAGGTAACTGGATGGAACTAGAAACAGTTATACTAAGTGAAGTAATAACATAAACACAGAAAAGCGGATTGTAGTACCAATCGCTTCTGTATGAGTATATATCCTGATGGACAAGCAGGAGTCAGGAAAATGGAAAGGAAGAAAGGAGGTAAAGACAAAGAAAGAGCCTGAGAGAGGGGAACAGTGGGTAGCATATGTCACCCATGGGGAAATGGGGAACATGGTGATATTCAATGGGGAAGGGAGTGAGGAAGGTCATGCAAGCAACTATGGGAGTAAGTGGAAGAAGTAACTCAAGAGAAGGAGGATAATATGAGACAGGTATTATCAAGGGGAAATGAGGAAATTGGGGAACTTAACCTGGGGTGGGAGGATGGAGGTTAGACAGGGAGGGGGGGAGAGAAGTTTAGGTGAAATAAAAAGCCAGGGGGAAATTATTAATTCAAAGACCCCCTGAAAATACACACACAATGATATCTGAACATCAGCATGTGTATATCTGGGTTGTAGGGCAAGGAGCCAAGTAGGAGAGCTCTCCCTTTGAGTTACTGGTCAGAGTGGTCCCCCCAAAACACAGGCTACTGCCAGAGACCTTGCCTATCTCCCACAACTTAAAGGGAAGATGCTCTTGCTGATGACAGGACATGCTTCAGACACAGGACTTGAAGCAATGGAGCTGGAACTGACCTAGAAGCCTCCTCCCTGAAGATTAGCTCTCATAGTTATAGAGAATACTATGCAAGCTGCTAAGGGAGAAATCAATAGACGGGTCCAATCCTGTTCCAAAGCCTAAAAACCGTAATGTTGTCACAGCAAACAATCTATATTGGTGCAGCAGTGGCAATCTTATCTAGGGAGTAATTAACATTTATCTAATTGGACTTAAATCCCTCTCAATGGGAGGAAACTCATGGTGGTACTATAAATATAGCCAAATACACATGGCTGGACAGGTCAAAGATCCTAGAGAAAATGCTACTTCCGGCATATCCGTAGGCAAATGAAATTTCTTACTATGTGTTAAATATGGATCCTCATATCCACAGACAAGTGTACAGTACTCCATTCATCGAAGAAACTTCTTTTTGCAACACATGGAGGCAACTACAGAGCTCTACAACTAGTCACATACAAAGAATGCCTGAGCTGTCCAATCTTCAGCAACACATCTGCAGTAGAACCAATACACCTAAGGCTCATGGAGCATAGCAGAACAGGGGGCAGAGAGAGTACTAGTGCATCCCTCAATTCTTGACAATGAGGCTCTCTTGTACAACAAAGTGTGATACACACAAAAGGCCACAACTGGCTACATTCTAGAGAATAAGAGACTGCAGAGTTCATGTCCCTGAGTAATACTCCTATATTAAGCCTCATCCACCCAGGCCTCAGGGACCATAGCAGAATAGGGAGCAGAAAGACAGAACGATTGTACGAGGCAGGGTGGTGCATGAACCCATGCTGACTCAATCAGACAAAAGCCCAGTATAGAGTGAGGGAAATGGCTCCTATCTCCCAACAGTAGCCAAAGAACAATTAGCAACTTGTTATCGCTGTGCAAGGGAGAGTAGTTCTTTTTAAGAGAGTGACTGTAGATAGGCTGACTAGACTCCAGTAGATGAACTTACACTAAGGGACTTCTGGGTACATAAGCTTGACCTGATAAGGGTTAATATATATGACAGGATTCATGAAATCTAGTGGGGAGGGCTATGGGTGGCAGATTGGGGAGGGAGCTTAAATTTGATTGAGATTTGTTATATGAAATACACAAAAACTCAATAAAGCATTTTAACAGAGAGATTAATGGCTTAATTTGGTCAGTCTTCACCCCTGCTGAATACCTGCTTCTTGCCAGGTGAAATGCTCCCCCTGAGGTGGAGGATAGAATGGAATCCCCAAAACACTGGAATCCTGTGAAACTCTGGAGAGTCAGAAGTCTCAGGAAGCTCAGAAAACTCAAACGATTACAAGTCCCTTCTAGAGGCTCTAAAAGTATCCCACAGAGGCTGGGGAGAGTCAGCATTTGCTATGAAAAGCCACATTATGCTGATGCTTAAATAAAAACAGCCTGACACTTAACATCCATTTTAAGTCAAGAGTGGACTCAAACTGCTGAGAATCTGTTCTTTTAGAATTCTCTCAGAATCATACTCTGAGACAAAGAAGTTGTTCATTCTTTTACGAAACAGTATATTCATCATGAAATGCATATGCAAAAGTCAAACCCTTATCCTGCCTGGGAAGAATTTTACCATTTCTAATTCTTAGACCTAGACCAGCATGTACGCACCACAAGCATGTCACTAATTTGATCCCATGTCCTGTTTTCAACACAAACGAGATAATAATTATATCTTCATGTTGCCAAGCAGTATCTTCCAAGCTGGTTTTAGTGCTTTCTTGAACATGTGAAACATCGACACTCACATTATTTTGGGTATAGGGTAAGGGAGGGTCATGAGCTGAGTGTTTAGTTAGTTCACAGGAGGAGCTCCAGGCTGGGTGAGCTAGCCTACATTGCAAACAAGCTAAAATAAGGTTAACTTTTGTGGCAAAGTTACATAAAATTCATTTTCCCAGGAGCTGAAGAAATGCCTCAGCAGTTATGCCCACTGGCTGCTCTTGCAGAAGATCTGGGTTCAGTTCCCAGCACCTATATGGCAGCTAGCAACCATCTCTAACTCCAGTTCTGGGGGAGCTGATGCCCTCTTCTGGCTACTCTGGGCACTGCAGGACACAGGTGCACTTACTTGCAGATAATACTTATACATACATACACTGTCTCAAAGCATATCCCCTCCACCCAAAGACTCTGTATATGGGCCATAAATTATACAAAAATCAGATTCTTCTAGATCTTTAATATTTGTAATGGAAAACTACTAAAAAGGACTATACCAGGATTTTTTTGCAATGCTTCTAAGGAAATCTCCCATTCAAATAAGACATCAATGGAAATTTTATCCAGTTCTCTCATGCTCAGAGAGAACAAGCATGACCCAGGGATTTTGTGGGCACTACAGAAACATTTTAAGTATAAGGTCTTAGCCTGCCTTGAGTTTTGTTATGAAATACTTCAGGAGATGATAAGGAGCTTTAATCTTGAAGCATCTCAATCAATGACATTCATTCGAGGGCAAAGGAAGACTTGTCAATGTATTCTCTCCCTCCATACCCCATGTAGACACCATCCATGTTTCCATCTCCTATCTCTATTTAGCATAGTACACACTATCAGATGAAGCAGCAAGGAGGAGGACACCATCTGGAGGCGTGTGCATATTAACTAGGTGCTGACATTCACAAGACAGCAAGGAAGAAGCATGATCTGGGCATGCAATGGAAGGCCAGAGACAAGATTGGTTAAATTCAGAAATCTATAAGGGCATTAAAGACAAAGGGAAAGGGCTGAACATTTAAATTAATTTGATTAATAAAGACAAATGCAAAGAAAATAGGCACAAATGCACAGAGACACATTACAAGGTTAGAGCAGAAGTTATTACCAACGGAGAACCATAAATATGGAAATACATCTTCAAATCAATTAAGGAAGAGGATTAGAAAATAAACAGCCATACCGAAAGACAGGGGAGGAAAAATAGTATGTGCTTTGTCAATATTTGTTTAATTATCGAGAATTACTGAATGGAGAGGTTTACACAGTGAGCTGCAAACAGGCTGGAGTTCAAGGGCTTTTGCGCGTATCAATGGTGAATTGTTGATGGGGATGAGCTGGTTAAGGAAGGGAAGCAGGGGGAATACAAGTTAGGCATGGAGACATTTAACAAACTAGAAAGCACTCTATTCACAGAGTCGCCAGAATAGAAAGATCAGCAGTCTGCATCAAATTAATGGGAAAAAAACTTTGCTATTTTGTAAGGGCTTTCTTTCTTATAAGCATGAAAATCATTTGGAAAGGGTGAAGCAGGTATTTATGTAGTTCTAAAGAAGTAAAGGAATATGGCCTGGCTACTTGGCTACCTGGAAAGACCAAAGTCCCTCAGACCTTGATCACCTAAAAAAAATCAAGGTACTAAGAAATATTAACATGGTTTTTTGAGTAGCAAGGAAAAAATGAGAGTGAGAATCCATCTTGTCTTCCACAAATCTTGGAACCTGTTCTTCGTATGTTTTCATTGACAAACTGGGGAATATAGGACCTTCGCCACGTTGGTTTTTGGTGGATGGATTCTAAACATATTTGAATGTTCAGCCAAAATGCAGCTGAAGTTACATCTCAAGTTGCACTGATAATTCAATGTAATTCCTGGGCACTGGTTCTGAGATCCATGTAATCAATTACTATTAAAGGATCTGCATTTAGTAATTTGGAAGGTTCTCAACAATTCTCTAGGTGCTTGTAAATCTACTTAGAATAAGCAGGAAACAAAAATTGAAAGGAAGTTATAGCAAGCAAAGAAAATAGGTAGCTGGAAGAGTTTCTGTGTGTGTGTGTGTGTGTGTGTGTGTGTGTATCTGTGTGTGTGTGTGTGTCTGCGTGTCTGTGTTGTGTGTGTGCATGTGTGTATGTATCTGTGTGTGGGTGTGTCCATGTTGCATTTGTATCTGTGTGTCTGTCTGTCTTTGTTTTACGTACAGATTCACATGAGTGTCTTCTTCAATTGTTCTCCACCTTATGTTTTCAGACAGACTTTCTCAGTGAAGCTGGAACTCGGGGATTTGGCTATGTCACCAAACTCCCAGCCTCCACCAGTCCCCATCCTGCCTCTGGTGCTGGAGTTAGACTCAGGTCCCTCCATCTGCTTTGTCATGTGTGCTCGAGGTCAGAACCCAGATCCATCAGCTTGTGCAGCAAACACTTTATCAACTGAACTGTCTCCCCAGCCTTCATTTTCTTTTTTGAATAATAAGAAACAATGAGATGATATTATAAAAATCATCATCAGTTAATTGGTTCTTTTCCAAAGGATATGGCATACAAGGAGTTGAGAAAATGCTTTTGCTTCTCCTTTAGTTAATCTACATTAAGATATTTTGTTCCTAGTTAAAATATACTTTTAATAGTTTCAGAGATACCGCTGATCTTTTATGTCCATATTTATTTTTTTTCTTTCATGTATATTTCAAAGTCTCCATTCATCTACATTACTTTTGTAATTATGTGAATAAGCTATGGGCATAGTTAAAGAGCAAGCAGACACAAATATTATAAAGGAAATAAGAGAAGATAGTCCTCATGAATAACCTAAAGTGACTCAGGCAAGAAAATGACTTACATTCCAATGAGAATTTGAAGAAGATAACCATAAGGAAATACTTTACAAGGCGAAGTTGATTTAGATCACAGATATTTATATAGTCGAGTCCCTACACCGAAGTGTTCTCTCGATTGAACTATGAATGGAAAATATTCAGAAAAAATTGCATATAAAGTGAACATACACTGACTATTAGTTGGTTTTTAAACAATGTATGCTTAAAAACTATTTACCCAGCATTTAATGCATCATAATTAACCTAGAGATACCTAAGGAATGTAGTAGGAGGCTTGCACAGGTTGTATGGCAACAACATGTGCTCATAGAGGGGACTTGGACATTCACAGATTTGACGGAGGGGGAGGTCATGGTGTCAATTTCCTGTGGACATCAAAGGGTGACTATAACCAACTGGGAAAGTCCCATCTCCTCCAATGTTATTGCAACACAGAGAAGAGAACTGGATGGGGTTGGGGGCATCAAGGGCCTTTCCCAAGGCCACACCAGAGCCAGAATCCTACTTTGAACTTGTGAAGGAATTAAAAATTAATTCACTTTTTAAGGATCCTTCATGGCATCTTCGGAGAAAATAAGATCATTTGCAGTTTATAAATCTTTATCGCAAAGTTTTGAGAATTCTTTCACCTTTCCTTCAAAGTGTTGTTTTATAAAGTGATTTTTATTTTTCAAGTATCAGATGGATCCACCCTATTTTTTAAAATTATTTCAAAAATCTATTTTATTTTATGTATGTGAATGTTTTGCCTGCATTTACATATATGTAGTATGTGTGTTTAATGCCCATGGAGGACAGAATATGACATCAGATCTCTCTGGAAATGGAGTTATAAATGGTTGTTAACTGCCATGTGGGTGCTGAGAACTGAATCCAGGTCCTCTTCGAGGGCAGCAAGTGCTGCTCAACCACTGAGCCATCCCTCCAGCCCCCATATTATCTTTGAAGAAAGGAAGAATAATTCCTCAAAGTGGTGCTCTTACCTAAGACTGTGGAAATTATGAAGGATCTTGTGGAAATGAATGAACATGTGTTCTGCAGTGGGAATTCTATGTTTCCTTCATATCCAAGGCTAAATACGCTATAATGTGAATTATATTTGATACTAGGGATAGTTGGATTTTTATAGATGTTCTTCTTTTCCACAGTTGTGCTACATCTCTTTAAAATTGGGTAACATTCTTCTTGAAATAGTCACAGCTAAAGCACTGCTTACACTCGGAATATGATTTTCCAGACAGATGACCAGGCATGTAGAAATGACTGTGATTAAAGATAATACACGTGAGGACAGAGGAACAAATCGTGTATACTATTCCTTTTAAAGGCTATGTAATACTCCACTGTTTGTCAATACAATTGTATTTAGATAATTCCATACATAGATATATTGAATTTGCTGGCCTTTCTCTCTTTATAAGCTATATTATAACCAACTTCATTATGACCTGTACCTCGTAGACTTTTCCAGATTATTTTCTTGCAAATTCCTAGAAGTACAAATGTTGTCTCAGTGAGTAGGCATGCACATTTTGTGGGATTCCCTGCTGGGAACAATCATATAGTAACTGCAAAAATATTTGCTCGGCACTTCCCTAGGTGCTAGAGTAATGGTTATGACTACGGTGATATCTCCCTTGCTCTTCCAATTGAACTTATATTTAGTTGGCAGAAATAGACCATGAACAAATGAACATAAACTAAAATATCAGAATTTCTATACTAAAGAAAATCAAATCAAGAGGCATCGTAGTAGGGAGACAGGGCATGGCTTCATGTAAGGACCTCTGTCTGTTGAGCAACTCTGAGGAGACAACTTTAAATCTCATCATTGGATGGTAAGAAGAAGCCAACCTGGGGAAAATACCTCCTTGGAAGGACAAAGACCACCCAAGGCACCCATGCAGAGAATGGGTGTGAGGAAGCATCTAAACATACCATGTGACTAGAGCTAAGTGAGAGGAGGGAGAGGTGGGAAAATGAAGAGATTAGAATTCATAGCCTCTGTGGCCAGGGAAGGAAATGGGGTTTTGAAAACAGTGGTGAATTATCACCGTCAGTGATTTTACATCTTAAATTAATGGCGATCTGTGTACAACAAGAGGATACAAGCCATCCATGTGGTGGTACATATATGTGATCTCAATACTAGGGAGGTGTAGGCAGGGGGATTGGGATTCAGGTCAGTTTGTGCTACACAGTGAAACCTAGTCTCAAAAATAAATCAACCAACTAGTCAACCAACCAAAGAACAATATACAAATCTTACATGTTGAGCTTGGTGACCTACAGCCACCTCTGATTCCTACAGAATTGGTGCAGTAACTCACATCTCAAAACCTATGAATGCTAGAGTCGCTCATATAAAATTAAATAAAATCGCATGTGTTGAAGCAATATAAATTGGAGGGAACAACAACACAAAAGAACTGGGACAGGGAACCAACTGAAATGGTAAGGTTCTCCCAAGAGCAGTGATCCTCTGCTTTGAAAAACTTTAAAAAGACTCAGAGAAAGATACGGGGCAGGTGTGGCAGAATGCATGAACTCAGGTCGGGTGGGGGGCATGGAAAGGGAAATGAATCTAAATTGGACTGAGAAATGATGTATGAAATGCACAAAACTTCAATAAAAGTTAAAAAAAAGAAAATGAAGATAGAAACAAAAATATTTCATATCACTCATGTGCATCTTATATAATTTATGCCAACTCTAGATTTTTATTATACCTAATATAATGTAAATTCCATTCAAATAAATGTTAAACTACATTGTTTAGGGAAAACCCACAAGAAAAAGGTACGATTTCTTGCTGAATACTGCTGATTGGTGGTTGAATTCACAGACGCAGCATTCATGGATGAGCTGTAGTGACAAACTGAACTCAGGAGATGAAAGAGAATGTCTGAGTCAGTCCCCAAGCTCCTCGGTGCTCCCTGGTGGCCACTATCTCCCACCAAGGGTATTTGTGCTCCCGACTTCTCACAACGTATTAATTTGCCCTGTTTATATAGAAGAAAATCACACACTCCATATTTATGTTTATTTTGTATAAAAATATCACATCCTCTCCTCCATAGGTCCAAGGCTGCTTTCAGAGGATGGGAAGGCAGCCTGCAAGAGCCAGAGGTGGTAACGAATACCAGGAACCCAGGCTGCCTGGACGTCACAGGACAGTGGTGCGTATGAACCTGCAGTACATGTGACAATATGCACATGACCTGTGAAAGCCCAAACTGGACTTAATGCTGAGCTGTCTCACTAGACACACATGCTTTCTCCTCTTATGAGGTTTCCACCACATTGGATTACATCTCATCATAATAGGCTTATCTTATTATGGGCCTGGAGAGACGGCTCAGTGATTAAGAGCACTGAGGCTGCTCTTGCCAAATCTGGGTTCAATAACTAGCCCCCACGTGGTAGCTAACTCCAGGTCCAGTGGATTCGATGACCTTTTCTGACCTCCGTGGGTACTGCAAGACATGGGAGCACTTACACACATGCAGACAACACACTCATGCACATAAAATAAAAACAATAAAATATTTTTTAAATAGCCTTATTATAATTTAATTACCTCTACAAAAGCCTGGGTCCAAGTGGAGTCAAACTCTGATGTAGTGGGGTGAGGCTCCACACGTAAACTTGGAGTGCAGATTGACATAGTGTAGCCTACAGCAAGCCCTTCCTCAACCTTTAAGCTTCTCCACTCTACACGGGAACCAGCACTAAGATTCGAACCTTGCCCTCTGGACTGTGCCCCACTCTCACACAGCTTCTCTGACATTCTTTTTCACTACACTGCCCAACCAATTATCTATACAGGATGGATTACTGTCTCTCTTTAAATGCAAAATTATTTCAATTATAAAGACTGCTATGCCTATGGTTTCAAGTATGGGAATGATTAAGCAATTAGCCTCTGGCAATGAAATAGTTTCTGAGGTGGAGCCATTATTCTCAACCAGGAAGTGATCTGTTTCAGATCAGTGTTCAGACATTCAAACAGGAAAATATTTTTTGATCAAAGAAACTTAATATTTCCCCTCCTTTTCCCTCAGACCACAGAAGTATTTGCCAAAGGGAACTATCTTGATTACACAGAGATTACTAAGGATAAGGTATTCTTGTTTTAAAGAATGAGGAATGTGAAAGAGAGGGAGAGAATGACCCCAAGCAGCAGCCAGTCTTAAGCAGATAGACAAAGACAAATTGTCTATAGAAACATGATGACCGAGACACTGAGCTTGGGATTCTGGGCAACATGCACTTTACCAGGGTTAGTTACACACTCACTATAACTGATTCCAATGATTCCAGGAGTTGATATTAAAAAACATATTATAATAATGTAGACTGAGAAATATATCTCACAATAGAACCTCTACAAAGCATACTGAAATTGAGGGAAACAATGGAGAGAGACATTGCTAAACCATCGTTGAAATGCAAACGTAATCCCAGGGAGGGATGCAGGCTGCCACCCTGGAGAACACAGTCCTGAGGTAAAAACTGGAACACAGAGTCCTTTTCCATGCCACAAGACACAGCTTCTTAGGAAGAGCTTTTCCATGGATATAGATGAGATCTTCCTTGAGTGGAGGTGTGAAAGTGAGAGGAATCCTCCACGGACATCTTGGGACCATCCTCTGATGTCACTGGTACAGCTGTGGGCGCCCCATGTAGCCACTCCATTCCCCAGCAAAACAGCAGGTAGTCTTGATAAGTTTTCTCCAATCATTCTTCACTTAAGTAAACCAAAAACAGGTTTACAAAAAGAATTCCAGAAAACTTCCATTACAGGAAACATCATACTTAACGGCATCATAGTTCATGAGAGAACATGATAGAAAAAAAAATCTATAAAATGTTAAAGGACATATCAAAGCACTCAAGAAAACAATTGCTGCCATCCAAGTTATTCTTTGGGGACTATATCAGAGAATGTTTAAAATGAATAAACAAGAAACATAGATGATATTTTTGAAAAACCCTGGTGGCCAAAAACATAGGCAGAATGTTTCTACTTCTCTACAAAGCGTGTATGTGCAAATTAAATGGAGGAACAAGTTTTCACCCCTGTTTTGAAATATCAAGGCAACTGATTACACTCAGTAGTAGGGGAATGTGTGTGAAAGCCTACCCAGGAAAAGATGAGATCTCTCCAATCCCTCACCAAATCTACCGCCCCGACTCCAAAGGTGCCGCTCTTCCTTCGGAATGGATGCACCTCTGCCCCTGGCACAAACAGATGTTCTCACTTGTATCTTGGACCTCAACTTCTGGCAGTAATCATTCATACAATGTCCCATCCATATTTGGTCCCCGTCTCTACTGGCTTGTTCCTGTCATCACACGTTACACAAACCTGCTGTCATATTTATCCTCTCAAACCCCCTTTTGAGTCCATGTTTCTATAACATGATTCTTCTTAAAAAATTTTTTTATTAATTTTATTTATTTCTGTATGTGTATGAATGTACTGTCTGCATGCAAGTTTGTGCACCCGTGTCGTGCAATGCTGCGGAGGTCAGAAGAGGGTGTCAGATTCCCCTGGAACTGGAGTTCTCCTGGAATTGGAGTTTCAGATGGTTCTCGGCTGCCATGTGGGTGCTGGGGATCGAACCCGGGTCCTCTGTAAGAGCGGTCGGCGCTCTTAACCGCTTCAGATGAGTCATCTCTACTTTCGCTTCATCACTTCCAGTTCTCTTCTTTGATATTGCACTTACCATGGCCTGTGTGATGTCACATCCTACTGTATGTATCTGGCCTTTCTCCACTGAGACACTGACATACAATCACTGTTTGGTATCACCCATGACCATGACATCACACCTAGCATTCCTCATTGCACCCTTTACATCTCCTATAAGGAGCAGCTCTTTGAATAGCAGGTCTTCTCCAAGTGTTAGACCATTCCTAGTCCTGTGCTCAGGGGTGAGATTACTTTAGCAATTAAAAATCTATAATCCTTATGTTTGAATTAATGACTTTATTATCATTGTGACAAAAAACTGGGCATAAGTAAAGAGTGTTTTATTAAAGCTGCGATTTTCTCCGGGCTGGGTTCACCGTCACCTGACCCCATGTGCTCATGGCAATGCATTCATGTCTCTCGCTTCATAAAAAAGGCAGAGCCTTTTTTGAAGGACAGAATCCTAGTGACTTCGCCTTTCTCTCTCCCCAACATCTCCCAGTGTCCCACTGCCTTTCATGCAGTTATGTGCTTGGGATCAAGCTTCAGCACGTGAGCAATCTGTGTTCAAACTATGGAAGGAAGATGCCTAAATATGAGTGAATCGTGTGAATACACATGTGCACGCACACACATACTCCCTCTCTCTCACACACACTCATACACATTGATGAAATAATAAGGTGTAAAAGTGAAAGAAGAAAAAAATTTAGACATAGGACTTTTAGAAAAATAGGAACATTTTTGCCTAGGTTTTGCCCGTCTGGAATCCTAAATCGTATGCATCTCTATTTGCTATTTATTCTTTTAAAGCTTCTTTTTATCAGACAAGGAATAACCTGACTGGGAGCAGAATTCTTGGGTGAATTCAGGTGTCCTTCAGAAGTCACCAGTACTGACAATGCTGACAACACACTGGTGACTGAAGGAAGGCTTTTGACATCTGTCAGTCAAGGGGATACACCAGAGCTGATCAGAATTCTGAGAAAGAACCAGCCCTGATGATACCTTAACCTCAGTGTTTGACTTCACAAAGGTGAGACAGTGGCTTCCTGTTGCTTAAACTGTGTAACATGGGGGCTGTTTGTTACCGCACCTCTAGAAAACTAATATGAGTATGGTTACTATTGATTGTCAGCTTCGCAAGAATTGGAATCACCATGGAAACAAAACTTAGTGAATGTGAGGGAGTTTGTGCACTAGTTAATTGAGTTGGGAGGATCCACTCTAGCTGCAGGGGCAACATCCCATTGGCTGGAGTCCTGAACTGAACGAAGAGGAGAGAGGGAGCTGAGCACCAACATTTGTACCTCTCTGGTCCTGACTGAAGATGCAAAATGACCAGCTGCCTGTGGCTGCAGCTGCCCCGTTTCCCCACCGCGATAGGCTGTACCTCAAACATGAACTCAAAAGCATCCTTTCCTACTTAAATTGCTGTTGGCAGGCATGTTGTTAAAGCGACAAGAAAAGAACTAGTAATACAATATCTTAGTTCAAAAAGAAGAACCTAAGCTGGGCATGGTGGTACATGCCTTTGATCCCAGCACTTAGGAGGCAGGTGGATCTCTGAGTTCAAGGCCAGCCTGGTCTACATAACAAGCTCCAGGCCAGCTTGTACTAAAGGGAGACCCTGTCTCAAAAAAAAAAAAAAAAAATCTTTTTTTCCTAGTCATTAAATGCTTTACAATACACATTTAACTATACTTCTAAATTGGTATTAGAAGTAAAATAAGATTTTTTTAAAAACTATTTTATACTCCCAAAGATTATANACTAAAAAAACAGGTTTACAAAAAGAATTCCAGAAAACTTCCATTACAGGAACACATACTTAAACGGCCATATTCATTAGTTCATGAGGAGGATACATGATAGAAAAAAAAATCTAAAATGTTAAAGGACATATCAAAGCACTCAAGAAAACAATTGCTGCCATCCAAGTTATTCTTTGGGGACTATATCAGAGAATGTTTAAAATGAATAAACAAGAAACATAGATGATATTTTTGAAAACCCTGGTGGCCAAAAACATAGGCAGAATGTTTCTACTTCTCTACAAAGCGTGTATGTGCAAATTAAATGGAGGAACAAGTTTTCACCCCTGTTTTGAAATATCAAGGCAACTGATTACACTCAGTAGTAGGGGAATGTGTGTGAAAGCCTACCCAGGAAAAGATGAGATCTCTCCAATCCCTCACCAAATCTACCGCCCCGACTCCAAAGGTGCCGCTCTTCCTTCGGAATGGATGCACCTCTGCCCCTGGCACAAACAGATGTTCTCACTTGTATCTTGGACCTCAACTTCTGGCAGTAATCATTCATACAATGTCCCATCCATATTTGGTCCCCGTCTCTACTGGCTTGTTCCTGTCATCACACGTTACACAAACCTGCTGTCATATTTATCCTCTCAAACCCCCTTTTGAGTCCATGTTTCTATAACTGAATTCTTCTTAAAAAATTTTTTTTATAATTTTAATTATTTCTGTATGTGTATGATGTACTGTCTGCTGCATAGTTTGTGCACCCGTGTCGTGCAATGCGCGAGGTCAGAAGAAGGGTGTGTCAGATTCCCCTGGAACGGTGGAGTGTTCTCCTGGATTGGAGTTTCAGATGTTCTCTGGCTGCCATGTGGTGCTGGGGGATCGAACCCGGGTCTCTGTAAGAGCGGTCGGCGCTCTTAACCGCTTCAGATGAGTCATCTCTACTTTCGCTTCATCACTTCCAGCTTCTCTTCTTTGAATTGCACTTACCATGTGCCTGTGTGATGTCACATCCTACTGTATGTATCTGGCCTTTCTCCACTGAGACACTGACATACAATCACTGTTTGGTATCACCCATGACCATGACATCACACCTAGCATTCCTCATTGCACCCTTTACATCTCCTATAAGGAGCAGCTCTTTGAATAGCAGGTCTTCTCCAAGTGTTAGACCATTCCTAGTCCTGTGCTCAGGGGTGAGATTACTTTAGCAATTAAAAATCTATAATCCTTATGTTTGAATTAATGACTTTATTATCATTGTGACAAAAAACTGGGCATAAGTAAAGAGTGTTTTATTAAAGTGCGATTTTCTCCGGGCTGGGTTCACCGTCACCTGACCCCATGTGCTCATGGCAATGCATTCATGTCTCTCGCTTCATAAAAAAGGCAGAGCCTTTTTTGAAGGACAGAATCCTAGTGACTTCGCCTTTCTCTCTCCCCAACATCTCCCAGTGTCCCACTGCCTTTCATGCAGTTATGTGCTTGGGATCAAGCTTCAGCACGTGAGCAATCTGTGTTCAAACTATGGAAGGAAGATGCCTAAATATGAGTGAATCGTGTGAATACACATGTGCACGCACACACATATCCCTCTCTCTCACACACACTCATACACATTGATAGAATATAAGGTGTACAAAGTGAAGAAGAAAAAAATTTAGACATAGGACTTTTAGAAAATAGGAACATTTTTGCCTAGGTTTTGCCCGTCTGGAATCCTAAATCGTATGCATCTGCTATTTGCTATTTATTCTTTTAAAGCTTCTTTTTATCAGACAAGGAATAACCTGACTGGGAGCAGAATTCTTGGGTGAATTCAGGTGTCCTTCAGAAGTCACCAGTACTGACAATGCTGACAACACACTGGTGACTGAAGGAAGGCTTTTGACATCTGTCAGTCAAGGGGATACACCAGAGCTGATCAGAATTCTGAGAAAGGAACCAGCCCTGATGATACCTTAAACCTCAGTGTTTTGTATTCACAAAGGTGAGAACAGTGGCTTCCTGTTGCTTAAACTGTGTAACATGGGGGCTGTTTGTTACCGCACCTCTAGAAAAACTAATATGAGTATGGTTACTATTGATTGTCAGCTTCGCAAGAATTGGAATCACCATGGAAACAAACTTAGTGAATGTGAGGGAGTTTGTGCACTAGTTAATTGAGTTGGGAGGATCCACTCTAGCTGCAGGGGCAACATCCCATTGGCTGGAGTCCTGAACTGAACGAAGAGGAGAAGAGGGAGCTGAGCACAACATTTACCTCTCTGGTCCTGACTGAAGATGCAAAATGACCAGCTGCCTGTGGCTGCAGCTGCCCCGTTTCCCCACCGCGATAGGCTGTACCTCAAACATGAACTCAAAAGCATCCTTTCCTACTTAAATTGCTGTTGGCAGGCATGTTGTTAAAGCGACAAGAAAAGAACTAGTAATACAATATCTTAGTTCAAAAAGAAAACCTAAGCTGGGCATGGTGGTACATGCCTTTGATCCCAGCACTTAAGGAGGCAGGTGGATCTCTGAGTTCAGGGCCAGCCTGGTCTACATAACAAGCTCCAGGACCAGCTGGACAAATAGAACCTGTCTCAAAAAAAAAAAAAAAAAAAAATCAAAAGAAAAAAAAAAGAACCATAGCATATTCCCAACTGTTTCACACAGACTTTTTATGGATTATGGAAATAAAAAGTGATTTAAGACTAGAATGATAATTCTGTTTGTAATTGACTAAAGTCGAATATATATATATCTATATATATATATATATATGTTTGTCCTTTTGAGACTGGGTCTCCCTGTTGCCCCAGCTGGCCTGGGGATCACTCTGTGGACCAGGCTGGCCTTGAACTTACAGAGATCTCCCTGCCTCTGCCTCCCGAGTGCTGGGATTAAAGGCGTGCACCACCACAGAAGTAACATAGTCCCTCCAAAACAAACTGGGAATGGTTTCCCTCATTTGTGGATGCTAGCACCAAATCCTCCAATTGAAAGCCAAGCTGAGCAATGTTATCATTATATTTCTTTGTATCTGAAAGCAACTGTGATGTTATAATGTGAATCTCTTAATGGGCCTTAGAATTAACTTGCCACTTATTTTCAGACATGGTAATTAAACTATATGGGTGGAAGGTATATATTCATATTTAGAGTAATATAAAATTAAAGGGAAAAAGTAAATTCCTAAACATATTTTGGGGTTAACACACAGCTTATTCCTGGAGGACATAGTTCTGGTACATATATGATGTTTATATAGGCAGATTTTAGAGCAATACAAATGGGAGGGAACAACAACATAAGGACTGGGTCAAAGAACAGATTGATACAGTTAAATTCTGTCCAAAACAATAAACCTCTGCACAGAAAAACTTTAAAAAGACTGAGAGAAAGATGCAGGACATGTATGGCAGAATGCATGAACTGGGGTGGGGTGGGGGGAAGGGAAAGAGGAATATGTCTAAATTGAACTGGAAAATGTTGTATGAAGTACAAAAAACATCAATAAAAGTATTATATTTAAAAAAACATGGTTCTTAGCCACCATGTGGGTACTGGGACTCCAACCCGGGTCCTCTACAGGAGCAGTCGGTGCTCTTAACCGCTGAGCCATCTCTCTAGCCCATTGACTGAATATTTTATGCAGTTCATTCAGTGCCGTGTCATCTGGTGACAGCACATTGGAGAATACTAATATTACTTATCTTCTCTTGTTATTGAAATAAGATGTGAAGTGAAAATACACAGAAATGATGAGGAAGAGATGCAAACATAGGAATTAAAAAGGGAATCTTTCTTGAGAAGGAGAGTAAACTCACATTTTAGGTGTAGAAGGGAAATTATGTCAGAATTCTTTCAGGAGAGCAACAATCAGGCAATGAAGGAATGGTCAAAGACCCTTCAGAAGCTAGTTCCCAGGAGAGCAGAGGAGAACATGTATGGATTTATTTGGTCAGTGCTGTCACAGCACATCTAAGTTTTTGTTTTAATTTTCACAGGAACCTATGGTCTGTACTGTATTTGTGCTATAACTGTTTTAACGATATTTGTAATAAGAGCTATCATGGAGCCATATATAACATTCTGTTGACTATTTTTATGTCTTTTTTTCTTTCTGACTTACTGACACATTAGTGCATCAAACATATGTGGGGTCAATTCATGCTGAATAGTTATTAGAAACCATGATAACAAAAGTCATTACACTGCAGTTCAGTTTTGACAGTAAAATTTCTGCAACATTATCACAAATCCTCATGCATTAGTGCAATGATCCTTACTACAGTTTCATATTAGAATCAAAAGATTGCTGTAGCATGCTTGATACAAAGAGTCAAGCAAGCCAAATTCTTTTCTGCTTTTACAGATAACAGTTTTGCTCTTTTTCTGTGTACATCATGCAAATACTGGCATTGTTTCATGCACTCTTTACTAATAACCTGTGAGAATATTGCATATATCTTTCTTTAAAATGGCAAAATTTCCTTGAATGCTCACAAGAATTCTGATACGAAGCATTCAATAGAATAATTTAAAATAATTTTATATCTGATATAATTAACAAAATTCTAAATGCTGTACATATCCACTGTATTGCTGCATTTCATTTATTCAAATAAAGTGTTAGGTAACCTGTCATTCTACCTGAATATCTGTCATTCTGCTATTATCTATCTATCTATCTATCTATCTATCTATCTATCTTTTTTCTTTCTTTCTTTCTTTCTTTCTTTCTTTCTTTCTTTCTTTCTTTCCTCTATCAACCATCTATAATCTATCAATAAATCATCTATTTAGCAATCATTCTATTATTTGTCATTTTATCTATATTTCTATGCATATAAATTTCAATCAATCAGGCCAGGCATGGTGGCACACGCCTTTAATCCTAGCACTTGGGAGGCAGAGGCAGGTGGATCTTTGTGAGTTTCAAGGCCAGCCTGGTCTATAGAGTGAATTCCCAGACAGTTGGGGCTACAGGGAGACCCTGTCTCGAAAAGACCAAAAAAAAATTTCAATCAATCAATCTATCTAGAAATCATTCCATATTTATCTGTTACTTTATCTGTCTGCCTGTCTCCTATCTATCTATCTATCTATCTATCTATCTATCTATCTATCTATCTATCGATTTACCTCTATCATCTATCATCTATCTATCTATCTATCTATCTATCTATCTATCTATCTATCTATCATCTATCTATCCTCTATCTTAAAGCAGTCTTTACTATGATGGAAAAGAACAAAATTTTAGAAACAATATATTTCATGTTCCAGTTCTCTGATAGGAAAGCTATGACAGGAAGCCTTCAGTTGATAAAGGAAAATATTTTTAATGTTTCATTATAAAATATTTCAATAGTTTCATTAACACATTTAAAAGGTCAGACTGTACAGTTAAATTGCTTATATTATTAGATATAGATAATACTAGCTTATACATGAACATGTAGAGACAATAGAAGAAAATATAATTTATCATCCATTACATAGCAAATAAGTTTCAGACCCTGCCCATACAGGGTAAAGAAGTAACTTCATTTTTAAAGGAGATGCTTAAAAAGATAGAAATGGAATATGGATCATTAAATCCATTGTACTTTATGTAAAATACATTTTTCTGGCAATTTGGAAACAGGTAAAATCTTGTTTATTTGATTAACTTTGAAGTAATCATAAGATCTTACTAGAACTGTACATGAAGTAAAAATGCTTAAGTAAACAATTATCCCTGAGTCAGTTGATGTGCTGTATGTTCACTGTTGTTACATTTGAAAACATGTAAACACATACTGACAGAATAAGTTTTCAAAAGCAAATTTAGTCATGATGGCTGGAGGAGAGAGAACAGTGAGTAAATATCTTGATAATCACATCGTTTATAGGTTTATTGTTAGTAAAAATTGTTTACGTCAATTGAGCTAATCTGTTGTCTTTCAGTCCTTGTTGGTTAGCAGAAAGCCACTATTTTATATTATATTTGGATTTCATGAACATTTACTTACATAAGTTTATTAAGTTTATTCCCATAATGATTTTACTACCACAGCAGCAGTTATTTGACAATAGGACACAGGTAATGAAATCAGTGTTAGTTTTGAGTCTTGTTCCCTGTTTAGATATACTTATATACTTGTGATATTAAAATCAAAATATAAAATAATAGGCTAAAAAGAACACAGCATATAGACATTCATTTTCTATATTATTACTTATTTTAACGAAAGACTATAAGATACAGCTCTGCAAATGTGGAGACCAAATATTACAAATGCATTTGTAAATCATCTGTTAGAGAAGATGAAGGTGAAATATGCCTCCCACAGAAGCATTTATACTGAATATTTTACTTATTTTATTGTAATTTAAAAGTAACGTGGGCACAGATATGGGAAGGAGTCTAAATGTGGTAAGATATGCTGTATGAATTTTCAGATTCAATAACAATCAGAATCACAAAACATATTTGTATTGTATTTTACTGTGTGTGTGCAAGTACATGTATGCCAGGAGATCTTTCCAGAAGTCAGTTCTCTCCTTCTACCATGAAGGTTCCATTGGTCAAACCCAGGTCATCAAGCTTGGTGACTTTACCCAGGAAGCCATCTTTCCTCCTTATGTTAAAGATTTTTATAGTCATTTTCAGTTTACAGTTGCACCATCCCATTAAAAAAGCTCTCATGGAGCAGTTCTCTGTGAGATCGTGGTTGGCCTGGTCTTATAGCAAGTTCCAGTCCAGTTGGGGCTACAGAGCTAACTTGTCTCAAAACAAACAAATAAAAACATACCAAAATACCTCCCTCCCCCTAAAAAACATAAGTTTTCTGACTACGAATGGATTCAAAACAGCATAACCTATTTACTGAGTAATACTCTTAAGTTTTTCTAGGGCTCTATAGGGAATAAAAAGAATATTTATCTCTTCCTTATTAATGGAATATTTCAGCAGAATTTCATAACTGTACAATTTGTGATTGAAATAAAGGATTCTCTTATTCTAGACAGAATGTTTCCCAGTGGTGGCTCTAATAAGTACTAAGTCAATCCATTGTGAATTAGTTTCTTAAAAATAAAAGTTTCTAGGGACAATTGGAAATTCAAGGTTAACAGAGTTAGTTGATTTCTTTAAATGTAAATTGTTTGAAATTTTTAATATGGAAATAGTTATGTGTCTAAGGGGGGCTATCGGACACAGTGCTGTGTATTTTATTTGGAACCATGTATATGACATGTACATTATCTGTGTGTGCATGTGTGTAACAGGGTTTCTGAACCTCAAATTTGTTGACATTTTGAGGAGGAGAATTTGCTGTGTTTAGGTAGGTGGCTAGTGAGCTTTCCCTGTGTATTTTAGGATACTCATTGACACCCTTTGTGTCTGGTAAAAAGGTCTTCCAGTCTAGCCAGAACCATGAAATAAATGTAAAACCATTTGTGAAACACAGACATAGACATACACACATATTCATACATACACACATACATACACACATATACACTGACACAGACACATATATACACACATACACATACATACACACATACATACATACATATATACAAACATAAATACATACACACACATACACACACAGAGACACATACATACATACATAGACAGACAGATACACACACACGCACAATTGACTGTGGACTTCCTTGCTGTACCAGAGACCCCACCATCACATTCTAGAAAACACTTTTTAATGGGCTATTGCTAACATCAAAATTTTGTTTATTTTATGCACTTCTACTAGATCCTTCCAATGTTACATAAAATATGCACACATATATATTCATTAAAAACTGGCACTACTATAGGGCTGGAGAGATGGTCTAGCGATTAAGAGCACTGACCACTCTTGCGAGGACACGGGTTCGATCCCTAGCACCCACATGGCGGCTGAGAACCATCTTTAACTCCAGTTCCAAGGGAATCAGATGCCCTCTTCTGACCTCCGCGGCATTGCATGACACGGGTGCACAAACCTACATGCAGACAGTACACTCATACACATACAAAAATAAATAAAAATAAATACAAAAACAAAAACAAAACAAAACAAAAACCTGGAACTATACTGAAGAATTGATGTAAGTTAAACCACACTTATTTCATTAAAATATCAACCAGAAATCAACTCCCATGAACAAGGGTAAAGAGTCATGGGTGAAAGTAAGATCAACAGCTGGCTACAGCTGTCTCTCAAGCCATTGCCGAAGGAAGCTCCTCAGTGTCCTGAGGAGAGCTCTTCAGAGAGGGAAGACAAGACATTTAGCAGAGCTTCTAGGACAGTGGTAAGTGTAGAAGATATGTGGAAGACAGCATGCTGGGAAATGCGGTTCAAGAAATACAGGCCACGGGCCAGAGGGAGAAAGACAGGGAAGGAAGGAAAGAAGGGAGGGAGGCAGTGGGGAGAACAGGAGAGGGAGGGGGAGGAGGAGGGGGAGGGGGAAGGGGAGGGGAGGGGAGGGGAGGGGGAGGGGAAGGGAGAGGAGTGGGAGGGGAGAAGGAGGGGAGGGGGGAGAGAAAGAGTGGGAGAAAGAGAAAGAGGATTCCTGTGTTCCGAAAGCAAAGACAGAGACACTAGCCTGGTCTTTAAACAGTTGTTTTAGGCAGAAACTATTGAAAAAATTTCCAGTTTCCCCATGAAAGGAAAGTGTCTCTCTCTAGGGAAACAGCCCCTCAGAAACCAGCAGCACAGCCCAGATTTAATGTACGCGAGGTAACATGCAACAGAGAACATAAAAATCAGGTCTAGAGCTGTCCTCACATTTCTCTTGGAAATATTTTGTTAGTAGCATTGACTCCATCTCTTCACCAAATCAATCTAAAAAGAGAACTGGACAAAACCCTGTGTGAAGACAGATAACAGAGAGAAGCATAGTACAGCCAATAGAGGATGCGGTTTTGTTAGAATTCCCTGAGCTAGAGGTCAGAGCCCTCAGCAGGAAAGCAGATGTGAGAGGGACCGTTTCTGAGCCCGCAAATGTCTTTGTTAGAAAGTCTGACTGGTAATTCATTGTGAGTCGTCCAATGTACTAGTGAGTGCAGTTTGAATTCCGTGAGCTACAGAAGTGTCCCTCAGGGCCCATCCCCATGCTTCTGTCAGACCCACGTCCCTCTGTAGTTCCTTCACAGGTCCACATCACTTAAAGATGATATTCCATCTAGTACTTCTAGAAGAGCTGTGCTCATTACACCTCCAACAAAACCAAACCAAACCAAACCAAACCAAAACAAAACAAAACAAAAACAACACAGTGCATGGTTATCTAGTCTACTAGAGACAAAATATTTTATTGTATAATTTTTATTGAGTTTTTGTGTCTTTTGTATAATATAGATCTTTATCAAATTTAGACCCTCCCCCCTCATGGACACCAACCACAGCCCCCCATGGGATTTCATCCATTTTGTTATATATGTTAAGGTATATATGGTCAAGCATTTGTGCCTAGATGTCCAATGGTGCAAATTCATCCACTGGAGTCTATTTAGCCTATCTACAGCCACTCCTTTAAGGAAGATCTACTTTCCCTCACCCCACAATAATCAGTTGCCAATAGTTGGAGACTGATGGGTGGCACTGTAAATATAGCCAAAATACACATGGCTGGAGAGATCATAGAGCCTACAGGAAAGCCTATCTCTATCATGCCTCTATACAAATGAAATGTTTTACTGTATGGTAAATGTGGATACTTACATTTGTAGACAAGTATACCATACACCACTCATCAAAGAAGCTTCTTTTTTCATTAGATGTAGGTGATTAAAGAGTTCCACAGCTGTTCACACACAGAGAATATACTTCTGACAGATGCCCAGCCCTAAGTAGCACATGTACAGTGGCATCTCCATACTTAAGGTTCATGGAAGATAGCATAACATGGGGTAGAGAGAATACTAGTACATCCCTCAACTCTTACTGGTGAAGCTTCCTCATGCACTTGAGTGCTATGAACACAGAAGACCACAACTGGTCACGTTTTAGAGAATAAGAGTCTGCAGAGTGTGTGTCCTTGGACAGGAATCCTATATTAAAACTCAGCCACCCATGGCTAAGGGATCATTGTGGAATGGAGTGGGAAGATTATAAGAACCTGGGTTGGTGCTGGAATAGAAGAAGACAGAGGCTTTTGTGTCTGTGAGAACTTGCTCATATGAACTTGAAACAATAGTGAAGGCATGCACAAGACCCATGTCAACTCAGTCAGACAAAAATCCAGCATAGAACAGGAGACATTCAAACCTGAGTTATAGTTGTGTCCTAGAATGACTTCATTTTCTAACTGTACGTGTGTTCAATCATTGAAGCACTCTGCCCTTCCAAGATTATTTTGTACAAACAGGACATTTTTCTAAGGGTGATCCTCATTCATAGTCTCTATAATTTATGGTTATGAAGTTGACCCATAGTCCCACAGAAATTAAGTCACTTCTTATGAAATTGATGGGGTCTTCTTTTCTGAAAACTACCATTGAAAGGGGGCTCCAAAGAGATAATATTACAGAAACAATTAGTGGACTAAAAAAAAAAATCTCCCTTTAGCCAGGCATAGTGGCCCATGCTTTTGATACCAGCACTTGGGAGGCAGAGGCAGGTGGATCTCTGTGAGTTCAAAGCCAGTCTGGTCTACATAGTGAGCTCCAGGCCAGGTGGCATTAAAAGGAGACACTGTCTCAAAAAGAACAAAAAAAGAAAAACCTCTTTTAGCTGCACAATATACATATTGATTAATCTATGTGGGTTTTGTAAGATTTATAGATTTACCAAGGCTGATGAGACATATGCAGTGCTGTGAGTTAGTAAGGAATTCATCCTATGATTATGAAAGAGGGTGAACATTGGACACACTTGAGTTGTGTCACAGGCCATCTCTCCCTCTACTTGGGTGATCTCATGAGAAATGCAATCTCAGTTTTATATATATAGACTATTTACGATATTGATATAATAATTCTAGTTGCATTATACGTATAGCATTTATCAGAAGAAGAGAGAGAGAGAGAGAGATGACAATAATAATAATTAATATTAATAGAAATAATCCAAAAAATAATCCAATATTGAATGGGCATTAAAAAGATAATGTCTTCACATAAATTGTTAAATTATTTTAAAACAATGAATAACCAATTTACTGCAATTTGTACTGTCTATACACTTATGGGTGTGGAGCCTCTGCAGGAGTCATCCTACCAGGAGCCACACCCTTAAAGGAAAGTGGCACTTCTTCCCCAGAAGCCCTCAACTCTCTCTCTCTCCTTAGTATGGGAATTGGCTTTCATCTTCAATAAATGAAAAATTTTGTGTTTCCAAAAAATTCCTTAAATTTATAATCTAGAAATTGATGTTTGCCAGTTATACTCTCTCCCTTTCTCTCTCTTTCTTCATATAGATATAGGTATAGGTATAGATATAGATATAGATATATTTGGTTATGGACATGTGTTTCACAGAAATGTTTCCTAAGTATTGGCTGAGTCTCTCGTAGTTTTTATTTCTTTCATTTACAAACACTGGGAACATTTTTTAGTGAGAAATGGTTAAACCTCACAAATGGCTTCTAAAAAAGTTGACAACAATTTTGAAAGCAGTTTTGGAAGACATTTTGTTTTCAGGTAACTGACCACATCACTGTTTCCATGAGAGTTTAACCCATCTTTCTCTGTGGGCTGAAGAACTACAGACAGCTCTGGGACAAATACCAAGTTCTTCAACCCACAAAGAAAGAAGGGTAGTTTTAAGAGTAAATACAAAATTATACTTGAAAGCTACTTAGGAAAATGATGAGCAAATACAGCTTCACATAGAAATAAAGTTTGTGGGGCTGGAGAGATGGCCTAGCGGTTGGGAGCGCCGACCGCTCTTGCAGAGGACCCGGGTTCTATCCCCAGCATCCACATGGCGGCCGAGAACCGTCTGAAACTCCAATTCCAGGAGAACTCCAGTTCCAGGGGAATCTGACGCCCGCTTCTGACCTCTGCGGCATTGCGCGACATGGGTGCACAGACTTGCATGCAGACAGTACATTCATACACATACAGAAATAAATAAAATTCATAAAAAAAAATTAAAAAAAGAAATAAAACCTGTTTTTCAGAGATATTTTCCTTCGTTCATTTCTAGTATTAATTTTAACTTTGACATCTGAGAAGTTTTAGATTGGATTTAATTCTATCATTACCCATGAACAGGGCAAATAAGAATTTTGCATAATTGCTTTTGCCTCTTTCTGATGTTTAAAGGGGAAAATACCCATCACTGAGAATATGGAGAGTCCCAGGAGTATCAAGAACCACATGCAAATAAAACAGGGATAATATCATCACCAGAACAATACTGTGGTATTCTCACATTTGAAACGTATGAATATAAATTAGGGTAAGGAAAGGACCATTATGTTTGAGTTCATCTTCCATCAAGCTTGTTTGCTACTTTTGGCCTACAAGTGTACAAAAAGGTATATATTAATCTATAATATTTGTAGAGAGAATTATATCCTTTAAGAATCCTAATTATTAAAATATAATTTTTATCATGACGAAACAAATCAGGTTTAGTGTCAAAGAAATCCATCTAAACCAAGAAGAACTTACGCCAAATTCATGAGGGTGATTCATTTTATTTGGCAAGGTACTCAAAGAGAGAATCAGAGGTCAACCAGTGCTTCGTGTAACCCAAATTAAACTAACAAGAGGAATAAGTTCCACATACATAGAACATACTGAAATATCAAGGAAATGAACTAAAATATTAAAGGATTGTCTCATTTCTGATGGCCAAGTTCCATCCTGTAAGTGGTGCATTAGACGCTAATGACATACGATTTCTCACTGACAGATTAACAGCATCAATACGGCCTTTCTGTCCACAGCAGCAAATTGATCCTACATGACACTGACAAGGGCAGCCTGCACTTAATGACCTCCATCGCTGAAGGATGGAAATGAAAAATGTCTGGAAGTACAAATAAATCTCTGAAAGTTTCCCTGAAACAGGTGTGCTGACAATGGTTCGTCTGAGAGATCTCAAACAGAAGCCCATCTCCTAGAATTTTCCATTGTCTGTTTCCCTAACAAGGTCACACTCTTTGTATTGTGTATCAAAAGTTGATTTAATTCGGTCAAGGAGACTAAGATCATGTTCTGATTATGGAAGTAAGTTGTTAAAGTTCTCTCTTAAAAGGCATGATCTGTTACCATTTAAATAGTATTTGTCATTATTTAAACAATATCAGTCATTTGCCACCAAAGGAAATTTTCACAAGTGTTCATACAATTGCTTTTGTTTTCTCCTTTGTTAGGAAAAGAAATATAGAATGTCAATTATTGTTTATAGAACATCATAATTGTCTCTAATTATGAGCAACACAACATTCAACATGTCTGACCTCAGTAACAATGTCCAAGGCTCCAAGACATTGAACAGACACTTCCTTCAAACCCTGAACTGTGGTTAGAGAACGCTAACATGGGGTCAGAAGGTTACACTTTCGATTATTTCCCAAACCTAACCTGTTCCTTGATCTGCCTCCACCTGTTGCTATTTCAATACAACTTTGTAAAAGTGAAACCTTTCCGGTTCGTCAAGTAGCAGGCAGAATTTCTTTTTTGTTTTTTTTTTTTTTTTTTTATTATTTATTTTTGATGTGTAGAATGTTTTGTTTGCATGCAGGTCTGTGCACCCGTGTCGTGCAATGCCGCGGAGGTCACGAGAGGGCGTTGGATTCCCCTGGACTGGAGTCCGGATAATTGGAGTTACATACGGATTCTTAGCCGCCATGTGGGCTGGGGATCGAAAAACCCGGGTCCTCTGCAAGAGCGTCGGTGCTCTTAACCGCTAGGCTATCTCTCCAGCCCGAGGCAGAAGTTCTAATGCATCAGAATGACTGTTAGGGAAAGAGGAGCATCTAGAAACACCATTTGGATGAACGTAATAACAGTAGCTACTTCGCCTCCTGCTTTTGGGGTAGCTTACAATGGCTCTTTCTTTGGCGTTATAAACATTAATTTATACATGAAGAAACTGATATTGGAAAGAATAAAAATATTCATTGTAATACCAAATATTGGACACCTAGCCATTTGCCTTCTGGAACATGTTCAATGGCCTGTCACAGAACTACAGTAATTCTGTTGTCATCTATACACTGGATGTGGATGACGCCAGCAGAAGACAAGGTGCGCTACTAGACACTGCTCACTCCTGTTTTTTTTTGTGTTAATGAAGTGTTAGTGATGCTTTGTGCATTTCATACATTTTTTTCCAATTTAGTTAAGGCTGTATTTCCTTTCCTCCCCCCCACCCCCCACCCCTCCCCGTCATGCATTTCTGCCATAAACTGTCCTGCATCTTTCTCTCAGATTTTTTTTTTCATTTTTAGCTATAAGTGATAATCCATGAGTACAAGCATCCTTCATGCAAAACCTATCTGCAGGCTGTTGTGCCCAAACACCTACAGCCCCACCATCCAGTGGGGGGTGACAGGTTGTTTGTTCAATCAAGTTGATCAAATGAGTGTCCAGACTACATTGCTGTAGTTTCACCATTCACCCCAATCGCAGCCCTTACATTCTACCATGCCCCCTCTTCCGCAGGTTGTTCCCTAGGCTTAGAAAAGGGGCACAGGTGGATGAGAGGTAAAACAGTCCACTCTCTCTGGAGCTGTTGACTTGGACTCTGGTCAATTCTGGCTGTTTCCTTTCATGGGCTGACAGTTTGTCCAGGAATAACCTTTCGATCCTACTAATGAAGAACAAGCAATTATCAAAGGTTAGTTACTTAAACATATCCATCCCTTAATTTTGTTTGAAAATTGAATCCTGAAACAAAATACTCAAAGTAAAATAATTTTATCCTACCACTAGGTATCTGCAGAATATATGCAAAGTGGCCACATCATGACTCTCTCCTAATGCAGCTTTTCACTCCTTTTTGGTTGGCAGATTATCTTTCCTTCTTTTTCATTTATGTACATTTACTTTTCTATTTTTTAATTATTCATTTTTACGTGTATGAGTGTACTGCCTGCATGTGTATAAGTACACCCATGTCATCCAGTGCCCATGGAGGTGAGAAGAAGGAATGGATCACCTGAAACTGCAGTTATGGGCAGTGGTCAGCCACCATACAGAACTGAGAATTGAACCCAGGTCCTCTCAACTGAGCCATCTGTCAAGACCCTGCTTTTCTACTTTTAAAACAGAAGATTTTATGAAATGTATTTAGAATTGCCAGCCATTTCCAGAAACCAGAGAGAGCATCAGTTATTGCTCCAAATGTCTAATTTACCTTCACACTAAGAAGAAAATGGAAATTTGGGGGCATAGATATCAAAAGGAAGATTTATATATCAACCATTTGAGGTCAAGTACAGTTAGAATTGAAGCTGGAAGTTGAAAATACCATATGTAAATCTGAAGACTAAGAAAACACTTATAATTTATGGTCATGATAACTAAATGCAAATAAATATTAACAAAAGTGTCAGAAACCGAGGTTTTCCTGTTTTAAAACTAAACAGGGAATCCAGGCATTGTGGGCATGCCTTTAGTTTCAGTACTCAGGAGGCAGAGACAGGAGGATCTCTGGTCTACAAAGCGAGTTTCAGGTTAGCTGGGGCTAAAGGAAGACTCTCAAAAAGCAAACATTACCCACCCTCCAAATGATCAACGACAAATCCCTAAATAAAACAACAAAAAACAAAAAAATAGAAAAAATCATGCCTTTTATAGTATAAGGACCATTCTCAGGTTGAAGACCTCCATGCTGACTATGTTTTACTTTGAGGGGACACATAAAAAATATATCATCATTAATAAAATTAGAAGATCCAATGCCTTTTTCTGATCATAAAGCAAAGCATTGTGGGATAGCAGTCTTTCATATCCATTGATGTAAGCCTCCTTTGCTTTTAAGTAAATAATCTGCATCTTTTGGTACTCTTGAGCTAAATGTAGATTTTCTTTTAGTGAATCTTCTTGTAGTGTCTAGAAAACATATACATATACATACATATAATTAAAATCATTCAAATTTGCTTAAACTTATACACCATTTAGACTATCTAAACTATCCCAATATATAGTGTAGAAAAAATAACAAATTCATGAAGACATGTGCCCTTCAATGCCAATGTTCTTGGATGTAATAATTTTCCCCTTGGGAAGCTTGGGTCTTTGTTTCTGTTTTGAACATTGGCATGCGACTCATTACTGTACACCTGCTGTTTCTCCCCACTCTTTTCTTGGAATTCCCTATGTCAGCCTTGATACCAACCAGCCCTGGGAGGCTCTATTTAGTTCAGGAGTCTTTTTCCAGTTCCCCAGACATCTTCTCATAAATGTACAAACAGGTAGAAGACTCTTTGGCACTTAGAATTTGGGTGTTGACACTCAGAGAAAATATCCCAAAGCAGGAGGACAGAGGGAAGGGGAAATGGTAAAGTATTTGCCACACAGGTGGACACACCTGAGTTCAGTCATCAGAATCCAAGTACAAAGCAAGGGTTGATGGTTCACAGTCATAATCCCAGTGCTGGAGAAATAGGGACAGAAAGGTCTCTGGGACTTGCAGCCTAGCCTAATCAACAGTGAGCCCCAGACCACAGTGAGAGACCCTATCTCAAGAAACACAATCCATGGATCCCGGCGAACAATTCCTGATGTTGAACTCTGGCCAACCCAGGTACATGCACACACAGGAAGTGTGAAAACTGCAAGGGATTCACCATTTGAAAGCACCAGAGTTATCAATTGTCAGTGATGGATTTTTAGATGTATTAAAGCATTAAATCTGCTCTGTGAGGAGCTGAGAACTGTACAGTGTATAGGGCTTGCAAGACAGTTCAGTGCATAAGGTGCTCACTACCCAGTCTGTGACCTGAGTTTGAGTTCCAGGACCCAATGGTGGAAGGAGAGAACTGAATCCCACCAGCTGTCCTCTGACCTCCACATACATGCTGCAGCAAACATGTGCATGTACAAGCACACACACACCAATAATAAAATGCAATAAAAAATTTAAAAAGAACACTATCTCTGGATGCTTCAAAAATGATGGAAATGTACCAACAGACTTTAGTATTTTAAATCTAATGGAATGTTAATCTAACCACACCTCATTTGTAAATCTAAATTTTTAAACTTTGGAGGCTGGAGAGATAGCTTAGCAGTTAAAGAGCACTGGCTGCTCTTGCGGAGGAACAGGGATCGAGTTTCAGCACCCACATGGCAGCTAACAACTGTCTATAACTATAGCTCCATGGGATCTGATACCTTCTTCTGACTCTGGGCATTGCATGACATGGGTGCACTTACACACATGCAGGTAATACATTCATACATAAAATAAATAAATACTTTAAAATTTTAAACTTTATTAATTATATTATTCATAGTACTGAAAAAGTTGTAAAACTTGAAAACAGATTAACCATGATGCTTAAATTACTAGACACAAAAATAATAATTTGAAGTGGTTAAAATATTCCTTTATGAATGGCTCTCTCAAATCAAAATGTATTATAAGTTGCTTAAAAATCATACATTGAGACTGTGCATAGAAAGAGTAATTCAGCAGAAAATTGCTTATAGAAATATTTATTTACACACTCAAAGATTTAGTAAGGTCAGTAGACATATTTCTCATGAAAGCCTGGTATCTCCATTGATCCTGAATGACAGATCTGTGCGAAGGTGTCTTGCAGAAAGTCAAAATGATGAACAGATCCACCTCACATGACTTTGTCCTAATTCTAGCATAAGAATTCAAAACATTAGGAAGCTATATCTGATAAACTTATCTAAATTTGCATAAATTAACTTTTGTTAGAATGATAAAAGTTGTGAATATTTATAATTGTTGGAGTCATTTTTTAAGTGATAGCTATAATACTTTTTGGCACTCGAATGCTCATAGAAATCTAACAGTGAATACACAGGCTTGAAACCCTATTAAACATTCTTAGGTCAGTATAAGGAATATTTTGTTCTAATTGATTGAACACATAAACAATTTTTTATTACTTTTGCAGGGGTTATAATGTGTTTATACATGTGCGAGTGTAGTTGCATGCATTCTGCAATGTGTGTGTGTGTGTGTGTGTGTGTGTGTGTTAGCTGGCTTTGACCTTTGGGGCTTCTCCTATTTCTGGGCCCATCTCACCTTAGGAGTGATGGTATAATAGATGCATACTACCATGTCTGACCTATGTCCATAGGTTCTAGGGACCCAAATGTGGGTCCTGGCTCTTGAGCCTCAGGTACTTTACCTACTGAACTCTCTCCTCAGCCCTAAACACAATATATTTTTTCTTTCACGTTCTAGATGACTACCACACATATTTAAGAAGCATACTGCAAAAGCTTCAGGATGCTCATTAAACAGATTTCATGGAATTCATGAGGAAATAGTTAATTTGTGCTTTGCTCATTGTGTAATGCCTAGTTCTCTTTCACAAATGCAGACTTCTAATCTCTGGATCACTTCACTCCTTACAACTTCACATTCCAGAACTAGAGTTGAAAGCAAGCATTCAAAAGGGACAGCTCTGCCAATGAATCTTTAAGATGTTGTTGTGGAGTACAGAGCTTAGATGGGGGATTTCCCAGGACCACCTGAAGCACAGGTAGGAGCTGGGCGCTTCAGCCAGGCAGATTGTTTGGTTTGATTCAATCTTCTTGCATGGCTGTGGGGGCAGTGTCGTCCTGCTAGCTGGCATAAAAGGTGGCCCTGGTTTTGCACGAAGGATGCTTGTACTCATGGATTATCACTTATAGCTAAAAAATGAAAAAAAAAAAAAACAGAGAAAGATGCAGGACAGTTATGGAAGAATACATGATCTGGGATGGGGTGGGGGGGGGGGGGGGGGTGAAGGGAAAGGGAAATATGCCTGATCTGAATTGGAAAATGATGTACGAAATACACAAAGCATCAATAAAAAATTAAAAAAAAAAGGTGGCCCTGTTGCCACTGTGAGACTTGAGTGAACAGAGCTTAGATATGGGATTTCCCAGGACCACCTAAAGCACAGAGTACCTGGGCATGGGATAAACAGGCATAACCCGCCCTCCCCCCCCCAAACTGGAATTGCCCAGGGAATGTCCAAGTGGATTCTTTGGAGAACCTTCAGGACAGAAAGGGAAGAGTGAGTTAGACTCCCAATAGAAAGTCTAAAACTTAGACAAGTCAACACTCCATAAGCAAGGAGAAAAACAAATCAATCAATCAAACAAACAAACAATCAAGACATCTGAAGGAGGCAAGCAAAGCAAGCCTCCAATACAGTGAAGAGGCATTTGGGTTTCACATTGGAATACAGGCAAAGAGAAACCCACATGCCAGGGACATGAAGAAGGGTCAACATGGGAAAGGTGCAGGATAATTCTACACCAAACTCTACCAACCCTGTGGGAGATTCCTGCAGTGGGATCCCCCTGGGGATGGCCCAGGACACAGATATTAGAAGAACAATTGTGGACATACTCAAAGAAATCAAAGACTATAAAGAACAAGTCAGAGAACTAAGGACAGAGAATGAAAAACTCAAGAAGGACCTAGAGAGAGAGAAAATGATGACAAATTCCAGAAGGATGTGGAAACACTGAAAAGATCCCATGTTGAATCAGAAAAGTAAACCAACCAGCAAAGCAAAGAGCTACAGGAAGAGATTTTGAAGCTCCAAAAGGAAGTGGAAATACTAAAGAAATTACAAGACAAAATGAAAAAGGAAATTAAACACTCATCCAATCAAGAGGAAAGGAATGGAAAAAGCAGAACAAAGAATATCAGACCTGGAAGATAACACAGAACAACTAAAAACCTCAAGTAAAGATTACAAAAAAATTAAAAATAGACAAAAGTGGAACAACCAGGAACTGTGGGACACTATGAAAAGATCAAACCTCCACATCATAGGAATAGAGGACGGAGAAGAATCCCAAGAGAATGGCATTGATCAGATCTTCAACAGAATAATAGATGATAATTTCCCCAAACTGGAAAAAGACAAACCAATACAAATACAAGAAGCACATAGAACTCCAAACAGACAAGATCAGAAAAGGAGCTCTCCACCAATATCATAGTTAAAATGCTAGACGACCAAAACAAAGACAAAATTCTGAAAGCCATAAGAGAAAAACAACAAGTTACATATCCAGGGAAACCTATCAGAATTACAACTGACTTCTCAGTGCAAATTATGAAAGCAAGAAGAATGTGGAGCGAAGCATTCCCAGTGTTAAAGGACTATAGATGCCAACCCAGGTTACTATTCCCAGCAAAAATGTCGCTTATAGTTGAAGGAGAGAGAAACGTCTTCCATGACATAAAAAAGAAAGAAGAATACATGTCCAGAAAACCAACCCTTCAGAGAATACTTGAAACAATTCAAAGGACAGAACAAAGGAGCAACTATCCCCAGGCATGTAGAAAGAGAAATTAATAAAAGCATAACTGCAGAAGTAAAAACCTAGACCAAAAACACAAATGGATAATAAGGTCAAATGAAGCAACACACATCTATCAGTTATAACCTTAAATATTAATGGACTAAACTCCCCAGTCAAAAGACATAGACTGGGAGATTGGATTAGACAACAGAACCCATCTATATGCTGTCTACAAACGCATCTTACCTTCAAGAATAGGCACCACCTTAAAGTGAAAGGATGGAAAAAAATATTCCAAGCAAATGGTACCAAAATGAAAGCAGGTGTTGCTATTTTAATATCAGACAAAATAGACTTCAAAGTAAAAGAAATCAGAAGAGACAAAGAAGGCCATTACATTTTTTTTGTCTTTTGTCTTTTGTATTTTTGAGACAGGGTCTCTCTGTAGCCCCAGCTGTCCTGGAACTCACTCTGTAGACCAGGCTAGCCTTGAACTCACAGAGATCCACCTGCCTCTGCCTCCTGAGTGCTAGGATTAAAGGTGTGAGTCACCATGCCCGGCTCTTATCCACCATTGTGGGTGCTAGGAATTGAACCCTGGTCCTCTGCAAGAGCAGTCGGTGCTCTTAACCACTGAGCTATCTCTCCAGCCCTGGCCATTACATTTTTTATCGAAGGAACAATTCACCATGAAGATTTCACAATCATGAACATATATACACCAAACTCTGGTGCACCAAACTTTATAAAGACAATTTTCCAGGACCACAAGGCACAGATTAACCCCAGTACACTCATAGTAGGGGATTTCAATACCCCACTGAGCCCTTTGGACAGGTCAACAGGACAAAGAATAAACAGAGAGACATCTGAACTGAATGATATGATACACCAAATGGACCTCACAGACATTCATATTCTACCCTAATACGAGAGAATACACTTTCTACTCAGCACCCCACAGAACATTCACCAAAATTGTCCACAAACTGGGACACAGAAGAAACCTCCACAAATACAAAAAGATTGAAATAATTTCATGCATTCTATCAGACCACAATGTAATAAAGCTCATTATCAACACCAGGATAAGCCCTACTATATACAAGAACATATGGAGACTAAACAACACACTCCTGAATAATGAATGGGTCAAGGAAGAGATAAAGAAAGAAATAAAAACATTCCTGGAACTGAATGACAATGATAATACAACACAACAAAACCTATGGGATACTTAAAAGCAGTCCTAATAGGTAAGTTTATAGCCCTGGGTGCCTACATTAGAAAAACAGAAAGAGCACAAGGGAATGATCTAACACTACAGCTAAAAACACTTGAGAGACAAAAACAGATGAACCCTAAACACAACAGACAGGAAGAAATAACAAAAATCAGAAACAATAGAAATCAATGAAGAAATAGAAACCATAAGAAAACAATACAAAAAAAATCAATGAATCCAAAAGTTGGTTTTTTATTGAGAGAATAAACAAGATAGACAGACCTCTAGCCTAGTTAACCAAAAAAAAAAAAAAAAAAAAAAAGAAGGAGCAACTCCAAATCAATACAATCCATGATGAAAGAAGAAATATCACAACAGACAATGAAAAGATCCAGACAATCATACGGGAATACTTCAAATACCTATACTCTACTAAGTTTGAAAACCTAGAAGAAATGGATGAGTATCTGAAATCCTAGGAATCAGCGAAGCTCAACCAAGAAGAGATCAATAGCTTAAACAGACCCATAATATATGAAGAAATTGAAGATGTAATAAGAAACCTCCCAACTAAAAAAGCCCAGGCCCAGAGGGTTTCATAGCAGAATTCTATAAAACATTTCTAAAGGATTTACAACCAATATTACTCAAATTGCTTAGAGGACACAAACAGAGGGAATTCTCCCAAATTCCTTCTATGAAGCCAGGTTCACTCTAATAGCAAAACCAAGCAAAGATACAACCAAAAAGGAGAACTATAGGCCCATCTCGTTAATGAACACAGATGCAAAAATTCTAAACAGGATACGGGCAAATCGCATACAGACCCACATCAGGAAGATCATCCATCGTGACCAAGTTGGATTCATATCAGAGATGCAGGGATGGTTCAACATATGAAAATCAATAAATATCATCAAATATATAAATGGACTGAAAGGCAAAACCCACATGATCATCTCAATTGACGGGAAAAAGCCTTTGACAAAATCCAGCATCACTTCATACTTAATGTCCTAGAGGGAATTGGATTGGAGGGATCATTCTTCAATGTAATCAAAGCCATATACAGGAAACCCACAGCCAATATCATCCTAAATGTGGAAATGACAGAAACATTTCCTTTAAAGGTAGGAACTCAGCAAGGCTGCCCCCTGTCGCCACTCCTCTTCAATATAGTGCTTAAAACACTTCCTAGGGCAATAAGGAAAGAAAAGGAAATTAAAGGAGTACTAATTGGAAAAGAAGAAGTCAAGCTATCCCTTTTGCTGATGATATGATTGTTTACTAAAGGGATGCTTAAAACTCCACCAGAAAACTCCTAGAAATGATTAAGAGCTTCAGTAAAGAGGCAGGATACAAAATTAACCTAGAAAAATCAGTAGCCTTTCTTTACACCAATAACAAGCAACTGAAGAAGGAATTCAAGGAGACCTCCCCACTCACAATAGCCTCAAAAACAATAAAATACCTAGGGACAAACCTAACCAAAGACACTAAAGATCTCTACAAAAAATTTTAAACCCTTGAAGAAGGAAATTGAAGAAGACATCAGAAGATGGAAAAATCTCCCATTCCCATGGATTGGGAAATTAATATGGTAAAATTGTCTATTCTACCCAAACTCTTGTACAGATTTAATGCAATCCCAATTAAAATCCCCAAGAGTTTATTCACAGGCTTGGAAAAAAGTGCTTAATTTCATTTAGAAAAACAAAATACCCTGAATAGCCAAAGCAGCCCTGAGTGAAAAGAGCAATACATGGGGATATCTATACCAGACTTCAAAGTATACTACAGGTCTATAGTCATAAAAACAGCTTGGTACTGGCACAAAAACAGACCTGTTGGCCAATGGAACAAAAGTGAAGTTCCAAACTTGAGCACATACAATTTCAGCCACCTCATATTTTACAAGGGCCCAAGAAGACACAATGGAGGAAAGATAACATCTTCAGCAAGCAGTGTTGGCAAAACTGGATCACTACTTATAGAAGAATGCAATTAAACCCTTCCTGTACAAAAGTCAACTCCAGATGGATTAAAGACTTCAATGTGAAATCCCAAACTCTGAAGGTGATAGAAGAAAAAGTTGGCAGCAGACTACAAGACATAGGCACAGTAAAAGACTTCCTAAATCAGACAGCAGCTGTGCAAGAATTAAGGTCCACAATTGACAAATGGGACCTCATTAAACTCAAAAGCTTCTGTACATCAAAAGGAACAATCAAGGAAGTGAAGAGAAAACCCACAGGGTGGGAGGAAACCACCGCAGATACATCTGACAAAGCATTGATTTCCAAAATATATAAACTACTCAAAAAACAAAGAAGAAAGAAAGCAAATGACCCACTCAAAAGATGGAGCAAAGAGCTGAACAGGGACTTAACAAGTGAGGAATTAGAGATGGCTGAGAAACATCTTTAAAAGTTTTCAAAGTCACTATTAAGGAAATGCAACTTAAAACCACTTTACTATATCATCTTACTCCTATAAGACTGGCTAAGATCAAGAAAACAAATTATACCAAGTTTTGGAGAGGTTGTGGGGAAAGGGGAACACTCATCCACTGCTGGTGGGAATGTAAACTTGTATAGCCACTATGGAAAGCAGTGTGGAGACCCCTTGGAAGACTTGGAATGAACTTGCCACCTGACCCAGCCATACCACTCCTGGGTATGTATCCTCAAGGCTCATCTTACCACAGAGATACATGTACAGCCATGTTTATTGCAGCTCTCTTCACAATAGGAAGGAGCTGCAACCAACTCAAGTGTCCCTCAACCAATGAGTGGATAGAGAAAATGTGGTACATCTACACAATGGAGTTCAATTCAGCGATAAAGAAAAATGACATCATAAACTTTGCAAGTAATTGGATGGAGCTAGAAGATATCATGCTGAGTGAAGTAACACAGTCCCAGGAAAACAAACGACAAATGGTTTCCCTCTCTTTGGATGCTAGCACCAATTACCTAATTGTACGGCAAACTGAGCAACGTCAATGTGAAAAAAAAAATAAAAAAATAAAATTTTGTTGCATCAGTCCCAATGTTTTTTAATTCCATAATAATAAATGTCTTGTTGATTTACCAAGATATACTGATTCCAAGTCAGTGACCTTCAGATGTGCAACGAAATTCATTTTAGAAAAGTTAAAATATTTTTTTATTTTAAAAATATTTTTTGCTAACACTGAAAGTTTTATATGTGTTTTGCTTCACAACTCTAATTTTAAATTACAATAATATAATATTTAAGAAAAAGAAAGAAGAGGGATGGTCATTTTCACAGAAATATATCTGTGAAGAAATAACGTCACCACTATTGGAAGGTGATCAACTCATAAAAGGACAGAAGAGTGGAGATGAGGGGCATAAAAAGACCGATAACAGAGAAGATCATGCTACTGATAGCACAGAACATCAGGCTGGTGAGATCACAGAAGAAAATGCTAGTGATAGTACAGAAGATCATGCTAGTGAGAGCACAGAACATGCTAGTCAGAGCACAGAAGATCATGCTAGTGAGAACACAGAAGATCATGCTACTGCTAGCAGAGAAGATCATCCTGGTGAGATCACAGAAGAAAATGCAAGTGATAGTACAGAAGATCATGATAGTGACAGCACAGAAGATCATGCTAGTGAGAGCACAGAAGATCATGCTAGTGAGAGCACAGAAGATCATGCTAGTGAGAGCACAGAAGATCATGCTAGTGAGAAAAAGAACATGCTAGTGAGAGCACAGAACATCATGCTAGTGAGAGCACAGAACATCATGCTGGTGAGATCACAGAAGAAAATGTTAGTGATAGTACAGAAGATCATGTTAGTGAGAGCACAGAAGATCATGTTAGTGGGAGCACAGAAGATCATGCTAGTAAGAGCACAGAAGACCATGCTAGTGAGAACACAAAAGATCATGCTAGTGAGAGCACAGAAGATCATGCTAGTGAGAGCACAGAAGATCATGCTAGTGAGAGCAAAGAAGATCATGCTAGTGAGACACAGAAGAACATGCTAGTGAGAGCACAGAAGATCATGCTAGTGAGATCACAGAAGATCATGCTAATGAGAGCACAGAACATGCTTGCGAGAGCAAAGAAGACCATGATAGTGAGAACACAGAAGAACATGCTAGTGAGAGCACAGAAGAACATGCTACTGAGAGCACAGAAGATCATGCTAGTGAGAGCAAAGAAGAACATGCTAGTGAGAGCACAGAACATGCATGTGAGAGCAAAGAAGACCATGCTAGTGAGAACACAGAAGAACATGCTAGTGAGAGCACAGAAGAACATGCTACTGAGAGCACAGAAGATCATGCTAGTGAGAGCACAGAGGAACATGCTAGTGAGAGCACAGAACATGCTTGTGAGAGCAAAGAAGACCATGCTAGTGAGAACACAGAAGAACATGCTAGTGAGAGCACAGAAGAACATGCTACTGAGAGCACAGAAGATCATGCTAGTGAGAGCACAGAAGAACATGCTAGTGAGAGCACAGAACATGCTTGTGAGAGCAAAGAAGACCATGCTAGTGAGAACACAGAAGAACATGCTAGTGAGAGCACAGAAGAACATGCTACTGAGAGCACAGAAGATCATGCTAGTGAGAGCACAGAAGAACATGCTAGTGAGAGCACAGAAGATCATGCTAGTGAGAGCACAGAAGATCATGCTAGTGAGAGCACAGAAGAACATGCTAGTGAGAGCACAGAAGATCATGCTAGTGAGAGCACAGAAGAACATGCTAGTGAGAGCACAGAAGATCATGCTAGTGAGAGCACAGAAGATCATGCTAGTGAGAACACAGAAGAAAATGCTAGTGAGAGCACAGAAGATCATGCTAGTGAGAGCACAGAAGATCATGCTAGTGAGAGCACAGAAGATCATGCTAGTGAGAGCACAGAAGATCATGCTAGTGAGAGCACAGAAGAACATGCTAGTGAGAGCACAGAAGAACATGCTAGTGAGAGCACAGAAGATCATGCTAGTGAGAGCACAGAAGAACATGCTAGTGAGAGCACAGAAGATCATGCTAGTGAGAGCACAGAAGATCATGCTAGTGAGAGCACAGAAGAACATGCTAGTGAGAGCACAGAAGATCATGCTAGTGAGAGCACAGAAGAACATGCTAGTGAGAGCACAGAAGAACATGCTAGTGAGAGCACAGAAGATCATGCTAGTGAGAGCACAGAAGAACATGCTAGTGAGAGCACAGAAGATCATGCTAGTGAGAGCACAGAAGATCATGCTAGTGAGAGCACAGAAGAACATGCTAGTGAGAGCACAGAAGATCATGCTAGTGAGAGCACAGAAGAACATGCTAGTGAGAGCACAGAAGAACATGCTAGTGAGAGCACAGAAGATCATGCTAGTGAGAGCACAGAAGAACATGCTAGTGAGAGCACAGAAGATCATGCTAGTGAGAGCACAGAAGATCATGCTAGTGAGAGCACAGAAGAACATGCTAGTGAGAGCACAGAAGATCATGCTAGTGAGAGCACAGAAGAACATGCTAGTGAGAGCACAGAAGAACATGCTAGTGAGAGCACAGAAGATCATGCTAGTGAGAGCACAGAAGAACATGCTAGTGAGAGCACAGAAGATCATGCTAGTGAGAGCACAGAAGATCATGCTAGTGAGAGCACAGAAGAACATGCTAGTGAGAGCACAGAAGATCATGCTAGTGAGAGCACAGAAGAACATGCTAGTGAGAGCACAGAAGAACATGCTAGTGAGAGCACAGAAGATCATGCTAGTGAGAGCACAGAAGAACATGCTAGTGAGAGCACAGAAGATCATGCTAGTGAGAGCACAGAAGATCATGCTAGTGAGAGCACAGAAGATCATGCTAGTGAGAGCACAGAAGATCATGCTAGTGAGAACACAGAAGAACATGCTAGTGAGAGCTCAGAAGATCATGTAAGTGAGAGCACAGAAGATCATGCCAGTGAGAGCACAGAAGATCATGCTAGTGAGATCACAGATCATGCTAGTGAGAGCACAGAAGATCATGCTAGTGAGAACACAGAAGAACATGCTAGTGAGAGCACAGAAGATCATGTTAGTGAGAGCACAGAAGATCATGCTAGTGAGAGCACAGAACATGCTAGTGAGAGCACAGAAGTTCATGTTAGTGAGAGCACAGAAGATCATGCTAGTGAGAGCACAGAAGATCATGCTAGTGAGAACACAGAAGTTCTTGCTAGTGAGAGCACAGAAAAACATGCTAGCAAGGAAAATGACATGTGTTTCACACTTTTAATTTCAAAGCCTCTTAAATTTTAGTAATAAGTTCACTGAAGTCAAATTTTTCTTTGCATCAGAACTTTAAAAGACAAATTTGGGTCTAAAAGTATTAATGAAACAATGGTTTGCAAACTCTTCAGGTGTTAAAATGACTTCATTCCAATATAGGCTACACTGCTTCTTATAACATTTGTGCATTGGTTGTTGATTTCTCCCTCAACTCAAGCCTTTTCACTGGGTTCCCCTGAGGCTTGACAGGAATTTTTTTTTTTTTGTATGTGTATGAATGTATTGTCTGCATGCAGGTCTGTGCACCCGTGTCGTGCAATGCCGCGGAGGCCAGAAGAGGGTCTCGGATTCCCCTGGAACTGGAGTTCTCCTGGAATTGGAGTTATAGACGGTTCTTAGCCGCCATGTGGGTGCTGGGGATCGAACCCGGGTCCTCTGCAAGAGCATCGGTGCTCTCAACCGCTAGGCCATCTCTCCAGCCCCTTGACAGGAATTTTGTAGTCTGATGGGAAAGATTTCATTAAGAATAACACCAATACACAATTAGACTGTAGAAGTTAAAGATATTCCATTTTTTGTTTTATGTGTTTATTAAATTTATAAAAAATGCCTTTACAAAACTATATGTATTGTATTTATTCCATTCTCATTATTAAAGATGATTGAGCTGATAAAAGTTGGGAATTTATCTTGATTATGAGTAGAATTATCAATGCCAATAAATGTTCCCATATCCTGTGGTATTTAGTGAGGAAGTATTTATCTTGATGATGGCCTGCTCTGTATTATCAAATATTGTTTGTTAATCTTTAGGAGATAGGAGTTTCTTTTCCCAATATTTTATTAGAATTAAATACTATATTAATAAAGTGTTGAATTCACAACAGCTGCATTTCAAGTTTTATGAGTGTGAGATAATTATTTGGTTCAACCCTAACATATGTAGCTCAGAGAAGAACTGGTTTAGGTGTACACACAGGCTTTTTTTTTTAATAGATGAGTGGTTCAATGAATGGATGAATGAATAGGTGGATGGAGAGATGAATGAAGAATGAGCATAAGACCATTACGATGTGAAACAACTTATTTACAATACGGCCAGCTGTTATAACTACATTCACTTGTACTATAAATACTATACTACTGAGTAAGTGAAACTATGGAAGTGCAGGAGGAGAGACCATAAGATATTTTTATACTGAAAATTAATTAAAAGAAATGGTATTTGTGCCAGCCATAGCCAGCATTCATTATCTGGAGCTTTTATATTTTCACAACCCTTGAAATTGTAGATAGTGTTGCTTAGTGGGAGTGCAGTTACCTAATCATCCTGTGATACACAAAGTATTTCTAAGGAAAAACTATTTCTTCCTGTACCAGTTAAAACCATAGGAAAAAGACAGTAGTTAGAGACTCTAAAATCCAAATAGTATTTCACTGGTGTTTTCTCTGGGCTTTCTATTCTTTAAGCTATAGATGTTTTCCCATTTTGGTTTAATTTTGTCACTGTTTCCTTTTTTCCTTTCCCTACGGATTAGTGGGAATAGGGAAAACCAATAGCAGAATTGGGTACTTTTGCGGGAGTGTGTGTGTGTGTGTGTGTGTGTGTGTGTTTGTGTGTGTGTGTGATACTTTTTGAATCAAAAATAAGCAAGAACTTAGAAATAAGATGAGTTTGAACATTAACTCATGGATTCTGTGCATAAGAGTTCGACAGCAAACTGAATGAGAAGGAGCACTACCCAGGGTTCCCATACCTTGATTCTAACTGGATGTATGATACAGTAAATATTAGATAACAAGAATTAGAATAGAAGACAATATCAAGGAGTGCTTACACAATGACAAACTATCCTAACAAGGCAGTATTCCTGAATTTGTCCTCAACAATTGTCTGAAATGTTATTGTTCCTATTTTACGGATAAGGACAGTCAAGGCTAAGAAAAGTTAGTCATGGAAAATTGTAGCTTTGAGAAATGGTCATAGCAATATTTTCAGCCTCATGTGTTTTCTCAAAAACCTTGCCACTCTGTATAAAGGTGAAGCCTATTTCACCTTGCCTGGCTATTTGATAAGTTTGTGGTCTTCTAGTTAGTCAGATATGGTAGTAATGATATTTCAAATTATTTATAGAAAACACCCAACTTTCAGGCTTTTACTTTGGGGGAAATTCAGCCTTGGGACGGCCAACATGTTGTAAGAATCACATAGACACACCACAGGTGAGTGATCCAATGAAGAGCCCAGTTTCAACTGTCCATGAGTGAGCCATCTACAGATGAATCAAGATTCCATCTTTAAGTTGTCCAGTCAGTGGTCCAGAAAATAAGACACATACAATCCATTCCTCTTACGACCTGTCAAAACTTTTGACACAGAATCATAAGCACCTTAAGAAGTCATAGTACACAATGTCTGAGGGTCGTGCAATGCCATTACAGAAACAAGCACCAGCTATTGAGTAGAGTATCTGGGCTTTATATCCAGAGAGATTGGTGCGGGGTCTCAATCCCATATTTGATACACCTCTTAATAAATCAGCACTCAAACACCTTTCAATGCTCTCTTCAAAGAATCCTAATGGTGTCCAATAATGAAATCAAATTACTGAATTCACTTAATCCAACTCCACATTTGCTTTATGACAATCTGGCACATGCACAGCTTGTTGAGATTGATTAAAAAGTTACTGGCAAGGGGCTGGAGAGGTGGCCTAGCGGTTGAGAGCACTGACCGCTCTTACAGAGGACCCGGGTTCGATCCCCAGCACCCACATGGCGGCTGAAAACCGTCTGAAACTCCAACTCCAGGAGAACTCCAGTTCCAGGGGAATCCGACACCCTCTTCTGACCTCCGCGGCATTGCACCACACGGGTGCACAAACCTACATGCAGACAGTACACTCATACACATACAAAAATAAATAAAATAAAATTAAAAATTAAAAAAAAAGTTACTGGCAAGAATTAGAACTTTGGCCCCTGAGAAGCTGACCTTCATTGTAAATTAGTATGAACATATTGCCAAGAGGCAATTAGTCTCTGGTATTTTATCTACATGATTCTATATCCCATGACTTAATTAGACAAGATGCATTCAAGAACAAGAGCCTTCTACTGAGACCACTAGAAGTTTACCGAGCCACACCTACCCGGGAGAAAAATCACAGGTCATTATAAATATTTTACAAAGGACTAGACACCAAGGAAATAAGAGATAAGAGAAAGACTTGAATCAAACATTTGAGAACATGGTGATGATTAAAATATTTGCATTGCATGTACGTGTAGGGAAAAATCCACATAGTTGCATTAAAAGACCTTATAAAATAATCATCTTGTAATATGCTAGCCATAATGTCTACGATGCCTGGACCTAAGCACTGGGATCTGGCTCAAAGAAGAGGGGTCAAGTTCCTTCAGTTATGACTATAACAGAGTTGTCATCTTCTGACTTGCTTCTAAGTCGTATCCTTCCATTCTCTCTTAATTATCTGCTGCCATCTCAACTGATTGTTCCTGATGATCTGTCCTTCATCTCCTGATTCTTGGTTATTAGCAGTTTGCTACAGACTGCTCCTTTCTTCCTACATCTCACTGGCACTCTGCTGAAAGCCACTGCTATGGCTATGTTCTTATGTAAACTGCACCACACTAGCTTTAGCTCCATGGCGGGCAGGAATTGACCTCCTTCCAGAAAACACCAGAACAGAGACATTGTATTGCTAGTATTGACTGATGAATTTTACTCCAGAGCACCCTTACTAGTTTTCTACTTATCTATTTGTTCATTCAACCATTTGTTTTGCAAACCTTTACTAAATTTCCTTTATAGATAAAGCTCTGTGGCTAATCCAGGGATTGCAAAAGATTAAGATATGGTAGTGCTCCCCAGGGATTTCAGGCCAGGAACAAGTCTAGCTGAGGTGCGGTAGAATTGATTGGAGAATTCAAAAAGCAACTGCAGAAGGAATAATCTGCCACCTGATCTTAGAAGGGTTCTTTTATTTGATAGGGATCACCGTTGCTGTGACATGTAGGCTGGTTTACAGCTGAGCAAGCCTGAGGTGTCAAAATCGAGAGAAGCGTTTTCTAGAGCACTTCAGGATCTAGTGGTCATTCCAATGGAACTTGTGAGTTAGACTTTCATAGGTAGATCTTGTTAAATGTTCTTCAGTCTTTTGGCTTTAAATTACCATTAATGGATTAAATAATGGAAGCGGGCATACAATATCCCCCGAGGCATAGTATTGTAAGTAATGCTCAGTTCCAGTTGCTGTGCTTTCAGGAGGCAGTAGTTCTGTACAGCAGTCCATGTGTTGTACCATACATCCCTGGCTGGATATACAATGTCTCCCACGGGCTTATGTCTGGAAGATTTGGTCTTCGGTGGACAGCACCATTTTGGGAGTGGCTGGAGACTTCAGAAGCTGAGTGGAAAAAGCAGGTAATGGGGTTGTGGGCTTCCAGGCTGTACTGTGTGTCTGACACCTTCATTTGTCTATTTTCTGGCTGCTGTGAGGTGAGCCCCTTTGTACCTTTATGCCTTTCCACCATGAGTTTCTTCCTCACCACAGTCCAGAAACACTTGATGTGGCCAATGTGGACTGAAACTTTTGAAAGTATGAGCCCAAACAAGTAGTTCCTTCTTTAAACTGTTTCTGTTCATTGTCAGAATGATGGAAAACTGACTGAACGCCATCAATCCTGTATAATTAAGTCTCTACCTGCTTAGTCTTCCATAGGCCTCTAGCACTGGATTTGTGGTTTTCATGTAGCAATACTGTGTGTGTGTGTGTGTGTGTGTGTGTGTGTGTGTGTGTGTGTGTGCATATGGTGTGCGTGCGCATTTGGGTGCATATGCACGTAGAGGGGGAAGTCAGAGGTCATTTTGTGAGTGCTTCCCTGGGCTTCATCTACCTTCTTTATCTAAGATAGGGTTCCTTTATTGGTCCAAGACTCCCAAGAAGGGAAGGCTGGCTGGCCAGGGAGCCTTGGGGAGGGGGGGCTGTCCATCTGTTTCCTACTTCTCCAGAGCTAGTGCTGTAAGTACACGCCACCACACTGCCTTTGGAACATAGATTCGGGAAATCATACTCCACACCTCTTGCTCTTGAGCCAAGCATTTAACTGATGGAACCATCTCCCCAGTCCCTCCCTACAGAGATATTTTGATGTCATTGAAGCAAATGTAAGAATTCATACTGGTCTTGTAGAAGGTGCAGAGGATAGGTTTCTGAGAAAGTGTGGCTTGAAATAGGGATCTAACTCTGTAAATAGTTCAAAAGCATCTGGTTCATGGAAATGAATTAACACTGGGGACACAAGTGCTCAAAATATATGTTGATTTCCTAATAATACCTTAAACACTGAGAAAATATATACTTTCTTAGGCATGTCACCTACTGTGTGCGCAGAGACATTATTCCATAGCTGCTCTCTTAAAATCCATATGCCAATTACTATAGAAAGCAAGAGTTCTCCCCAGTGTTCCAGAGGAGCAAGCTTGTAAGACTGATATGTGTCGATACCCAAAAGCCTCGGAGGAGCAAATAACTGTTCTAACTCTCCCAGGACTCCCTTCCTTGTCTGTGCTGCCATGGAAACCAGTCTCTTGTCCAACTTGAGTTCTCCAATAATTAGTCTTAAAAGAACATTCCTCATTTGTAAATGAACAAATCGGCCCTCTTCACCAAGGTTGTTGCTGCCTTGTAGTCTGCACACCATGGTGTTTGACAAAAATATTTTCTATTCACTTATTAATTAAACATTATTATTAATAGTCTGGTAAATGCAGAGCATGGTGGAGTCACTACAAGAAGAAAGTGTGTCCGGAGCCAGCTGACCAGGTACGTGCCAGAAGTCAGGGTAAGGTTCTCTTTGCCTACCCTACCCCAGCAATGACATAATTTGTCACACACAGAACCTTTCATCTTAGCTCCACCACCAGGCTACAGATTTAACGCCTTCTTCGATTCCTTAACTTTCACTAAGGGACACTACCACATTGCCTCTCAGGATCTGGGTTTGTGAATATTTCACATGCACTGTTCTTGTTCCTTATCAGAATCCATCTCAATATATTAGAAGTTATGGCTAACACATGGAAAAATACAGTTTTGGGTAGGAGGAGTTTTCTACCAGATAAAGGAATTGAGGTACACAGAGATGACTGGATTAGAACAGATTCTATGTTAAGTATAGAGTATACAGCCAGAGAATAGCTCCAGGACAGACCATTCCCAGGAAAATTGATGAGCAAAATTGGAGGGAAGAATCAGTTTCTAAACATATTTCTACAGGAAAACATGGTCCAGGAGTAGAGATACTCAATAAATAATAAAAAGCCTAAATTGGGTGTGGGTTTGTATTAAAAAAGGAAGGGAAATGTACTTTCCGGTTACCTGTGCTATGCCTCCTACAACAACCAAGTGACTGACTGTAGGAAAGTCTGTCCAGTGTCTCTCACACTGTTTGCAGACAGAATCTCATGAGGTGCATGATGGCCTGGAACCTACTGCGAGGCCAGGATTTGTCCTTGGCCTCAACCTCCAAGTGCTGGTATTACCAGCGTGGGCTGCCATGGCCAATTTCATGTAGTGCTGGGGATTGAATCCAGAGTTTTCTGCACATTAGGCAAGTTTTCTACCAACTGAGCTTACATACCCAGTTTAAATTAGGTATTAAGTTTCTATTTGGGAAAATTTCTTTTATGAAGTGTGTTCTCCTAAAATATTTGGTATAGCTAATTAGAGAAACAAATTATGTAATAAGAACCCTGGTGTCACGTAACTATACTTCCAACGAATTTTTCACCAAAATTAAAAGACATGATTTCAGTTATTATAATATATAAAGTATATGACATCTTGGAAAACTCTCTGAAATAGTGGCAGTGATTATTTTTCTGACTTGGGGCAGATGCAGTGGTGTATGTCTTTAATTCTAGCTCTTCAGAGGCAGAGGCAGGTAGATCTCTGTGAATCTGAAGCAAGTCTGGTCAACATAACAAGTTCTGGACCAGCTAGGGATACATAGTGAGATCCTGTCTTAAAAAAACATTTCTAGGGCTGGAGAGATGGCCTAGCAGTTAAGAGCGCTGACCGCTCTTACAGAGGACCCGGGTTCGATCCCCAGCACCCACATGGTGGCCAAGAACTGTCTGAAACTCCAATTCCAGGAGAACTCCAGTTCCAGGGGAATCTGACGCCCTCTTCTGACCTCCGTGGCATTGCACAAGACGGGTGCACAAACCTGCATGCAGACAGTACATTCCTACACATATAGAAATAAATAAAAAATTAAAAAAAACATTTCTTTAACTTATAATAATAAATTGTACTCATTAACTAGTTTTTAAATTTTAATTCTGAGCATATCCTTGGATTTAATAATGTTTTCTTCTGATATCATTTAAAATTATTAGACATAAGCATATCTTCCCTGTGAAGTATTCCCATCCATTCTTTCAATTTAATGATATTCCAATTTGTTGATAGTTTAAACATATTTTTCGAGTGTGTCACTTTTTACTGAAATACTCAACAGCCATTTATTCTTCCCTTGTACTTCCTGAGTTGGGTAGTTTGAGATTTAGGAAGGTTTCCTATTTACTCACATTTTAATGATATACATTTCTACTTCACTGGTGGTAAAGGCTGATCAGTCACAGAAAGGTCAGTTAACACTAAATAGACCCTTTCTTTATGCAATTACAAAGAATAATATCTTTGTGCTGATGGCGCTGCACACTGAGTGGGTGAGGCAGAGAATTAATGTGCTGCCTTGTTGGCCCATGGGATACAGATTCTGATACAATAACCACAACTTATTCTAATTATGCTCCTTTAAAAGGTCATCAGCAAAAATGAGTTAAGGAATTATCAACTAACTTTATCATAAAATAATTCTGTACTACAGAAATGTAGAAGGTATAAGAACAGTACCTAGAAACCTCATTACAGATCAAAAAAACACTAATGCAATGGGATAAAGAGAGTGTGAAAATGCCTCTGTGTCTGTGTGTGTGTATGCATAAATTGAGAGTATTCAGAAAATTTTATATTATTTTTGCAAAGTGCTATTGATGTGATCGGGTAACTTGATCTCTGTATATTTGTGGGAAATGCTTAATTTTGATTTTGTTACTGTTTCATTTTTACATTCATGTGATACCATATTATATTTTAAGGATCCACTTATAAAATAATGCATGCAGATTACATTCCATACAGAATCACAGAGTGGTCCATGAGAGGAACTTGGAGCTCATCTTCATGACCACTGTCATCTTTATCCTCAAATTAGCATCAGTGCTTGGTGATGCCCTTCAGGAACAGAAATTAACAACAACAAAAATTCCCACATTGGTGATGTGAAATGGTGGCCACAAAAGTCAGGTTCTGCTCCAGGTGACACATGAATAACATCCGGATGAGCATCCAGTCCGGTGCGTGTCTAGTGCCTTCTCCAGGTTTCTATCACTTCCCTATCTGAGATCTGAATTTCAGTGCTCTTAAGAGTCTATGCTGACACAATATGTGTCCCCGCTTCTGAAAACCTTCTGGAATTATATCAGTCTGCAAAACTCCTAGATATTTGTAGAGAAAAATGTCCTTCAAATGTAAACATGCCTCTGTTTCCTTTCCATGGGAACACAGAGCACAGTGGTGCCAAACGTGGGAAGTACAGTGGATAGTCTGCGGCCTCATACAATACCCTCATGCATAGAGCTGTCACTCACAATTTCCTCTGTTGCCACCTTTGGTTAAATGTCCCTTGGGGGGGGGGGCATGAACACCTGTCCATTCACGTTGTTGCTCACCTGGGTCACTCTTCAGATCATGCCATGCATCTCAAGCAGGCAGGAATTACAATACCTCTAGCAGGTCTTGTCTTGAGATATGTCTGCTTTCCAAAAGGGCTGAATGCTAGTGTGAAAAAAAATTTACAATGCTTTCTAGACCAGGGATCAGACAATGATTCCATTGCCTGGTTCCTAGGCGCATATCACTGGAATACTATCATACCATTCATGTACATGCATTTAGATATTACGTATGGCTACTTTCTCTCACAGTGGCAATGATAACTGCAAGACTGAATGGACCCTACAGTCCTAAGTATGTGCTTTCTGTCCATTTGTAGAAAGAGCTGGCTGACCTCTGCTCTAGACCTTTCATTACCATACCATCATGATGCACACTGAAGCTCTATTTTAGACAACAAATACATCACCTATGGGCACATACTTGGAACTGTGTATAAGGGACAAGTACTGCAAAGCATTTTCTTGGCCTTTTCAATGGCAGAAAATAATAAAAAAGAAACATGGCCAATCAATAATAACTGAAAAGTTGCCCCTTTGAAAATAATGTGGTTTGTGAGTTTTGAGAGTACTCTCAAAATGGATTCAATAACTATGCAGAGAGCTGTTGGAGCTATTAAAATACTATCAATAATGCTCAAATGTGTCTCATCTATCCACGCCTTCTCTGGTTAACGGTATTTAATGGAAGCCTAGAGGTCTGTTCATTTGTGTCCTCTGAAACTTCTGTTATGAGCGTTCATAATATTGGCAAGCTAGAGTTTTTTTCTCAGGCAGTATAGGTGTCCATTCATCTGTAGACTTTCTAACTAAAACATGATACTCAACGTCTACCTTAGATTGCATAGTGGTTAGAAGACATGGTTCAGAAAAGCATTATAGTGACAACCTGTGACCTTTGCTGTGTGGAGAACATGGGAACTGAATGGAAAATGTTGCACAGTTTAGCACATGCCAAAGAACCAATGGGTGATTAGAGGGAAATTATAACTCAGAATTGAAGGGGGAGAAAGTAAATTAATGGGTGATATTTTGAGGATACATAGGCTCATGTGACACATAATGGTCCTGCTCTTCCTCATATGATTATGTGGATAATTATACATGTACATTTAAAAGCAGAAAGCTTTAAAACAAGGTAACAACACTGGAAATACAGATCTGCAGTAGAAGGTTGCCTAGGGACCAGGATCCCAACATTGTTACTAGTGATTCACAGACAGCAAAGAAGGTGAAGGAAATGTCAGCATCGCTGCCTGCCCAGTGTGTGGTGGTTTCTCACTATCTGCTCTTCTCTCAAGTTCACACTTGTTCAGTTGCTTACTTATTTCCCTTTCCCATCTCCTCATTTCTGCCTTTGGTCCCCCTTCTTAGGAACACAGCACTCAATGGTCTAAGGTCTTCTTACCTTTCTTCCCCCTGCAGATACTTTCTTCCCTTGCCAGCATCCAGAGTACCATATTCTTTGCTGTTCAAGCTCTGTCCTTCCCACATTGCCGTTTAGGAACAAAGATGTTAAAGAACTAAAACTAGGACACGGGGACACTTATTAACTTCATTTTTCCTCCCCAAAATAAGACCACCTCCTGAAAACCACACAATGGAAGGAGGACAGAGAGATGGAGATTATGTGATTGCCTTCATTTTAATCTTGGCTAGATACTAATTAAGATAATTGTGGTAGAGCATGAAACTGAAAAATCTTTACTGTACATGGAAAGGTTAGAGCTATTTCATACTTCCGTATCAACTTGACATTTCAGCCTGGTAGGAAAAAATGACAGTATCATTGTAATAAGATTATGTGAGTAGAGTTAAATTTATGGCAATTGCACTTAGATTCTCATATACATGGAGGTAGGAAAACATTATATTTTTAGTCTATTGAAAACAAGGAGACTAGAACTGGAGAGTACAAGGCTAGACTCTCTGCAGGCTGGGTGCTGGCTATGAAATAAAGATGTGGCATTTGGAAGAGTAAGATTTTCTTTTTGAGAAGTAATTCTTAGTAGAGATATTAAATATTGTGCTAGTTTGTAAAATGTATAGAGATTTTCATTTCAATGACTGGAGTGATAGCTCAGTCCATAAAGCACTTTTTACGTGAGTATCAGCACTAAGTCTAACCCAAAGCACACTTGTAAAATACAAAGAGACAAACAAACAAACAAACAAACAAAGTAAAACAGCCTGGGAGGTCTCATGCCTTGTAATCTCTGCACTGGACGGCAGGCATTGAAGACTCCCTGGGGACTCTGAACCATCAGTTTAATCAAAGTGATGAACTCCAGTTCACTCAGAGACCCTGTGTCAAAAGGTAAGGTGGGGAGTGACTAAGAAGACTCAGGCGTACATGCACACACATCATATGAAGCCCCACAAGTACTCACATTTGCTAACACGCAAGAACACACACACACAGACATACACACAAAAGGTTAGCTTTTCTATGAAAACAGGCAGTAGAAAAGGCAGAGTCTGTACCTCTAGCATCATGCACATCTCTGCACTGCAATTGCTGTTTATTAGACTTATTTACCTTGTATTCAAATATCCACCTCTCTGAACTGTTTGTGCCATGTTGACTTTCTGTCCCTACACGAAGTGCATAGTAGACTCTCAGGAAACATCATTCTAGTTAACAGATGAGTGAAATCGCATAATCCTCATGCCCTTTTAAGCACAGAGGTAGCTGCACAAAAGAAACGGTGTACTAATCCCTTGGTTTTTAAAGTGTCTGCCTCAGCTAAGTGTTCTTAAATGCATGGGACTTTCAAAGGGTCACACAGGACAGGCATTTTGTGTCCACATATGTTTTTAAACTCTTAGAGAAAGCTTTAAGATTCATCTTTACAACCTAAAAAACACAGGAATTTATCCATTTACATTTTGACTGAGAAAAATAATAAGGTTTCCGGTTCTTTAAATCCTAGTTTGCAAAAGCATTTTACTGTATAATCTCTCTGTGGTACATTCCAGTTTACTTGTAAGTTCTCCTTGGAAGACTAACAGAAATCTAAACCGCCCGCCTTGTTGCGTTTATACAGTTTGCTAAGCTCTGTTCTCACAACCCAGGAGATTAACATTCTAAAAAAAATAGTAAGGGAATTTTGTGTGAAATGAGTGGAGTTGATTTTTTTTTTTAAATTAAAGAGTGTCTTCAGCATTGCAGATACATATAAACCCTTTGGAAAAGTGAAAAATGCAAATTCCAAACCAGAGGTATTATAGTAAATTACCTCACACTGTTTATTTCTGAACAATGAAAGCCTAAAGTTCTTGCATATTTCAGTGGCCTAAATTGGAAAAAGGAAAATATCTCCCCAGTGCAAACTCCACTGCCCTCCTCCCCTCTCTTCTGGGGAAGAGATGCTCTGCTACTCAGTTCTGTAGGGTTGGCTGCTTCTCCAAGACAGAGCTCAGCAAGCGCCATTCCATTACCCCTGCGTCCACTCCTGTCAGTGTCAGACCTAGTGTTGTCCTTCCCTATTAAGTTTCTTTCGGTTCTTCCAGGAAAGGAAGTGCGAGCCCATTTTCTAGCATTAAATGTGAATTCCACTGCAGAACTATTTAATATCATCCAGCTTTTAGTGCTCAGTGATCTCAGAGTAAGGATTGACCTGAAAGACAGAGTTTACGTGGCATCTGCTTACATGCCACCAGGTGCTGAAATCTGGAGTCATCTTGACTGAGAGACTCTGAGCTTGATTCTGGGCTGAGCGTGGATGCTATGCATGGCTGCTATGCATGGCTTCTGTGCATGGCTGCTATGCATGGCTGCTATGCATGGCTGCTATGCTTGGATGCTATGCTTGGATGCTGTGCATGGATGCTGTGCATGGCTGCTGTGCATGGCTGCTGTGCATGGATGCTATGCAAGGCTGCTATGCATGGATGCTGTGCATGGGTGCTATGCATGGATGCTGTGAATGGCTGCTATTCATGGATGCTGTGCATGGATTCTGTGCATGGATGCTGTGCATGGATACTATGCATGGCTGCTATGCATGGCCGCTGTGCTGTGTGTGGTCCTTGCCCATGCCACTTACTCCACAGGCACTTTTTATCTACCGAGACCCTAGAAGCTTTATACTTGGCAGTTCCCATGGACAGCTGTTACAGTCCCATGATTATGCTACTGTCTGTGACAAAAGGGATTTCACAGGTTGCAGTGAAGGTTACAGAGCATTCCACATTGCTTGGACAGAACTATCTAATGACATGAGTTCTTAAAATTGGAAGTTGTCTCCTGGAGGAATGTCAGAATGTTGTGAAAAGAGAAGGAACAGAAATTTGAAGTGTGAGACAGATCTGAGCACCATGGTTCATCTCTTTTTCCTTCAAATAATGGCTTTGAATGTGGAAATAGGAAGCTGTAAGCAAAGGGTTCCAGGCAGAATCTAGATAGCAGAGATGGACCTCAACTGAGACCTGGCAGGGCAGCATTCACCTATTTCCAACTATGGAAGCGGGCTACCCATTGTCTAAATAAGCAAAGAAACAGGTTTCCCGGGGCTTTGGAAGGAAACAACCCTGCCATGGTGTGATTTTTACCTTGGGAGACCCTTGCCTATCTTCTGATCTACAAAGCCATGAGACAACTTCAGGTTTTAAGCTTAAGTAATTGATGACAATACCGATAAAAACAACATGGTGACTCAGGTAATCTGCTAGCCATTAGCGAAATAAAATTCATCAAGATGCTGCATAGACATTGACAAGTTGATGATAGACAGACACTGCAGTCTCTATAACATGTTCTGTAGTAAACAACTTTAAGAGACACAGGAAATTCATCCCTTGATTTTGCATATAGCAGCTAATTTCTAGCAGTGTATGAAGTAAGTTAAGCTTTTCAATAACACCAAGAAAATCATTTATTTCTGCTGCTCCTAACTAAACTGTTGTTTATAATCTGAACTGATAACCAATCATCCCTCCTTTGAAATAAATGTATCCGATCACTTGATAGTTTATTCTTTTCATTTTATGGTGGATTATTAAGTTGCTGAGAAAGCTTTATAATCGTGTGATCCTCCAGCATGATGAGACTAGCATTTGAGGATGAAATTCATATTCTTTTGACTACAGAAGTCTTCTTAGATAATATCTTTTAAATGACTAATTAGCTGACCATGAAAATGGTTTTGAAAAAAATCATATAGTAAGTAGAATATAATCTAGAAGTGAAAAACAAAAATTTCTACTAGAGATAAAATTTGTGCTATGAACATTATGAAAATCTAAAACAAAACAACAGAGAAAACAAGAGTTCCATGCCTGTCAGCAAGGTTTTGCTTTTTGTCATTACTGTTTGTAAATGTGATTTTTTTTGTTTGGAGTGGCAGATCTGTCCATTTTTTCATGTCAACCATAGTTACTTCAACTAAGAATTGATATAATTCCTATGCTAAAGCTTTGACATGTTAAAACAGCATGAGGCTGGTGATGGAAACTTTTAAAAATGTCGCAAATGCATATGTAAACAGATTATTGGGGTTCACCGATAATCATATTGTCTGCAGCATACAAGAAACATAAATGTCAAAACAGCTTAAATATCTTATGAAAAACATGATTAAGAAATTTTATTGTGGGCCCGGGATGATAGCTCAGGAGAAAAAGTGCTTAAAGACCTGAGTTCAACGTCCTGCAGAAAATTACCTTCCCCTCCACTTTGAGATAACAGCAGATCACCTTTCCAAGGACAATATTTATCTTTCATACTCATTGGATTATAGCTCTGCCGTGCATGTCTGAATCTAGCATCATTTATTCAGTGTTGATCCTAATAGATTCATCCTTATCCTTTGCATGGTATTAGTTTATTATCACACATACGAGCAGAGCAGTATGTTCTGTTCTATTTGAAACACTTAAAAACCATGACATATAGGAAGAGGGGATGGCTCAGTGAATAAAAGGCCCACAGTGCAAGCATGAAGTTCTTGTTCATATTCCCAGCACCCATATAAAATTCCAGGCATTATGGCATATACTTGTAATTCCTGCAATGGGGAGGAAGAAAGATGTACCATGTATACACACATACTACGACAGCCTACCTACATCAGCTGATACTCCCGTCAGAGGTGTCTTACCACTCTTGTTGCTGTATGTTTGTTAACTGCATTTCTTAAGTTTAGTTGTTTAGAGATATATCACAATAGGTTTTTTTCCAGGGTGAAGAGTTTATGCATCTTATAATGCCAAGGTCACAACCCATCACTGAGAAAAATCAGAGCAAGAACTCATGGTAGGACCCTGGAGTCAGAAACTGAAGCAGAAACCACGGGGTAGGCACTTCCTCCGGGCTTGTTTCCCCTGGCTTGCTCAACTACTTTTGTTACACAGCCTAAATCCACCTACTTAGGGATGGCACTACCCACAGAGGGCTGGGGTGTCCTGCATCAATTAACAATTAAAGACATGCCTCACAGCCATGGCCACAACTAATCTGTTAGAGGGAGTTCCTCAATTGAGATTCCCTCTTCACAAGTGTCTCCAGAGTTGACAAAAACTAACCGGCACAATTGTTGACTTGTCAACTTAACACACAAACATGTCCTTAGAAGCAATATTCTTGTCATTTCTTGTTAAATGTCTTCTGAGCAGGAAATGGTGGCACACACCTATAATTCCAGCATTACTTCTGTATGCAGCAGGGTTGCAAGTTCAAGCCTCAGCTATACAGTAAGACAGAGTATCAATGATCCAAATCAAAAAAAAACAAATAAAATCAGTTTGCTGAGAGGATACCACAATGAATTAAATTACAATTCAGATTTCCTGGACACTAAAACTTTAAGAGCATTATTTTGTATTTTGTGTACACTGAATTAAATTACAATAGAGCTAGAACCAACCCAAATGCCGCTCAACAGATGAGCAGATGACAAAAATGTGGTACATCTACACAATGGAGTACTATTCAGTGGTAAAGAAAGATGACATCATGAACTTTGCAGGTAAATGGATGGAACTCAAAGCCATTATGCTATGTGAAGTAATACAGTCCCAGAAAAACAAATGGTGAATGGCTTCCCTCATTTGTGGATGCTAACACCAAATCCCCAATTGAAAGTCAAGCTGAACAACATTATTGTTATATATTTTTTTTTATCTGAAAGCAACTGTGTTGCTATAATGTAAATCTCTTAATGGGCTCTAGAATCAACCTACCACTTATATTCAGACTCTGTAATTACTGTATATGGGTGGAAGGTATGTATTCACATTTTAGAGTAATATAAAATTAAAGGGGGAAATGTGAATTCCTAAACATATTTTGGAATTAACATACAGTTTATTCCCAGAAGTCATAATTTTGATGCATATGTGATGATTATATAGGCATATGTTGGAACAATACAAAGGGGAGGAAAAATCACCAACATAAAGACCGGGTTAAAGAACTGAATGATACAGTTGAACTCTGCCCAAAACAATAAGCTTCTGCAGGGAAAAACTTTGGAAAGACTGAGAGAAAGATGTAAGACATGTATGGCAGAAGGCATGAACAGGGGTGGGGTGGGGGCAGGGAGAGGGGAATGTGTCTAAATTGGACTGAAAGATAATGAATGAAATACACAATTCATCAATAAAAGTATTTTAAAAAGAATTTTTAAAATCAATAATCAATGATATATTGAAAAATATATTTTCATTGAAACGAAAAATATGGATTTATTTTGCTGGACTTTGATTTTTCTGAAAAAATTGCATGACTTGTGTTATATTTTTACATAATTTTAGATAAAAATCACAAATAATTAAAATCTCTGAAGTCAATAATTTCTGAGGATTTTGGAGTCTTTAAATGACCACAAGTAGATACTTAGCTAGTTGAATTAGATCTTAGCTAGTTGAATTCATTACCTTGACATTCAACATTTTGGCTGAATTTTTATCACTAATTAAAATCATAGCAATGGATTAGCATCTGTAATTACTCTATTTAGGGTAAAATTCCAAGGGTTATAAATCTCCAAGCTTCAGGGCATAGACTGATAACCAGCTGGGACAAGAAAAGCTCATCTACCTATTGTGCAGTCTTACAAAATTAGGTACATTACATGCCTTACTCCCTCAGAAACATCTGGCTCAGATTATTGTTTGAGAGGTTATTGCTCGGCATGCAAGGGACAGTGCTTGACTAAGTTATAGAAATAATATAGAATATATACACATGTGTATGTATACATATTAATGTGCATATACATCTATGAAAAATTTGACATATGTATACATATGGATATACATTCTGCATGTATGTGAGTATATATTTAAATTTATGCAGGAACTTGTTAAATGCTGTTTACTTTTCAGGCATTGGGTCAGATTTTTCTTAGAGTGATGACTGAAGATGTCAGAACATGAGACACTCAAAATGGTTTAAATTCTGCTATTAATCTCCCAGTCAGAAAAGTCATCCAATGTATTTCTTTTGCAGACAATGCTTAATTGTTTCCACATTCCATTTGTAGAATGTTCATGCTTTGGGAGATATGATTCTTTGATAATCTCTACTGTTGGTTCCATTTTTCCTGTTCCACTCAACCTGCTGAAGCTCTAAGGGTTACAAGCATTAGCACAGCAGTGTCGTGTTTTCATACTTTGTATTGCTTTGTACAACTTGCAATGTCAAAAATGTACTATATTCAGAATTTACTTTTAAGCTTCACTGTAAGATAGATAGTCCAATGTCCATTAGAATAGATAACAATGTCATTATAAAGCTCCTATTGCTGAAACTACGGTCATCCAAAAGTTCTTTGAAAAATGAATTGAAGGTTTTTTTTTTTTTCAGTCATAGTGTCCGTAATGGAATAGTGGTGGAGTACACAGTCATTATTTATACAATCTTGTATTGTTCTGTCCATATGTATCCATGCAAGACTGCACTTTGTGTGTGTTGGCTTTTATTTTCATCAACAAGTCATTGCTGCTGTTGGTGTTCTTGCTGGTCCCCAGATGAATTCCTTGCAGATTCATGTACATTTAAGGTGCCAGTGTTTCCCCATCACCCAAAGCACATTTTCAGTTTCCTCTTGAAGGAATTGCTAAGGGTTACTTTTCAGGGTAAATGCATCTGAGTCATTAGAGTATAAATGATGGCTACATTGCAAAGTAGATGGGTTTTGAGCTCTCAGTAAATTTATTTTTAATTAATCAATGGTAATCAAAGCTTTCCAATAGAAAATATTATCTCAAGAAACATCCTAATGCTTGCTGATGTAATCCTGGAAGAACTGCCACATTCAGACTCGTCATCCTAGTGATGAACAGGATCTGTGTGAACCATGAATCTAGGAATTGCCACAGATTCCCCAGCCAGGTGAGTCTGCAAAGCTACAACAAAGCACCTTTCCTTTACTAGATGTAGATTGCCTTTAAGAGTTTTGAGAAATGTGGGAAATGCAAGTCATAACTCTGGAGGATAAATTTACATCTGCCTAATTCTGCCAAGAATATCTGATTCAGAGACAAAAATCAAGGTCTAAGTTAAGGATGAGGTTAATTCAACTCACAGAGGGGAACTTGGAGTTGGTTAAGGGAGTCCCTCTGAATTATTTTGTATCATTGCATAACATATTACCACAACAAGTATTTATCATCCCATAATTCTGTGTGTAGGTCAGAAGTGCTTCCTAGTGTTTGACTCACAAGGTGAGAACTTGTCCAGAGACGGCACTAAGGTCCTGTCCACTTCCCGGCTGCCTCCGACTATCAGCAAAAGCTCCTGCTTTCTTCCTGGCAGTGAATATGACAGTGCTCTCAGCTCCTAGACGTCAATCCAAAGCCTTTCCATGTCACCCATTTCTTCAGAACAGCTCTAGAGGGGCTCTAGTCAAAACCCTCTTCAAGACTTGAATCCCTCTCACCAGAAAAAGCCCACTCCCTTTTGAGGGATCACTTAATTAGGTCAGTCTTACCAGGGATAATCTCCTTTTCCTAAAAAGCTACTGACTTGGGACTTTAATTACATGTTGGAAATCCCTTCACAGCAGCACATAGGCTGGTGTTAATTGAACGCATGGAGGAGGTGCGGGTGTGTAACACGTGGTAGGACTCTTAGGTTCAACCAGGAAAGTAGAACCAGTAAGACAAACATCTTAAATGGTACAACAAATCTTTTGTCAACAACAGGCCACATACACTGGAGGTTGCAAAGGTTATAGTGAAATTCAGAAATCACTATTGCCTGTTGGTATCACAGGCTTTCTGTTGTAGCATAGCCCATAGACAAACTTCTTGTGAACACTGGATGCTGCATAAAAGTACAATTTATAAACTTAATAACAAAAATATGTTACATCATCACTAATTTATGTTTACCATATTATGCTCTTACTAGTTAAGAGTGCACTATTTCAACATACTGAAAAGATTTATGGTCAGATAGTATGCTATATTATACTGTCAAAAGCGTCATACATCTTGAGTTTACCAAGCGGTCATGTCAAGCTGTTGAACTGTACCATCTAACTCTGTGTATGTAACCACCTTGATATTTGCAAAGTGATGAAAGCAACTGACATATTTCTTAAAACATATACTATTTTTCAGTCTGTAGATGGACTACAGACTGGTGAACATTTATCATCCTATTCTGTCTCTCTATTACCTATCAATATATAACACATGTATCATCTATCCAACATCTCTTCCTATTCTGTCATTTGTGTTAAGGTCTGTCATGTCAGGTTAGTGTCCCCAGGCTTCCCTTGGTGTAAGCTCATCCACTGAGGTCTACTCAGCCTATCCAGAGTCCTTCCATTTAAGATCAGCTTTTCCTCATCCAACAGTAAACAGCTGCCAGTAATTCTATGACTAAGGTTGGGCCTGCTGTCCATTTCCACAGTTCTATGCTATTTTTTTTTGTCTGCTTGAGTTTGCATGGGTCTTGTGCATGCTGAAACCATTCCATTGCTGTAGGTTCTTATGAGCAGGGTCCCAGGAGTCTGTAGGACTCTATTTCCATATGGCCATGCCCCTCCTCCCTGGGCCTTATCATGTTCCAGCTCTACCTTCCACAATGGTCCCAGAGCCCTGGGTAAGTATATTCTGTCCAAAGACCCACACTCTGTAGACTTATTCTCTTGTTTTGGCTGTTTGTGATCTTTTATGGTCTCTATTTTTTTTTCACCATTTATTTAGCATCCATTGCTTACTCTGTCTTCTATCAATCTATCATCTATGTATCAATTGTCAATTTATTTTTAGTCCACATATCATCTATTTCTATTTTCCTATCATCTATCTTCTATCAATCTATCATCTACCATTCTATTATTTATCAATATATCATATCGATCATTTACCAATTTATCATCTGTGCACTCATCTACTTCTATTTTTCTATCATCATCTGGCTATCATCTGGCTATCATCTATCAATCTATCATCTATCTATCTGTTTATCTATCTATCTATTATCTATCTATCATCTATTTACCTACACATCTATCTATATTTATACTTCTACCACAAATAATTTGGTTACAACATCATGGAGGCTGGCAAGACAAGTCCAAAAGGAGCAATCCTGGGAAGGCCGGAAAGCATGGATCTGCGCAAAGATAACTGTCCTCATACTCCTCTTGGTCCATGCCTCTGGTCTCATGGGTGTTCCCTAACACATGTTGATGAAGAGAGAAAAATCTTGGCCCTGGTTTACCAAGTGTCCTCTCTGATGAGCAATCACCTGCTGGGTGGAGTTATTTGTACAGAATAAGCACTTTGGATATGGATTTGCCTTCTCTAATTATAAATCATTTAAACTGGCTGTGGTCCTGTGCCTGGCGGGGTGACCTAAGTCTTCACTCCCGAAGAGCAAGGCCATTCAGTCATGATGGAATTTGCTTGTGGTAGTTTTCCATTGACTTTAATCGCAGGACATGTAAGCATTAAGAGATGCCTGTAGCACGGGCCTCACACTGTCACTGTGTAGGAACTGCATGACTTCCCTTGATTGTTAGGATCAGACAGCACAGTGGCCCAGGTCTAATATCTACAGTCTTACTGAGTTCCTTATCTACGGTTAAGTAACCACTTGTAGAATGTGGAATCAAATCACCCGTTAAGGACCAAATATGGCAGCATTTTAGTGCAATGCTTTTCAGAACATCCTGTAGAATGTAGAAACCAGCATGACTCCCATGTCCTAGGATTAAATCAATGTGATAAAATCCCAGCATGGAACTGTGGAGATGGACAGGAAGCCCTGACCTAACCCGGGGAACTATTGGCAGCTGATCACTGTTGGGAGAGGGACAGTGGATCATCTCGAAAGGAGATAGACTGACCAGGCTCCATTGAGCGACCCACATTGAGGGGCATCTGGGGTCACAAACTTGAATCATAGGCCTTAGTATATATAACGGAATACATGAAATCTAGTGGGTAAAAATATGGCCTACTTTGTTATCTCTTTATTTAAAGATTAGGCATAGTTTAACGAGGTATATTTGGCTTTGAGTTGACAAGAGGTGGACTGTGATGGCTTTCTTGATGTGTCAGCTTTCCTAGGTTTTATTCCACAGTTATTCAATCAAATACTAATTTAGGTGGAGCTGTGAAGGGATTTGCAAATGTGACTAAATCTGTTAAATTAATTCACTTTAAGTGAAGGAAATTATCTTAGGTAATCTGGATGTCTGATTTAATTACTTGAAAGGACTTAGAAACAGAACTGAGGCACTGCAAGAGGTAAGGGAAGATTACAGAGAAAATAGAGATGGATACCAAAGAAAGAGGTGAAAAATTCCACCTGCATCCTACATTGTCTTCTTGTGCCCTGAGCTGCAGTTTCCCACAATGTACTTTCTTGATTTCCTGGCCTGTAAATGTCAGACTTTTTAGCCAGTCCTCACGATATTAGTGTAAGCTAATATCTTACTGTAAAACACATGAACTGTCTTTAGATAGGAGAGAGAGAGAGAGAGAGAGAGAGAGAGAGAGAGAGAGAGAGAAGAGAGAAAGTCACAACCTCAAAGTCTGGACCGCCTGGTTCTGCCAGGTTCTGCCATCACACCAAATTATCAATCCCAGGTAAATCCCCTCTCTTCCCTGGGCTTCATGTGTTTCTTCTCTATTCTCCCAGCTCTGCTGCAGAGTTATGGCATAGATGGGCTTAGATGAGAGAAATAAATGGACAGATACCCTGCCCTCTTTGAAGCACTGATACTTGAGCCAATGTGTTGTTCATGCTGATCTGCTTGTTCAGGATACTTGGAGGAGCACTGATTTGAATTTGGAGCTCAATGCTAAGGGCACGGACTTCTGGGGATCCCTGAATTTTGGTTTAAAGTGCTGTCCAGAGCAGACACATTGATATCTGAAGTTATTGGGAGACAAGTTTATGGTGATTTTGAGGTTACTATTTTAGAATTGCCATGATTATTGTTGTATTTGTATTTTATTTAGTTTCATGTCATGTATAAATCTACCCTATTAAAACAAGATGAATTATGCAAAGGCAAGCATATGATACAAAGGTCTCTTGAACTCCAACCACTTGGAGAAGCTACACCAAGCCAGACTTCTTGTCTTTCATATATGAGCTCAGTCTTCTGAGAAGTTCAAGGTGGTCAGCCAAATATAAGAGAGCAGCAATCCAACCAGCATCTAATTCTATTCCTTGATTTAATTCATTCTTGGAGGATGCAATGGCCTGGAGAATTTTAGAGGATACATTCAGAGGACCAGCACCAAAGACTGCATCTGTAGGATTCTTCACAAACCTAATCATCATCCAATAATATTGAGATTGTCAATAGTGCCTTATTTCCTACCTCTTTTAGGTAAGCCCTAATATTCTATAGGATAATTCTTCAAAACAAATCTCTTACACTTTTAATTGAACATCTCATGCTTATAATTTACAGAAAACATTTCAACCCTTAGCTAACTAGAACCACCAAAATGAAAAATGCGTTCAAGTTTGAGTTTAGAAAGATCAGATGCTCTGAGTTCAAGTATGTATCTTAGTCACTAAAAATGTAGCCACTGATAATAAGGGACCACTTTGACTTTATAAACACCACTTTGCTATAATTCTTAAGAGTCAATTTTGTTGTTATAAACCCACAGAGGGTCCAAGTAAGTAAAACATTTTAATTTATATTAAAACTTGATTTTAATGACTCAACCAGATCATTACTGTAGTTGTCAGGAAGTATTCTCATTTTAATTACCATATCTCTGTAGAATTTTAATTCCCATTCAAACTATGTAGTAGCAGATTCCTTGTGGAAGATATTGTATTTTTTAAAGCTCTGAATCAAATACTCTGAGAGAAATTCATAAAAATTTAAACCAATTTGGGAATTTTTGGCCATGCTGTCTTGGCTAGATCATTCTTCATTTTTTAAATTATTTTTGTTATTGTATATGTGTGTGTGTGTGTGTGTGTGTGTGTACACACCTGTGTGTGTGTACCAAGATGCACATGTAGAGGTCAGAGTAAAACTTTTGGTGATAAGCTCTCTCTTTTCACCATGGGTTGTTAGGCCTGTAGAACAGGTACACTTTCCTTTGAACCTACCTCTCAGGCCTTCCTTCCTTCTTTTGAGATGAGTAAATAATTTTGAAATTATTGACACAGCACAGGGATCCCCTGAAGGAAACAGGACTTGGCAGTCACCATGATATAAGTTTTCTGCTACACCCAAGGAAAATAGATGAGACAATGGACCCTCAAGCCCCTTCCTTTTCTGAATGTCTATGCTTGAATCGTGTATGGATGTGTACTACCTTTGAAGGGCACATAGCTTCTGGAAAGCAGAAAATCTCCCCTCTGAACTACTGCTTGAGAATGATATATGTCATAGCCTTATAGGTGTTAGACTTCTGTGCCTGTTAATATACTTTTCCTAAATTACAATATTTATCAAAGTTATTAATTCCTTTAATGATTTGAGATGTTATTCAGTATAAATGATTACAACTTTCCATTGGCAGTCTGGTCCAGGTCATCACCAATCTAAGCAATTATACCTGCATACTGTCTGAAGATCAAGATACACCCAGCAAAATTGGTTTGTATAACTTCTCCAAAGCTTGTATATTATGTAATTTCCATTTGGAAATGTATCCCTTAGTACTTTGGAGAAAAATAGTTGTGTGTTAAAGCATTAAAAACACCACAGATTGCAAAATGCATGGAAGGAATATGGTCTCATATATAAGCAACTAACTGACAATAATATTCATTCTTGAAACAACCCTGTCTGCCTGGGTATACGGAGACAGACAGGACTGAGTGGAGAGGTGAGGTGCTTATGATGGTTTGCATAAAGTGCAGCTAACAAGAGCCTTCGTTAACTGACTCAAAGTCCAAAAACAGGCCATGCTTTTCAACTTCCTTCAAACATGTATGTCAAATTCAAGTTCACCACTGGAGTGCAAATTCTCTTATAAAAATCCATCCTGCTCTAAGCACATCAGTTAAAAGATTAAGGAATTAAAGAAGAGTTCAGGAAGCAACAAAAAGAATGAAAGTTTGAGTTTAAAAAAACGACAGAAAAGAATGGAGAATTTGATGGAGAATCCTTAATTAAGTGGGAGGTAAAAAAAAAAAACCTACAACTTTCCCCAAATGAGGCAACAATTTTGAATCTTAGTTATTCTTCAGTCTTCACATCCAAACATGTCAGCAAGCTTTGCGTGTAGCTTCTACTGGTGTCAAATTCTATCAAATTTATGATGAGACTTTTTGCCAGTTTCAGAGCTAAGGGAATCTATTATCTCAGACCACAAAGGGTTTCCTAAAAAGTCTGAAGGAAATGAAAATCCAATGCCACACTGGTTAAGGAAACCAGCAAATAAATTACAAAAACTGTCCATTTGCCTGTCCCTTTTAATCTTAATGTCGTATTCAAACTATTGGGCATGTAACTGAATATCTCAACTGTACCTGAAGAAATAATGGAGCATATCTCTGCAGTAAAACAGAACGGCACTAAACTGATGAGTTTAACCCAGCAGAAAGAGCGGCTGTAAACATGACAAATGCCTGCTATTGATTTCAGGTTTAATTACTCCGTGCAGCACTGACAAAGCCCATCAGATGTTGTTGTGAAGTGTAAATGGAACAGACTACACTTCACTGCCCATAGGAAACTGATGGTGTCTGCAGTTTGCATTGTTTACTTTATCCTCCGTAAACTTCAGCCTTGATCAAATTAACAAGTGCTACTAACCTCCAACAAAGTACAATGCACTATGGTTTTACAGCGACAGCCTTGGAACCGCAGCTCAGGAGTGGCTCATTGATAACAAACGTCAGTCTATTGGCTGCTGGTGAACTCTTCATCATGGGACCTGCAGGTCCTGACTTTGGGGCTGCTAAGGATACCTTTCCTCAGGTGTGATGCTTGAGAGAACGTAAAGATGAGTTCTGTACACTGCTTAATACGGCCATGTATTAAATAGGTCGTACCTGGTGTTCCATAAGAGCCCCTAAATTATTTATTTTGTGGATTTTTTGCAGTCATTTTCAAGAACATTTGCAATTATAACTAGCTATAAGTTAATAGATTTCAAGTATTTTTTCCATCTCCCGTTTCTCATATATAGATTATCTGCCTTCTGTCTCATTCAATTCAATTCGGTTCCACCTCAGTTTTGAAACCCTTGATGATTTTTAACACTTGCGCGATACCATTTTCCTTAAATGTATGCGAACCTGTCATTTGCTTTTCACTGTAACCTATGTGAAAATTTGTTATTTCATCACCAAGATATCTAAACAATGGATCGTAGTTTTGTATAATCTCTCTTCAAAGGGGCTAAACAGTGAAATGAGGAGATGTGTAAGCATTTGTGTTAGACTGACAACCACCAACGCTGGAATCATCCAGGAGAGATTGTTCTCCTGGCTCCTCACCTCACAGCACAGGATCAGCTGAGCCCTCATTCCCCACCTGCACACTCTGACTGGATGCTCTGTGTTGTTACTGCCAGTTCCTGTTGCCAGGAATTTTCTCTCTGTTCTTGGCAATGTCTGGCACAATGGTGGCTGTCTGTTCCCCAGTTCAAACTCCCTGCTTGGCAGGCTTCAAGTTCTTACCCTACCTTTTTCATGGAAAACTTACTGGCGTCCTCTCATTCTTGTCCTGAATGTTGGAAGGTGTACATCAGACAAGAATAAAACCGGGAAGTACGACAGAAACATGATATGTAAATGTTCAAAATAAAGGATAAAACATTTAATAGCGACTAAGCACAATCCTTAACAAATACTAAACAGCTATCACAAGGAACACTAATGCTCAGCAACATAACATATATTTTATTTTTTTTAATTTTTTTTTAAATTTTTTTTTATTATTTATTTTTGTATGTGTATGAATGTATTGTCTGCATGCAAGTCTGTGCACCCGTGTCGTGCAATGCCGCGGAGGTCAGAAGAGGGTCTCGGATTCCCCTGGAACTGGAGTTCTCCTGGAATTGGAGTTACAGACGGTTCTTAGCCGCCATGTGGGTGCTGGGGATCGAACCCGGGTCCTCTGCAAGAGCGTCGGTGCTCTTAACCGCTAGGCTATCTCTCCAGGAAAGTTTAGCAAAGATAAAAGGAATGCTGATGATGGTACTAAAAACCCTCACAGTTCTCTTCTGTGCCTGCTATAGGTATATTTAAAAATTAAGTTGTGAAAAATAATTTTTATTAAAAATATCTCTTTGTGTCTTTATTTGAAGTTTATTATTTGAAAATATTTATAGAGTGACTCCTCTGGCTGCACAATGACGATTATATATGCTGATGAAAGACGTAACCTCTAAGAAAAACCTGCTCAAAGAACTGACCAAAACAGCAAACTTTTGCATCAAAAAGGTTATAAAAGAATGAGAAAAAGATGCAAGACAGGACTTAATATGTATGACAGAATCCATCAGCTCTGGTGGGGTGTGGGGAGGGGGGCCATGAGAGGTGGACATGGAAGGGGTAATGAGTCTAAATTTGATTAAGAAATATTGCATGAAATGTGCTCAATAAAAATTAACTTTAAAAATAATAAATAAAATATTAAAAAAGAAACACGTAAGCTCTAGTTAGAAAAACACTACAAATGTAGTATAATAACCATTGTAGAAGCAGCAGCTGTGAGCAGGATGGAGGGATGGTCCATTGGGTTTAAAAAGGAAAGGAGTTTTTGCGACCACATGGCTCTACAGCAGATTCCTGGGCCTGAGGAGAGGCCTGTGGGTGACAGCATGCATGTGCAGGGGGAAGTGGAGTGCATGCGCCCACAAATACAAGTGATGGAGCATACATACACAACAGTCTAGAGACTTAGGCATGGCTCTGCTGAAGGTGCCACTCAAAGGGGCACTGGGCATGTCACCAGATGGCTAGTCGCTGTAGAGATGAGAACGACCGGCAGGTGGAAACGCCTGGTCACAAAGGCAACAATAAATTCACACTACACACTTTCAGGAACCAGGGGAAAGCCTCTAGTATGTTTAGCCCTCAAGGACCACACAGCAGTTCAGGGTGGGGTGGGGGGTGGGGGGTGGGGGGGGAGGTTGATTTTTACTGGTGTAGTTTTGTTTTGCTGCTTAAGTCCCTATAAATTGCTTTATAAAGGCTAGTTCCAGGTCACCTGGGGATACATGTGGATGCACTAAATAACCAAGAGATTAGGGGAAGCCAAAGAAAGTGGTGACTTGGCTGGGACAGGCTGTAGAGGCGATGGGATCCAAACAAGGCTGGGAGGAGGTGAGCGAGCATATTTAAATAGATATGTACATGTATGAACTTTATTGTCTGTAATATTCAGTAAACATATGGAATCCCTACCAAGAATATTTAGTACCTCTAGTATGCATTTAATCTATAAATAGATATCAACATCATTATACATTATAATGTATACATATGCATATCACCGGTTTATATACATTAACCATACAGATTTGTAAGGCATATAATATAGTAAGTGTATATTTAGTATATATGTACACTAAGTAAATTTACCTTTACTATGGGTATATTGCCTTTGTGTGTGTGTATATTAATATATATTTATATGGTTGACTTTGTTAAATTTCTTCATGTCTATACATGGAAATCTTTTCTAGGCATTTAAAAATAATGCTTCTTTCATGCATCCATTTATGTGACTATGTGGTTTGTCTAAAGACTCCTTATATAGTGATGGGGTGCAATGTGACAGTAACTCCTACTTAGGTAAGTTTAGAGAATCTGCTAGTTAAAAACCAAGCCCTCTGTAGGAGTTCAAAGGCACCTTGGAGTATACTCTTAAAGGTCAAAGTCCACGAGGGCTTGGTGTTTCCAGCTGATTATTGCACACCTTCATATTAGAGAGGATAAGGACATGTCTGATACTGCCCACAAATCCAATAATCCATGAGTAGAATTTATTAGTCATACTATATAGCCTCTGAAATGTACAGAAATGGGGGAACTAATTTCAAACCAATTTAGAATGATTTAGAAAAAAATACTAACAAGCCCAGAATCCGCCCCTTTAAAATCTCTTCCTAACTATGTAGAAGAACGTTAGGCCATTTTCTGGCAGTGGATAGGAAAATTTTTCTATTTTTCCTTAGTAAATCATTTCTAATAACTTACTCTGTACCTTTGCCACCATAGACATTTCCCTTCCACCTTGAAATTGCTGGCACATGGCATTTAAAGAGGGAAAGAGAAAATATGATTTTTCAAGTAACAAAATTATAAAGATAATTTCAATGATTTATTATGTTTTCTCATTAATAGTAAACATCTGTGAATAGAATCTAACTGTCAAAAAGCTGAAGACCCCCCCCACACTAACACACACTTAGAAAATTAGAACTGAAGGATAATTTATAAGGGGATTTGTGGGTAACATAGAGAATGCAAATCAGAAATGCCCTGGGATTCATGGACAGCCACAGGACACCAGGCTGGAGTGGTCGCTCAGGAATCCAACCTTCATGCAGCTCATTTGGAATGGGAGGGAGATGGACAGAAAACTGACCTTTTATTCAATTTCCCTCATGCAACTGAATAGAGATTATTTGACTATGATTGCATGGAAATCCACTTTCCCTAAGAAGCCTGAGTGAATATGCTCTCTCTTACTGGAGAAAATCTGTGACTAACATTTTGGCCCCATTGGGGGGAGGTGTTGGGGGAGGTCGGGCTGCATCCCATAATCTGTCACTGTCCAAATACAATTTTCTTTTTTTTTTTTGTAAATGAGTCAGTCTCAAACCTCTGATTGCACCATTTCAAATGCAAATAATTCCATTCCAACTGCCTCTTTACATTAGCTAAATGAAGTCATCAGTAACCAAAATTGGAGAAAATCTTAACACAACTGCCGTAAACAACTTTTAAAGTTTTATATCCCATAAGAATGAAAGCATTGTGAGACTGTTAAGATTCATTAGAGATGCTCACCCCTGATATAACTCATATTCAAAAACAATAATACATTTCCTCTATAACCAACAGTGGCCAGAGCGAATTATAATCAAAGATAGATTTCTTAGAGGGCGATGATACCATTAGATTTAAGGAATTAAAAATACATGAAACTTTTGAGTTAATGAACAGGGTCCTTAACTGCTCATTTAATTCAAACAGCTGTTTGTTAATGCCCTAAGCAGTGTCATAAACTGTGAAAATACTGTTGAGTGCAAGACACTAGTTAATGCTATAAAGCAACACATGCTCTAATATTAAAAGGTTTTAATGGGATTAATAGAGAATAAAACATTAACTCCCTATTATGATGCTTTAGAACCCAAGGGCAAATTCTGGCTAAAGAGGACTCTGGTTCTAAAACCACAAAAAGTAAACTCCGGCACTGTACAGCAAATCATGGCAATTTTATGCCCTTGAAAAAAAGTGGAACCCTGATAAGATCCCATCTGTTCCAATCACATCCTGGATAAAATCACTGTTTACTAAAGTCCTAAATAACTAAAAACGTGGAACCCCAACCAGATCCCATCTGTTAATGCTACAACTTGGATATGGTCCTATTAGAAAAATTCCATATAATAATGTTCCAGCATAAAATTGTGGAGAACTTGGATTTCATTTTGGTTTTGTCTGTAGACTTATAGGCTGATTTTTTCTACGGACATACCACTATGAAGTCTATGATCCACTGTCTCAAGTGGAGTTACAACAGTTTTAGTAGATGAGACCAAAATTGATTTGAAAAAAAAAAATCAATCTATGAATTTGGGGAATTTTAAGCCAACTACGAATTGCTATTTCACCCCTTATATTGGGAGTATTTTCATAAGAAATTCATTATTTAATATATTTCACAATATAAAACATATAGTAGTGTTATTTTAGGCACTTAAAATATATTTGCTATTATCATGTATGCATATACAATGTGAGTACGTGAGTGCAGGCCCCCTATGTGCCATGGGGCAGGGGGTTGGGAGATGGTTAGAAGCCAAGTCTGTGGAGTCAGTTCTCTCCTTCTACTATGGGCTTTGGGTATTGAATTCAGATCATCAGGCCTGTAAAGCAAGTTAGGCCTTCTTCACTGGGCTGACCCATCTCAGTGGCCTCTTCATAAACATTTCTGTCTGTTCTAAGGCTATGTAGCATCTTTATTTTGGATTATAAATATGATTTCTCAACTCATAGAGGAATGTATTCTTTTCAGCACAATCTATAACTCCAAGTTATAGCTATGCTTCATTCAAGACAGACAAATATTCATTCTATTATAAGTATAAATGGATATATGTTATTGAAGTATAAGGATTAGAATTTTCCTTGGAATTCTCTGGAACTGGAGACTTTCAACCTTTTTTATGAATGAAAATTGACAGTTTTTCCTCACTTTTCCTTTCTGAGACAAGGTCTCATGTTGCTCAAGTTCCCTTGAACTCAACTTGCTATGTAGCCGAGACTGACCTTGAACTCCTGACCTCCCTCTGCTTCTTAAGTGCGGGGATGATGGGTGGTCACCACCACATCTGGCCAACACTGAACAAAGTTGCTACTGTTTTATTATAGGCTGATCATATGATAGGCAGTGTGATAAACCAATCACTGTAAATATGCTTTAATCTTCATAAAATGTTCATAAATACATAATATTGTTTCTCTCACTTACTAGTGAGTAAACTGAAAGGTAAAGCAGATTCCCAAGATTATTTCAGGAATGTATGACACATGCAGGACCAAACTCAGCAGGCAATGCTGCCGACCTCATGACGACACCTACCGCTGTGCTGGACTGACAGGGTGTGTGGGAGCTCACAAGCAGGTACAGCACAGTCCTGCTAAGGTAAGGGGAGCACAGTGCCGGCCTGTGGCTGCTGTAGGGAACTGACCGCCTTGGCGCAGAGGTCAGTAGATTACTTTCATAACCCAATCTGAGAGGTACTTCTAACTCAAGTCCTTAGCCTGGGAAAATGAAAGGTTTCCTGTCTGGCCGTGCTTTCCCACCTGCCCAAAGAATGCTGGTCTCTGGACAGGAATTTCAGGCTGATGGCTGATGGCCTATCTTCAGCTTACACCCGCTCATAATTCACTTCACAGCTGGTGATTTGGTACGTCTCTGACAGCCCCACGCCAGCTTACCGGGTTGGTAGTCTGATGGATCACTGTCCAACCCATTGGCCACTCAAAATTCAGGCCTTCTTTGGCCTGTACACACTCAACAATAACAGCTGGGAATTCTGTATAATGATAGTAATGGAGAATTCTTATTGCCTACTGCAAATCACTTTTATAAGCAAAATGATATCAGCTCCCAGAGCCAATCACAGACCCCACAGTTTCACACTACTGTATACTGCTGCTCCGCCTAACTTCATGTGCTGGGCCACTGTTGCTTGCTCCTTCTTGGGGCAGGGTAGGAGGAGCCCCATGACTCCTACATAGTGCCCTGAGGGGTGCTGAGAATGAGCCCCTAATTCAAACTGGATCTTCCCACAGTGGTGGACATTCTCAGCACAGAAATACAAAGAATTGCTGACTAATAAATATCACTGTGCTCATGAATAATCATGGCTGAGAAGAGTGGGGAGATGGGGAAGGTCAGCAAGTCAGCTCTGCTTGCTCCTTCTGGAGCTCATATCAGATGTGACGGTGCCCTGGAGAGGATAACACTTTTCCATTTTAATATGTTTCCTATATGAGCTGTGTGTTTCTTCTCATTGGATATAAATTCATTATACAATTCTTCAGGACTTTCCTCTGTCTTGGCAGTTAGCAATTGTGACAGTAACTTTAAACATTAATTCACCATGATTGAAGTTTAGGTGATGTGGTGGTTTGAATGAGAGTGTCCCCCATAGGCTTTAAGTATTCAGACATTTTGTCCCGAGTTGGTGGCACAGTATTGGGAGGTCTTAGAAGTTGTGGCCATGCTGGAGGAAGTACATCACTGGGGGCATGCTTCGTGAGTTTAACAAGCCTTGCCAGTCTCCATTTTCTCCCTCTATTGACTTCTTATGCTCATTGAAGGATGTGAACTTTGGCTTTCTGCTCCAGCCCCAGCCACCATGCCTCCCACCACAATGGACTCTAATTCCCTGGAACTGTCAGTTGTAAGCTCTAATAAACTCTTCCTTTTATAAGTTCCCTTGGTCATGGTGGTTTTATCACAGCAACATAAAAGTGACTAATATAGGTGAGGAGGACATGCCACAACATGGGTTTCTGTATTTCCACTTCAGTGTGCTGTGTCATCTGGTGAGAGAAGACAAATTTGCCATGTGCTCATTAGCTAAGGAGTTGACTGCGCTACTCTGAAGTAAGGAGAACCATAGTTCCAAATTACTGCACTGGTGTTTTTATTGAAAGGCACCTTAATGATAGAATTTATGATGATTAATTTTCCTATCTAGAAATATTCAAGAAAAATGCAAAAGATCATCTACTGATTGCTGTAGGTATTATGAACTCTATTCCTGTACTAAACCAGTCACCTACAGTGCAGTGTCACTAAGTTATCTTAAAATAATCTTTTTGGGAGTGATGCATATTGGAAAGAAGAAGAAGAAGAAGAAGAAGAAGAAGAAGAAGAAGAAGAAGAACAACAACAACAACAACAACAACAACAACAACAGAAAAGACTAAAACGGTGAACTTCTGCTTGAAACAGTCAACTTCTGCATCGAGAATTTTGAGAAAGACTGAGAAAAAGATGAAAAACATGTTTGGAAGTAACACAGTCCCAGAAAAACAAAGGACTAATGGTATCCCTCATCTGTGGATGTTAGTGCCAATTACCTAGTTGTAAGTATTTCTTGTGTAGGGCCCCCTGAGCTTTTGTCCAAAGCAGTTGGGTATAATGCATATTGGAAACAACAACAACAACAACAACAACAACAACAACAACAGAAAGGATTGCATCAAAGAACTGACTGAAACAATGAACTTCTGCTCAAAACAGTCAACTTCCTCATGGAGAATATTGAGAAAGACTGAGAAAGAAATGAAAAGCATGTTTGGCAGAATGCATGAGCTCTGGCAGGGTGGGGGAATGGGCAGGAACACGGGTCTAGATTTGTTAAAAAAAATAAAAATAAATTTATGTGAAAAAAAGAAAGAAAAACGTATTTGGCAGAATGCATGAGCTCTGGTGGGGAGAGGGGGTAGGGAGAGGGACACGGGTCTAGATTTGATTTGTAAAATAATCTTGTATAAATATATATATAATAATCTTAAATACTTATCAGTAGAAACAAAAAGGAAATGATTTGTTTAAAGGAAATTATGTAAGTTAGTAAATGCAAAGCAAATATAAAAGAAAAACTTCAATGTTTAAAATGGAAATATTTTTCTTTCATGGAAAAGGAATAATTTCTTGAAAACATCAAAGACTTCCTAAATTAGACAGCATCTATGCAAGAAATAAGATCGACAACTGACAAATGGAACCTCATTAAACTCAAAAGTTCCTGTACAACAAAAGAAACAATCAAGGAAGTAAAGAGAAAACCCACAGAGTGGGAGGAAACCTTCATGGCAGATACATCTGACAAAGCATTGATTTCCAGAATACATAAACTACTCAAAAAACAAAGAAGAAAGAAAACAAATGACCCATTCAATAGATGGAGCAAAAAGCTGAACAGAGACTTCGCAAGTGAGGAGTTAGAGATGGCTGAGAAACATCTTAAAAAATGTTCAACATTGCTAATAATGAAGGAAATGCAAATTAAAACCACTTTACGATATCATCTCACTCCAATAAGACTGGCTAAGATCAAGAAAACAAGTGATACTAAGTGCTGGAGAGGTTGTGGGGAAAGGGGAACACTCATCCACTGCTGGTGGGAATGTAAACTCATACAGCCAGTATGGAAAGCAGTGTGGAGAACCCTTAAAAGACTCAAAAATGAGCTTGCCTCCTGACCCAGTCATACCACTCCTGGGTATATGCCCACAAGACTCATCTTGCCCCAGAGATACATGCAGAGCCATGTTTATTGCAGCTCTCTTCACAATAGCAAAGAGCTGGAACCAACCCATGTGCCCCTCAACTGATGAGTGGATAAGAGAATGTGGTACATCTGCACAATGGAGTTCTATGTAGTGGTAAAAATGATAACATCATGAACTTTGCAGGTAAATGGATGGAGCTAGAAGATACCATGCTAAGTGAAGTAACACAATCCCAGAAAAACAAATGACAAATAGTATCCCTCATCTGTGGATGCTAGGGCCAATTACCTAGTTCTATGGCAAACTGAACAATGTTAATGTGATCTGAAAACAACTGTTCTTATATTGTGAATCCCTTAAAAATAAATAAATAAATAAATAATTAAAAAAGGAAAACATCATTTTCATAGAGATAAATGGAAATATGTTAAAATTATCTACATAATGATTTCCAAGATAATTAATAAAGCATGACTACCTTAGGTTACATAATTAATCACCAACATTAGACATTTATCATACAAAGTGTACATTAAAAATACTTTCTCCCTTGGCAGTCAGTTTAGAGAGAAGAGTATCAGCTCAGGAAATCTGGTCATCATTATTTAACATCCTTGGGTTCAGTTTCCTTAACTTGGAAAGAACACAAAACATGGGCAGGCACACCTTCTATCCCAAGAATCCAGAGGCAGAGGTAGAGGCAGAGGCAGAGGCAGGTAGATATCTGGAAATTCCAGACCAGCCGGGTCTACCTACTGAATTTCAAGCCAGCCAGGGTTACCCAGTAGATGCTGTCTCAAAAACAAACAAACAAAAAATCAACAAAACAATAATAAAAATATAACAATGGATAATTAACAGGCACTAAATACAAAGCTTGGCTGGAGTCAGTGCCCTTTAAACACTTTCTAGACAGACAGACAGACAGACAGACAAGATATATACTTTATCTGTGTTTCCTTTTGAGCAAGAGAAGTTATGTGACCCTCCAAAGTTTCTTTCTGTTAAGCTTGCTAGAAAAGGCCAAGGCATGACCGTCTTATTTGTGAGCTACTTGTGAAGTGGGGGCACACTTCGCCTTGCTTGGAATTGCTGTTTTCATCTCTTAGAAGGCCATCTCACAGTGACTTGTACTTGGTGACATTTTAAAGTGCACAGGTGTTCTATGGAAGGTTTATGACCATGTTAATGTCAGGAAGAGTATGGAAGAATGAAGTATGACTCTTACTGGATAATTCCATTTCAGGAGAACTCGAAACAGAGTAAAAACTGTTTTCATTGGAAACATCCCCAATTTAAAAAAAAAATTATGATGAACCCAGTGGCTATACATCCTTTTGAATTTTTGGGTTACAAATAACTTTTAAAAGATATATTTGTCATGGAGGAATATTTTCCTATTAAAGAAAACAGAGTTGCTGAAAGTGAGTTAATCTCTTTGTAAGTGTCTTTAGTATCTTTCTTTTGGAAAATTTAATGTACATCTATGTGTATGGAGGGTAAGGATTTAGTTTCAATAATATTTTAAGTAATTCAAGAATATCTGTATCAGGGGCTGGAGAGATGGCTTGGTGGTTAAGAGCACTGGCTGCTCTTACAGAGGACTCATGTATGGTACCCAGCCCCTACATGGCAGTTGAAAATTGTCCATAACTCTATGGGATACGACACCCTCTTCTGACTTTGGCAGCAATAACCTACCTGGGTGCACTTATGTACACATAGGCAATACACTCATACACACATAAAAATAAAATATTTAAAAAAGAATATCTGTATCTATAATATTATCCATGCTTTAATTGATCATTGTTCATTAATAGTCAAATCTAAAATAATAATCCAAAAGGACTTTTATTTAAAAACAACATTCATGAAAAGATATGTGCTTCCCATTCCATTTGAAAACCATACATTTCTCTCAGTATAAAATATCTGTTTCTTTCTCTTTATTGTTGAGAGCAAAGACACAATTTTTCTAAATAGTGTTAATAACACACCATTAGCAGAGTAATTCCACAAATAAAACCACCAATAGTGTGTAAACAGTGCTGGCTTGCTGGAAAAAAATGCTCTTCTAGTATAGCATCCTTATTTCTTTCATTACTGGTTGTAATTTATAGGAATGAAATAGTAACACAGAAGAATTAAGAAAGAAGACAACAACTGTGCAACAGATTTCAATTCCCTAACCCTAAAAATTGTTAAAGGCATTTTAATTTCTAAAAGCAAAGAGGGACTATTGTAAACCAAATTCTATTTTAAGTCTAACCTTATTAAAAATAAAAACGACATTAAAGAAGAAACCTATTCTCTATTTGGAGCAAGTGGAATTTATGTTAGAAAGTCCAATTAACTCTAATGGGAGTTACATGAATAAATCTCGAAAGCACTGAGAAGACAAAGAAAGGAGCTCTGTTGTTCCAGGGAATTCAGACAGTGCCCAGATATGATTTCATGTGAACTTTTGAAATGTTTTTGAAAACACTGGCAGAAATCAGCCAAAATGTAGATTGAGGCTTTCCTTTAATCTCAGCAATTGGGAGGCAGAGGCGGGTGGATCTCTGTGAGTTCAAGGCCAGTCTGGTCCACATAGTGAGTTCCAGAACAGCTGGGACTATAGGGAAACTCTGTCTCAAAAATACCAAAAAAATGATGAAAATTATTTTATTTTATTTTTGAAAATTTCATACATTATATTTTTATCACATATTCCCCTCACCTATTTGCACTCCTGCACGTATGTGTGTGTGTGTGTGTGTGTGTATGTGTGTGTGTGTGTGGAGAGAGAGAGAGAGAGAGAGAGAGAGAGAGAGAGAGAGAGAGAGATTTGTGTGTCCCCAAATTCCTTTCCTTCTGGATTCATCCCCTGGAGCCTGGTCAGCCAACCAAGAGTCTCACTCATAACTGAGACTGAATCTCCCCTTCCCAGGAGCCATAGGTTGGCAATAGTTCCTCAGAAAGGTTCAGATTGGGCTTTTTCTGGTTTGAAGCTACATGGGACTGGTGCATGCTGTCAGCTTTGTTGTGAGTACATCGGAGTAACTTCTAGGCTGTCTGGAAAACTGTGTCCTTGTGGTCCCATCCACCACCTCTGGCTCTTTCAATCTTTCTGCCCCATTTTCTGCAATGGTCCCTGAGCCTTGGGAGGTCAATCTTTGATATAGGAGTCCTATTCAGGGATAAGCATCACAGCATCTGGTTTTTGTTGGCTACTTGTGGTTCTCTGTGCTTATGCCAAATGTTAATGTCCTCTAAGTTTTGTAGAAAGAAGAAATAAAAAGAGACTAAGAAACAAAAATCCACTTTCTGACTGCTGCATAGACCTATTCTTTGGGGCTTTTTATGACTTATGTTTAACACATTGTTTAAAAGAAAAAAAAAGTGACCAAATTTTTTTTCATAAACTTCTATAACAAGTATGTGAGATATATATTACTATTTTATACTCTGTGTATTTGAATGACAGTCTATGAGTAACAACATGCCCACTTTGCTCAGTAAGCTTGGTAGATGTGCCTTCACATTCAGAACCTTGCCCTGGACTTTAAAATGACACACACACACACACACACACACACACACACACACACACACACACACAGTCCTCAGGTCACCATTGCCAATTGTGACTTTCTGGATTGTTATTTAAACAGTGAAGACAAAGCTATGCCCCTCGTTACCTCAGCTTTCCAAATTTCCTTATAGCAAGTGATAATTTTATATTACTTCTCAAATACAAATCAAGAAGATAACAAACAATAATGTGATGTTACCACCTTCAAACTTTTGGGGGACTCTTGTGGGAAATGATGGCTTTTGGCAGAGATAAAAATCACTGAATATGGGCTGGAGAGATGGCCTAGCGGTTGGGAGTGATGACCGCTCTTGCAGAGGACCTGGGTTCGATCCCTAGCACCCACATGGAGGCTAAGAACCGTCTGTAGCTCCAATTCCAGGAGCACTCTAGTTCCAGGGGAATCTGGGACCCTCTTCTGACCTCCGCGGCATTGCACGACATGGGTGCACAAACCTACATGCAGACAGTGCATTCATACACGCCTAGCGGTTAGGAGCGCCGACCGCTCTTACAGAGGACCCGGGTTCGATCCCCAGCACCCACATGGCGGCCGAGAGCCGTCTGAAACTCCAGTTCCAGGAGAACTCCAGCTCCAGGGGAATCTGAGACCCTCTTCTGACCTCCGCGGCATTGCACGACACGGGTGCACAGACTTGCATGCAGACAGTACATTCATACACATACAGAAATAAATAATAATAAAAATTAAAAAAATAAATAAAATTTAAAAAAATCACTGAATATAAAAAAAATAAAATAAAGAAAATCACTGAATATGAAGGGTAACAGCTTTGCTGCTCTCTCCCTCTTAGGCTGAGCCAACCCAGTCTACAGGCCGTTGTTAAATAAGTTCAACATGTGTAAGATGCCTGAGACTCAGAGATCAAAGTGCATATAACAGCCAAGTTCTGGAAAAGAATTTTGTAACATTTTAGGTCTCTGGAAATATTCTTCTTTCAACATGTAAATTTACCTTTGTGTTTCTTTACATTCTTTTACATATGTGGCTTTCACAAATCATTCCCAATGTGGTTAAGGAGTATCTTGTAAATGTTCTATAACTGAGAGCTAAGATAATTTTCAAAAAGCCTTACTGAGAGACTGTCTAGTGACTACTTAGATGTCAGCTTGCCTCCACATAGGCTTGCTTATAAACACAAGGTTTTAGAAACAGTGATTACAAGCCTGAATCCTTAATTATCTCAAATGTTTCAAGAAAGTTTCCAGTAACAATCAGAACATTTTAATGCGATTGGGGGAAATTAATAGTAACTACAAAATGTCAGCTACCAATTACTGAAACATGTAATTTATTCCATCTGCATTTAAGAGGCTTCATAGCTGGATCTTAAGAAAATGGCCACTTTCAAAACAAGTTTTGTTTTTCAGTCACACATTAGAAATGCCCAGTGGTGGCACATGCCTTTAATCCCAGCACTTGGGAGGCAGAGGCAGGTAGATCTCTTTGAGTTCAAGGCCAGCCTGGTCTATATAGGTCTATCAGATCACCAGTTGTGAAGTGAATTGTGAGTGGGTGTAGGCTGAAGATAGGCCATCAGCCATCAGCCTGAAATTCCTGTCCAGAGACCAGCAGTCTTTGGGCAGGTGGGTTGCACAGCCAAAACGGGAATCATTCCAGTTCCCAGGCTTAGGACCTAGGTTGGAAGTACCTCTCAGGTTGGGTTATGAAAGTAACCAACTAACCTCTGTGCCGAAGGGTCAATTCCCTACAGTGACCTCAGGCAGCCACTACGCCCCCTTCTCTTAGCAGGACTGTGTTGTCCCTGCTCGTAGCAAGAGAAGCTCCTACGATGGTGCTCTAATGCATTACTGCATAAGATTCTAAACTAAATTGTCATTCAACAAAATTGTCAACAAAATACTAAGGGAATAATTCAGAAAAAAATAAAATTCAAATGCACTTTCATCATTAGAGTATTTAGCAGTAGCTCCTATATGGTGAGCATTGTGGTGGTCATCTTTGAGCAATATGGAAATAGACAGTGAAGCCACAGTGAAGGGGAAGATTAAATATTTTGACTGCTTTGCTGATGAGCAGTGGAGAAAAGTCTCTTGGATTCATCACCACAGGAAAAGTTAAACATTTAAAAGTCAACTTGCGGGGCTGGAGAGATGGCCTAGCGGTTAAGAGCACCGACGCTCTTGCAGAGGACCCGGGTTCGATCCCCAGCACCCACATGGCGGCCGAGAACCATCTGAAACTCCAATTCCAGGAGAACTCCAGTTCCAGGGGAATCTGACACCCTCTTCTGACCTCCGCGGCACTGCACGACACGGGTGCACACACTTGCATGCAGATAGTACATTCATACACATTACAGAAATAAATAATAAAAAATAAAAATAAATAAAAAAAAGTCAACTTGCATTGATGGGAAGAAACAAATTTTAAATTTAAAAACATGATCAAAGTAAACAAGTAGGCAAAGCTGATAAGACCAAGTGTAAGGCACACAAACTATTTTACTTCACAATAAAGAAAATCAGAATGCATTACCTAACAATGGAGGTTTGGGTAAGAAAGATCCACCTCCCATAGGTTCCAAGTATCAAGTACTTTGTTCCCCGGTGGTGGCTCTATTTGGGGAGGCCCAGGAGGTGTGGCTTTGCAGGAGGAAGCATGTACTGGAGGGAAGGGTCTATCCTTGCCCCTTTCAGGGATGTCTGTCTGCTTCCTGGGCCTGCTTGAAGATGTGAGAGAGAGCTCAGCTTTCTGCTCGGGCTCCCTCGCTGTAGCCTTCCCACCACAAACAACTCTTTCTTATCACTCTGGAACCCTAAGCCAAATAAACTCTTCCTTCTATAAGTTGCTTTGGTCATGGTGTTTGATCACAGTGGCAGAAAAATGACTAAAAAACAGGAAGGTATGCTAGGCATTAAAGAGAAGTGCGTTAATATTTATCTGACATAGTATCAAAAATATACTAAAGTTCGAAGACGCAACAATAGCTCTCATTGCAGAGTTTCATGGAAATAGAAACAACTAAAAAAATAAAACCAAGAAACTCATAGAGCAATAACATCTGTAAGCTACCCAGTAACATCTATATGCTCCTGTGGAGGGATAACCAAAGCATCTTCGGTGTCTGGTTTGGAGGCGTTTATGGTCCATTGCTATGCAGTCTCACCAGTGCTCCTTAATGAACCTGTTTCAAACACTGCATGATTCATGTTTTGAATTTTTTTCAGTTCTAACTATTTTTAAAGATGGAATCTAGGTTGTTAATGGGAACTGTAGGTCACTGTCACGTTCTGCCCTACTAGGTCTCACTGCCCTCTTCCGTAACAGCCCCAGAAACTATCCACAGTTATGGATTTCTGGCTGATTGAAACTGGTTTTGGTTGTCTTCTTCATAGCAAAATCAAAATGACATTTAGAATTTGTGGATCAGGCTATACAAATGGCACAAAAATATCTAGAAAATGAACATTTATCATGAAGAAGAGGCAAATCTAACCATGAGTTGGAGAGGAAGTTCAAAGTCAGGTTTATTCCAACCTCCGTGTCACAGTGACTACGCAAATGATTGTGCAGTGCATACATTCAGAGCTGAGAAGCTAGTAAACCGAACCATGCGTACCCGGATCTACGCTAGCTGGGGAAAGATGTTAATTGGTTCAGTATAGTGTAGGGGCAGGTCCTCTTTCTCTCCAAGCACCTTGATAAACTATTGCAAAACTAGCAGCTCGTCAGACCAGAAGTATCGGCGACTTCTTAATCAATAGTGGTGGGGATGTCTCAACCTTGGGACTCCTAATTTCCCATAAGGCTCAGTGAGGCAGAGAAGGCCTAGAGAACATGGAGAAGTGGCCCCTGGGCCTGAGTAGTAACTCCTTATGGGAGAGGTATAAAAGTGCTGGGTCCAGAAGCCCTCTGGCTCACCAGGGAAAGAACAGCACATGGGTGGCCTGCAGGATAAAGGCATGGAGGTCTTTAATTATACTGTTGAAAGGAATGCAATGTCATTTTGAAATCAAGATACTTTGTTTAACTCAAAAAATCTGAAATTCATATGAAATTTATTTTGCAATTTTTCTTAACTACGATCCTATTCTTTTTCTAAAAATAACTGGATCTCAACAAGCTTGAAAAGACTTTGTAAAGGAATTTTTCATTCTAGTTCATACAAATTACCATAGGAGAGTCCAGAGGCTAATGAAATTTGAATAACATTTTTAAGAAGTGCATGTGATTATGCGTTTAATACATATTTTCTTGAGCACTGATATGGGGGTAAACCATCTTTTAGGCAAAGAAAGGCTTAGCAAAGAGCAAATGAGAAAACAGACGATAACCAATACTTCAAATCCTAGGTACATGTAATTTAAGAAGCCACAATTAGGAAACAACATTTAAATGAGGAGCAAGAAGAACCATGGAGAGCAGTGAGGAAGAAGGCTCAGGGAAGTCTGAGATGGCGCTGCTAACACTGCAAGCCCAACCTGGGGAAGGCAATCAAAGCCCTAATCTCCCTGGAAGCGATTTCAGTGACTCACAGCTTCTGCTCTAGTGCTCGCTGAGCGTCTGACCAGGGTTGAAACAAGAACAAGAATTCTTTACAGCTGTCTTAGGTGTCAGTAGTTCAAGCTGCTCTCATAAAGTGCAGTCAAAGGTAGAAGGGGCTGCCTCTCTTAAAGAAAGAATTAAATAAAAAAGGAAAAGCCAACCTTACTGCGTTAACCTTGAAAACCACAGTAAACAGTATTTTCACCTTTTTGTATTTACATTCTTATGAATTCCTACTACTGATCACTGACCTTGAAGCAAACCTCAGCATGGGAACTGTTGATTACTTTTTTCCATGTACAAAACTCAAAACCTTCCCATCTTTTATCTAAGAACTTTGTTTTATGTCCTATTTATACTTCATAAATCCATTATGAGTCTATGTGGAAAAGCAATTATTTCCAGGCATCAACTAATTTACTAGACTTCTTTCTCAATGGATATGTGGTTTCTACTTTAGACAACCAATTTCCATAGCAAATCAGGTGAATTTAGTTTCTGCATCCCTGTTTATACGTAAGCTAAATTAGGAATGTTGCCACAATAGATGTAGCTACTGGCCAAATAGAAGGTGTAAGTGTTGGTTGTCACAATTTCCTGGGCAATTAGTGGAAGCCAACCCCAGAACACAGGTTCCAAAGTTTTTCATTTGTAACATAAGGTGGGAGTTGAACCGCACTGTTATTCAGAAGTGGAAAGTGGAGAAATAGAACCTATCCATGTAGCTCTTTTTATGTGTACAGATCACTTAATCTGAAGGTATTCCAACTTTAATATATTTTTTAAAACTTTTTAAAATTTTTTTTTATTTTTTTATTTTTTTATGTATATGAACGTACTGTCTGCATGTAGGTTTGTGCACCCATGTCGTGCAATGCCGAGTAGGTCAGAAGAGGGTGTCAGATTCCCCTGGAACTGGATTTAAAGACGGTTCTCAGCCGCCATGTGGGTGCTGGGAATTGAACCCAGGTCCTCTACAAGAGCAGTCAGAGCTCATAACCTCTAGGCCATCTCTTCAGCCCCCCTTTAATACATTTTAATATTTCTTTGTGTGTATATTTAGGGGTTGCGGGGGTTTGAACGTGTGTTCCAAGGCATGTGTGGAGGTCAGAGGTCAGTCTATCAGAGTCAGTTCTCTCTTTCAACAGTAGGAGTCACAGGGATCAAACTCAATTGTCAGCCTTGGCAGCAAGTGGTTGTACATGCTGGACCATGCCAGCAGCCCACTTTGTGAAGGTTTTAAAAATTGCACCTCTAGCCAGGCGTGGTGGCGCACGCCTTTAATCCTAGCACTTGGGAGGCAGAAGCAGGCGGATCTTTGTGAGTTCAAGGCCAGCCGGGTCTACAGAGTGAATTCTAGGACAGCTGGGGCTACAGGGAGACCCTGTCTCGAAAAGACCAACAACAAAAAAAATTGCATCTCTGGAATGCAGAAACAATAACACTTAGCTTGGTCGTACATATTTTTAAAATGGGAAATTTTATGCGTAATGTATGAAGGTGGACAGTTCTGGTGGTGTACACTTGTAGGAAATGCTGAGTAGGAAGAGTCAGGGGGAATACGAGTTCAAAGACAGCTTAGGCCACACCTTTTAAAACATTAAAAGCAAGCAAGCAAACAGAAAGTAAAAATACATTAAAGTGATATAAAGACACTCCATTTGTATCCACCCAAGATTCTTGGTAGATGTGAAGCTTTGATGAATGAATGAATGCTCAGCTCTGGTCAGCTAGCATTTGAAAACTCCGGAGACAGCCAGTGGCTGAAACCTGCTCCCTCCTTTTAGCAACAACCATTAGAAGTTCCCACCATCTGTATGATATGAGAGACAGAAGAACTTCTTATGTATTTTAACAAACATGCATTTTACTCACGTTGAGTTTTTCATATAAAAAAATGGAGATTTATTCTACCTTTGTTCATTTGTTTGACACATGTTCTCACATAACCCAGGCTGACTTCCAACTCAAACTTGCTTATTTATATAGTCAGAGGTGACTTTGAACTTCTCATGGTCCTGATTCCACCTCGAATTGATAGGATTACAGACATGTGGCACCATGCTGCAGCATGCTTGGTTTGTGTGATGATGAGTGTTGAACTTGGGGTCTTGTACATGGTAGGGCAGGCAGTCTATGAACAAAGCTCCATCACAAAGCTTATTTTACTTTTCATAGAAAGAAAACAATATGAAAACTTTATAGACACAAAACATTATTATTATTATTATTATTATTATTATTATTATTATTGGGTCCTTTTTGAGACAGAGTCTCCCAATATCCCCAACTGCCCTGGAACTCACCTTGTAGATCAGCCTGGCCTCAATCTCATAGAGATCCACACGCCTCTGCCTCCTGAGTGCTAGGATTAAAGGCGTGTGCAACCATGCCTGACTGACAAATCCATATTATGTTACAGTGTAATAAAAAGCTTTGAAGGAAAAAAAAAAGCTTTGAAGGTAAATTACTGACTGTGTAATATTTATATATGCATACATGCATATTTATGGGTATGTGACCACATCTGTGTAAATATGCATCCATACATAATATGAAATATTAAGTATGTAGGTGCCACAATGAAAGAAAAATCAGTATTTTGTACATTCATTCAGATTAGTCTATTCAGTTAACTGCCATTATTATTAGAGCAAAATATATATACTATATTAGTCAAAATGAGAAAGCTTTATGCATACTTTCCAGAAAGATTTATATAGGATGAAAACATTTGTTTACAGGACAAGTCATTGATTTGTTTAAAATCACATGATAAAGTTTTATCTCCTTCTATAGCCAACACCTGTGGATCTCATACATATAAACTATTCATATTTGAGTAATATAAAGTCACTAATTTTGTATAAAATATGCATTTTATTCTTATTATTCACAAATTCATTTAAATTTTATTACTTTTATCAGGAGAATTTAAATTAACACACTCAATACTAAGTTATCAACTTTCCTTCAATTTTAGGAATATTATTTGAATATCATAAGAACACAAACTCCTCAATTAGATGTCAATACAAGAGTAAATATATTGGTCAAATAAATTTTAAAGTTGGTAAATGACTGTAAGACTAAGACTACTAATTCGAGAATTTTAGTAGATAGCTTGGCATTTACAAGGTGTCCTAAGTACTTTTTATCCATGCAATAAAAACACTGACCAAATCCAGCTTGGGGAGGAAAGGATTTATATGGCTTACAGCTTTTACATCATCAAGGGAATCCAAGGCAGGAACTGGGGGCGGGAGCAGGAACCTGAGCACAGACCATGGAGGAACTCTGGTTACTGACTTAACCCCCAGCCTTTGCTCAGCCTGCTTTCTTATACAACTCTGGATCACCTGTCCAGGTGTGGCACTGCCCACAGTGGGCTGGTCCATCCCACATCACTCAACAATGAAGAAAATGACCTTCAAACCTGGCCACAGGCCAGTCCAATGGAGACAGTTCCTTATTTGAGCTTCCCTTCACCTTGATGTTCCAAGTTGATGACTGAAGCTATCCAATACACGATTTTGTATGAAGCAACTATTTGTATATACAGGCTATTTATACCAGATGTTTTAAGCAAGAAATAAATATTTACAAAATTTTTTCTTATTAAACAAGTATTTAAGAAACATATTGAGCTTAGTATGATTTGTAGCATAAAATACAAAAAGGAAAGCTGTAAGGGTGTTGTGTACTGGATATGGAGGGCAAACTCCTCAAACATCTTAGAATATGTTCTCCTTTTCCAGGACCAACTGCAGACACAGGTTCCCTTGGAATTAATGCAGATCATATGATGCTATTATGATCACTAAGATGTGAATACAAGTTTCCAGGAATATACTATTCCCTTGTTTGTACAAACCCCCTCCTCCTGTGTTCAACAGGATCTGATACCTGGATATGTAACTTTCATGTAGTGGTGATGAGTCGAAGGCCTAGAACAGTCCCAGGGATGAGGGTTTTAGTATTATTGAGCTTCTGTATCAACATCAGCAACTACTTAACCTGCACTCTGGTCAGCATGAAGAGCAAATCCTCTGTGTTTTAAACATTCAGGACTGGGCTCCTTGATACTGATGTGAAACAGTGTCTCCTGGCTGGAAGTGATTTTTGACCCCTCAACTCCCAGGGGTATTTGGAAATGACTAGATATATATTAAAGGTCTTGGTATCTCATGAGTCTACAGTGAAGAGGACAGGCTTTTCTCTAACAATTTATTCAGTCTCAAATACCCATAGTGCCAGTAATCACAATACAGAAAGCCCCTCATGCACTCAAAGGTGTCAGGACTTCTTTATATGTGATACTATGATATTTCAAGGTATTAAGTAGCCAGGACTGTTAATAAAAGAACCAGATGGAAGAGCAGTTTGGGGTCCCCGCAGAACAGAATGGAAACTGGCAAAACTGTGATGGAAAGTATTGCATTCAGTGGTCCAGCTAAGAGGTGGGTATAAGACCTGACTGCTTGTGGTTGGAAAATAGAAAGGAACAAACTTAAGAGGTGTTAGGGAAGTAGAATTTGAAAGCAGAATGAGTGATAGGATGACGGAGACTTCAAGCAGATTTATCCAGACTCGATCTTGTATTAATAAAATGAGAGCAATTGTTTCTTTGGGAAGACTAGATATTTGATTACTTCTGCTAATTTTTGTAAGCATGTAAGACTCCTAACAATGAAAGCAGAAAAGTTATACAGAAGAATTATATTTCCCTTATTTTCATAGTTAGAGGGTGTAACAAAAATCAAAGCACCTACATCTTGAATGAAAGGACTTACTCCTTTAAGACTTTTAATGGGAAAATTTCCTCCTGTTAAAATACCCCTGTGTTCCTTCAGAGCTTATAGAACCCAGGAGGCAGAGAAAAGGACATATCGAGACCAGAACAGCAGCAGCAATAGAGATGTTGAAGCAAATAGGGACCCCGGACTCCTTGCTAGGAAGCAAAGCAGAAAGGCATCACTGTGTAGAGTTTGTTGGTTGAAACAATCTACACAAAAAATACTGGCTTTAATTGAATTTTTAGAATGGAGATAGATACTGAGTTTGGGACAAGAAACTCAGAAGTAACTGTGTCAGTTAGCTTTCTGTTACTGGAACAAGTAAATGTCATAATCAATTTATAAAATAAATTATTTATTTTAGCTCACAGATCTGGAGTTTCCAGTCCATGGTAGGATGGACCCAATGATGTGGTGTGAGGCAGAGAACACATGGCAGAGCAAGGACTCGTTTCTTGGCCAAATAAAGGAAAAGAAACAGAACAATTTCACAATATCCTTTGGAGCCATGGCCTACCTTTTAAAATGTCCACTTTTTCCTATAGAAACAAAGCCTTTAAAACATGGGCCTTTCAGGTATCCAGGTACAAACCATTCAACAAATGGGAGTATAAAACAAGATTCAGGGTCTGGAGAGATGGCTCAGTGGTTAAGAGCACTGGTTGGTCTTGCAGAGGACCTGAGTTCAGTTCCCAGCACCCACATGGCGGCTAACAACTGTCTGTAACTCTAGTTCCAGGAGATCCAATGCTCTCTTCTGACTTTTCGGGCATTGCACTACATGGGTGGACCTACCTGTATGCATGTAATATACCCCTACACATAAAATAAAATAAAGTTTAAAAAAATAAAAAAATAAGACAAGATTCACGAGAGCACACACACATTCACACAAACACACACAGAGGGAGACAAAGAGACAGAAAGACAGAGACAGAGAGAGGGGCTCACAGAACCTAGGGAAACATCACTGACTACCAAGACTATATGGTAGTATTTCCTCTGTGTTTTTAACCACATCATGGACTGGAAGAGCTTGAAATTTATAAAAACCCATAAATATCCCTGGTTACATCTATATGCTTTTATGTGAAAGACTGTGGTTATGTAAATGTACAAAAAATGCATAAAGTGATCATTCATGGTGCAGCTTCGGACAAACCACAGCCTACTCTGGGGAAATCCTTTCATTTTCATGAAGTACCTGAAACAGTGCTCCACGGAATGGCATACAGAGATGCTGGAGGGGCCAGGCAGACATCATGTGACCTACAGAAATGATGAGCTTAGATAAGAGCTGATGCTCAGTTGGCTTCCTCTTTCATCCATCTTCATTCCTGAGACCCCTGTCAATGGGATGGTACCCTTACATTCAGCGTGAGTCTTCTGTCCTCAATTAACCCTCTCTACAAAAATCCTCACAGACACAGAGTTGGGTCTCCTAGTGATTCCAAAGCCCAAGTTGACAATCAAAACAAATGACTGCAACCAAAATTTTGTAATAGTCACAACAAAAGGCTGTCTCTTTACAAACAGACCTCTGAACATTGGATGATGGTGTCAATGATTCTTATGTGGTATCCATGCGGTAAGGTCAATTATCTAAATTTTGTTTGTTTTCTCATTGTTGTTGTAATGTGTGATAAACCCCTTTGGGCTGTCATATCTTGCAAATATTTTCCTTGACCAGAGTTACACTATTTTGAGGACAGAGTTTTATTTAGTCAGACAGGGGATTCAAGCTACTCCCCAACTACCCCCCAAGCATCCTGAAAGTTAAATAGCTTGTTTCTCCTCAAATGAAAGACTTAACTAAAATAAGCAGTATGAACAATCTCCAACTGTGAACTAATTAAAGACAATTCCCTTTCAAGGTTTTTTCACTGGATGTCATTTGTGATTTTATTTTGCTTTCCTTAAATTTGTCCTGTTTTACATGCCTGCTCTTTCCAAGATTTATCCTTAAATGGCACAATTTTAGAACTCAGTGACATTCTAACAGGTCACACTTACATTAATAGTGAGATATTTCCAAATTATAAAACCAGGTAAATATTTTTATTTTAGTAAGGCAGGGGAGCAGCTCGACGTCTTACATGGGGAACTTAATTCTCCTTCAAGGCCACTGTTGTGATGATTACAAAACAGAACGAAGTGGCCACAGCTAAAGTCCCCATCCTCTAAGAACTGTTCCCTTTCTGATCTTAGTTCTGAGTGTCCCTTTCCTCCTGTGCTTCCAAATTTCTCATATATAAAGATTGTGGAAGATAACTGTAGAGATAGTTTAAGTCTTCATATGGTCAAAATTCATGATATGCTTCAAGTACTATACTTTTATGAAACTTATCACTTGGAGCAATATGTACGCCAATAAAAGTTCTAAAAATGATAAAAGAAGAAATTATTTGTCAAAATATAATAAAAACCTATGAATTTTTATGTCATTAAATGTCTACTTATTTTTATTTTTTGTTTATGTTTGACCTTGTGCATGTATGTATGTATGGATGGATGGATATCACATGTGTGCTTAGCACCCTCTTAGACCTGAAGAGACTATCATATCCCTTGGAACTGGAGTTATGGAGAATTGTGAGTTGCCATATGGATTGTGCAAACTGAACCAAGGTCCTCTGTAAGAGCATCATATGCTCTTAGCTTCTAATTCATCTCTCCAGCCCCAAGATTTTAATATTTCTAAATAATAGAAAAATCATCAAAGTAAAAGTGATGCTTAAAAATTGCATTGGAAAGACTCAAAAGAAACAAATCAATTCAATGAAGGAAGATTATTTTCTCCAGAATAAATCCCTCCTGAGCAAAATAATTATTTCCTTACCACTCTTTGAAACTTCCTTTAGAAGATATTAGAAGCAAGCACTTGGAATTCAGTATGTTACATCTAATTGTAAAAGCAAAAGCTTGCATTACAATTTTCGTCTCCGTCTTTATGAAAAGGCTGTTGTAACCAGTAAAGGTTAAATCTGGTTCTGAAAGAAAGCAGTTGCCCGCCAAAAGCCAGGCTTTGTAGCAATGCCCACCCTGTCTTCTCCCTGAAGAGCCCCAGTAATACACACCTCACCCTAGAACTCAAGGACCTTCCTTATGTGACAGTTCAGACTTACAATTTTATATCTGATCATCCTGAACTTATAATTTCCAAGCATCAAATTCCTCTTGGCTTGAATGTTTTTAAAGGTTTGGACCATTTTTTTTAAAAGAACTAGTCCTAATTAGTCTGTTTCAGACTCTGCCATCTGGTTCTACTAACCAAAAAGTATTTCTTGTGATTCCATTCATAAACCTTCTGTTCCTTCCAAATTAGTGTTGCTCATTTTTCTCAAAGCTTTCTTTTATAAAAGCATGTTTAGAAGAGAATTTTAACTCATGTTATTTTCCAGGATCAGACGGGGAAGTACAGTTTATATAACATTTCCACTAATTTCTCAGATCATACTTTATTAATACAATTCTCTTGTTGGGAATGCCCTGCTGGCTCAAGTAAAATTGTGACTTCTGTTCATAAGGTGCTTTACATCTCACCAAGCCTATCAGCATGCACAGTATTGACCCAAAATGCTGCCTGTTCTTCAGAAGTAAAGCAGCATGTGTGGAAAGTACTATCTGCCAAATATCCACCAGTCATCTACTATTGTTCAGCCTTTCCTTACATGAGACCTGTTCTGAACCTATAGTTGTGTATCAGAGAAACATGAACTTCTATGACTTAGGAATATACGCTGTAGCCAGGCATGGTGGCATATGCCTATAATCCCCGGACTCAGGAGGCAGAGGCACGCAGATCTCTGTGAGATGGAGTCTAGCCTGATCTACATAGTAAGTTCCAGGCCAGCTCGGGCTACAGGGAGGCCATCAAAAAATAAAATAAAATAAAGAAGAAAGAAAGAAGACAAATAAAGAATAAAAGAAAAAAATATACACTGTGAATCTAAATCTTTATTGTTTTTATTTTATTATTTTTATGTGTATGAGTGTATTGCCTGCATGTACTAAGTGCACCCGTGTAGTGCCATGCAGAGGTCAGAAGAGGACATTGTATTCTCCTGGACCTGGAGTTAGGATGGACGTCAGCCACCTGTGGGTGCTAGGAGTCGAACCTGGGTCCTCTTCAAGAGCAGCCAGGGCTCTTATCCACTGAGCCATCTCTCTAGCCCCAGAAATCTAAACATTAAATCACAGATTTAGGAACTGTTACTACAGCAGTTTGTCTACTGTAATTAATAAATTGATATTTATATGTATAAATATAATGCTATTGATACCAACATAATGCTGCTAAAAGCAAACCGAAAACAAAGCCAAGGCAAAGCATTTGATGAGTAATTTAGTGGAGACTGAAAAGGTCACGATTTCAATTATAGTCACTGTTCTCATTTGTTTTACGATTGTTGTGGTAAACACCACGACTAAAAGCAACGCAAGGAGGAAAGGGTTTATTTGGTTTATATCATCAAAAGAAGCCAAGGCAGGAAAGCAAGACAGGAACCTGGAGGGAACTGACTGGAGACCAGGGAAGAACACTGCTTACTGACTTGCTTTCTCTGGCTGCTCAGCTACCTTTCTTACACGGCCCTGGGCCATCTGCCTAGGAACAGCACTGCTCACGGTAGGCTGGAACCTCATATCGATTATGAATAGAACAAACAAAACCACGCCCTAACGTCATGGCCAGAGGCCAGTCCGATGGACACAGATTGCTCAGCTGAGGTTCTTCCTTAGGTAGCTAGTGTTTGCATCCAGTTGACAGTGAAAATGTCAGCTGATGATATTGATCCTACTGCTTCCTGGGATAATTTGCAGTTCTAGTCATGTGAGCAATGGATTCTACTTCATGCAGCAGAGAGCATCGTGGGCTTGCGTTGCTTGCTGCTGACTGGGCGAAGCAAAGCCCTGTAAGACTCAGTGAAGACACGGGAGGGTGTCCAAACACTAAGAGCAGAGGTGGAACCTGAGACCAGTAGCAATGAACGGAAAGTCTATGGAGTTTTTATAGTCCTTTCGTGGGGAAAGAAATATGAATGACTATTTGTGGAGACATAAGTGTGATTAAAGGTTGCTGGTTCTGGGGCTTTTAACTTTCCATGGGCAAGAGCTTAAGACTATACCAGCCGAACAGCAAGTTGCACATACTGTCAGACATGGCTGACAGTCTGACAATCAGAAGAAGGTCCTGAAGGACAACTGGAATACGTTCCCTAGAGAGCCCATCAGGCTGTATTTAGGGGCTGATTCCCACCTCCAGGTCTAGCCGGATGTGGCCATTTCAGAACTGCTGCACACCCAGAACTGCAGGGCATGCAGACCTTTCCCGTATTTTCCCTTCCTGGAATGTTTGTTGCTTTTATTTTGTCTCATTTCACAACTTGAAATTGAGGATCATGAAGCTGAGAGGATGAACCAAGAGTCTACGTACGGCTTACTGCAGCCTTAAAGCTCTGTCGGTCTCTGTCGGGAATCGTGGGCCTGAACATTTACCTCATAAAATAGGAAAGGTTTCAAATGTGTAAGAACCAATAATGAATTCAAAATCAAATGAGTGATAAATGTGGTGGTGCTGTAGTGTTTCTATCACCACTCATCTACACACGTCACACAACTTCACTGCAGACTTGGTTCTGAACATACAAATGCACACTTGCGCTGTGTACAATATCAGGCCACACAATACCAGCCAACCCACATGGAACCTCTGGACTCAGACACAAGAGTGTTGAATGTCATGAATTTCAGTGTGTTTACTGAATACCCAAGATTTTCTGCTTTTATAGAACTGTAATAGTTTATGGAAAACTAAGATTTTAATATTTTTCTCCCATCATCTGTCAACATCTAAGTAAAAAAAATGTTATATTCAGATGGTATTATTTTAAAATTTTTACCTTAAAAATTGTTTCTTTCACATGAAATAATTGCATTAATTTGGGCTTTGATTATGCACAGAATTTTCTACAATTTATGAAATGGCCTTAAGCATAGTCATGAGATTTGAACTCCAAATTCTTTTGAAGTAATATTCCTGGTTACTGGATGATCTTATAATTTCTAATTGTAAAATGAAATCATTGATCATCTCTGAAAATCATTGATGATGTTGTATATATCCTTTAGTAACAAAATTCAGCCAAGAATGACTTCTTTATGTAAAAAATAAATGAACATATCTGTCCTTACTGCTATGAACTTTTTCTTTTGTCTTTAATAAGTGGTAAGATTATATTTGCAACAAAGAATTGTTTTAAATTTTTATGGTTTATTACAACTGAATATTTGATTTTAATTTCTTTGTCATACACCTACCTATATAGCTGGGGTTATATAAAAATTTCTCAGGCAAAAAGGGGTCCTAAGTAGAAAACATTTCAGAAGCTTTTTTGTAGTGCCACCTTGAAATTTGAACCTGAAGCGATAATGATGTATAAATTTCTATTTTCCTTGAAACATATTGCAATAAAGGAGCAAAGGAATATTTTACAATGGAAGGGTGGACTGTCACAGGGACAACTGCTGCTCATTAAAGACCTATGTGTGGCCACTTCTCCAAAAGCTGACATAGACTATATGCCACTGGGCAATGTAATGAGAATAAAGAAGTATTTAACATCTAGATTAAAAATATGCAAGAGCTCACTGGTTAACATTCTGTTCTTATTTCTTGTCAAAATAATGCTGTAAGGTTAAATTCAAGAGAAATAGCTCCAACATGACCAGAGGTTAGAAGTGTGAAATTGCAATGGACAATATTAACATTTCTGTTACAAATGGAAACAATGGGGTAAATAGGAAATTTCTGAAAAGGTTAATAATAAAAATATAAATGGCCAGGCTTGATGGCACATGTCTTTAGTCCCAGAACTCAGGAGGCAGAGGCAGGTGGATCTCTGTGAGTTCAAGGCCAGCCTAGTCTACATACCGAGTTTCAATTTATTAATAGTGCCAATCACTTAAATATCTAGTGTGTTTGATTCTTAAAAGATGAGAAGGGGGCCAGGTGTTCGGTGCTTGCCTTTAGTCCCAGCACTCTGGAAGCAGAGGTAGGTCCTCTGTGAATTCAAGCCCAGCCTGGTGTACATAGTGAGTTCCAGGACAACTGGGGCTACAGGGAGACCCTGTTTTTAAAAGAACAACAACAAAAAAAGAGACTGATTGAGAAAATATGTATAAAATACACGAAAATTCCATTAAAATTATTAATAAAGCTGGGCATGGTGGTGGATGCATTTAATCCCAGCACACGGGAGGCAGAGGCAGGTGGATCGCTGTGAGTTAGAGGCCAGCCTGTTCTACAGAGCGAGTTCCAGGAAGGCTGGAGCTACAGGAAGTCCTGTCTCAAAAAAGACCAAAAAAATGATCCATTAAAAAAAATGTGATAGGTTTAAAGATCAGTCACTGACAAAATATTCTAATTAAAAAAATACATAAATGATCTAAATGAAGTACATATTCCAATAAAAATAGTTTATGGGCCTGAAGAAATGGCTCAGTGATTAAAGGCACTTGCTGACCTTGCAGATGGCCCAGCTTCAGTTCCCAGCACCTCCATGGTGACTCACAACCATCAGTAGCTCCAGTTCCAGGGGTTCTAATCCCTCTTCTGGCCTCCATGGGCACTGCATGGACCTTCTTGCAGGCAAAGTAACTCATATTCATAAAAATATAAATAAATAATATTTTAATAGCTACAAATGTAACTACATATTACCTACATGAGATAAACTTTCAATATAAAGATGCTGGAAGTCAAACTCATCAGCTAGGTCTGTAGCTAAAGGACAGAATGCTTGGTTAGCATGAGCAGAGCTATGGATTATATCCATAACACCACAAAAACATAGGAACAAGCAAATGACAACAGACAACCAGAGAGATGAACTGAGGAGATGGAAGAATTATCATGCAGATATCAGCATAAATAAATTAGTGTGCATTGAGATAACAGATTTCTGGGATTAAAGGCACTTCATGAAGAGAAAGCATCATTGAGTAGGAAGATAAAACATCCCTAAATATGTATAAATAGCTAGAAGTTCTTCAAATTGAATAAAAGAACTTCAGGAAGGAAAGGAATAAACAAATAATTCTGTCACCATGGTAGGTGAATTGAACACCTACCACTCTGTCAGTAATTAACAGATAAAGTGGACCAAAAACAATCATGAAATATATAAAAGTTATGGACAACAATGGTCATCTTAATATTACTGAAATTTACAGATGAATTTAACAACTATAGAATATACATCTTTTCAAACACACAAGAAACTTCCACCTATTTTAAAGTGTTAGTCACTGTAAGTTAAGGCAAAAGAATCCATACAATCAGTGTATGTTCTCTTTCAAAGCTTAATTCTAACCCAATGACACTAACATTCCCAGGAAATATTTAAATATTTGTCAATTAAGCAACACATTTCTAAA